>FN649744.1:964331-1052586 GCA_000310025.1 Ectocarpus siliculosus | reverse complement strand
GGGGGGGGGTATTTATTTTTTTGGAGCCCCGGGGGGGGGGGGGGGGTTTACTAATTTTGTTTTTGGCTTGGGCAAAGAGAAGGGTTGGGTGAGGTTCCCCCAGCAAAATTAATTCGTCCTTGAGGTTTTGGAAACCGGGTGGGGAAAAAACACCCAGAGGGGAAAATGAGGCCCCCTTTTTTTTTCCCTTTTTTGGGCGGCGGCGGCGGCGGCACAATAAACCAAAAGTTCCGGGGGAAAAAAGGGCGGGGGAAAAAAAAAGGACGGAACCCCTTCAAAGCCCTTTGTTAACCCCCGGGGAGGGGGCGGCGCGGGGGGTCTTTGTCCCCCCCCCCTTGGAAAAGCCATTCCCCCATTTCAGCCAGGGTCCCCGGGTGTTGCCCCCCTTGCCATGGTTTGGCGAACCCGCTTTTTAGGGGGGGGGGGGGGGGGGGGGGGGCGTACTCTTATGTTTTGCATGCCTTAGCGGTTAGATCATTGACCAGGCGTCCTCGGGAGGACCGAGCATTGTTCCCACAGGACCGATCACCGATGGCCAATCGCTCCTTCCTACTTTGCCAAAGGTGGCTCAAAAATGTCATCCCCAGTCTTATCTATCCTACCGATATCACTTCTCGCCTTTTCAACCCAGCAGCTTGGGGCGGGGGAGGTGAAAACGACATCACCCAACGACCGTGATACGACATCCACGACCGCAAGAGGGGCAAACGAAAACCGCCGTGCTGTTCGTGCGAGAGATCGCCAACAAATAAATAATCGGAACTATTTTACGCGTAGGACAGGTCAGATCCCTACAGGGTTTGCTGGCTCTTTTGAAGGGCATCATGCCCCTTATGATCGGTAGGACATGGGTGATCTGGTGTGAATATTGCTCCATGGTAGTCTGTGTAAGACATGGGTGAGCTAGCTCATGAGCTGTCCCACGTGTGCGTCGTTTCTTGGTGAGCTTTATCACATCACCGGGATTTTTACTGAGAGAGGCGACCCTCCCTTGAGAGCATGACAGCTAACAAAACCACAGGTCCAATATTTTCCACATGCGAGACCTCGAAACCCAATTCACTTTGCTTCCGTTCGGTTTCCCCAGAGGTGAAGCAAGCAACAAGCTTCGGGCAGAGTGGGCGGTTCTTAAGAGGGAGTCACCTCACCTCTGACCAACCCCCTTTAAACCTCCATTCACAGGGAGAGGCGGACTTGTTAAGGGTTCAATGCAATAAAAAATGCAATGAGACACACGACAAGCCGTTCGGGTTGCCGCTACAAGAACTGACCTAAACCAGAAGTCGCAAACAAAACAAAAACGACTCCAAAAAATATGCACAGGGGGGTAGAATCGTACCTTGGAAATCTCGGCAGCAGGTTCCTCCTTGGACTTACTAGTCTTCCCCCGCACTCCTCTCGCCCCCGCCGCCTTGGTCGCCACTACCGCCCTCGACGATAATTCTTCTCCGCCCTTCGTCTCCTCCACCCCACCTCCCGCATCCCGCTGCTTGCGTCCGTCGAAACCGGCAGCATCATCATCATTCCCCCGCATCCCCGCACCGCTGCCGTTCGCCTTGACCTCTGCTTCGCTCCCGACGGCCGCCCCCGCCTCCGTGTCTTCCGCCGCTCCAACAGCCCCCTCCACGTCCATCGCACTCACGCTCCTTCCCTTTGGCAACCCGCCTCCCGCCTCTCCCCCTCCCCCTGCGGCACTAACAACAACTGCCGCCTGCTGCAGACCGCCGGATGCGGCAGTGGGCCCGCCGCCGCCGCCACCACCTCCTCCTCCTCCTCCTCCTCCTCCTCCTACCGCCTCCCCCAAACCCTTGGTCACGGTCACGGCCGCCTTCTTCTGCCCTTTTTTCCCAGCCGCCGAGCCCCCCGCCCCCGCAGGTAACATTCCCCCCTCATCGTCGTCGGACCTCTCCGCCTCGAAGATAAGCTCGCGCAGGACCGCGCGTCGACGGTACCAGTCAGACAGCTTCTTCT
This sequence comes from Ectocarpus siliculosus, assembly GCA_000310025.1. Classification (NCBI taxonomy): domain Eukaryota; class Phaeophyceae; order Ectocarpales; family Ectocarpaceae; genus Ectocarpus; species Ectocarpus siliculosus. The sequence goes on along the minus strand of FN649744.1, from coordinate 1,050,615 downwards.
GCAGCCGCTCCGCCCACCAGCTGATTGGTAAAGATGTAGGTTCGGCATCGTATTCAATAGTGCGACGACGGCGTGTGGGCGTGACCGCAGCGTGGCATTCATTTCGCGTGTGTGAAAACGACAGGCGGGAGTAGGCGTAACAAGATAAAAAGGAGGGGGGGGTCGTTATGTTGGCGCGTCTTGAAATCTTGCTTGGAAGGGTTCAAAGTTTTCAACAAGTAACGATTGCCTACAAAAGCCGCCCGCAGCTCTCCACATAATTTTTTCCGTTGTCCCCCAACACTCTTCGCGACCAACCGGAAAAAACACGCATGTGCACACATGATGTGTACCCGCCACAAGCCAATATACACGACAATGCGACACGTCCGGTTCACGTCGGTAAGACGACAACGTGCACCCGCCGATCGCTCCAACAGCACCCGCGGTAGGCGTGCGACGAGAAGGAAACAACAACACGTTATCAAAGTGGTCGAACTAAACCGGGGAGGTTGTTTCGGTATAGAGTAGAAGAGCGATTGGAATCCAAGGTGGACCATACATATAATAGAGAGCAGGCGAGACACAGCAGCGAAGGACGAGAAAAACGAAATCAAAATATTTTGGCACACGTCCATTTTATGCTCCCCACCTGTACGGGTACTTCAGCTCTCCTGGCTTGAGCGCCTTGAGCTCGCGGCCGGTGCAGAGAAGGCGCGAGTGCACCAGAGACAGCAGCTCGTTCTCTTCCGGCTTGTCGGACGAGAGGGCCTCCTCCAGAGCCTGCATCTTAACTTCAAACCCACGTCCGAACCTGACAAGAAAAAAAAAAGGAACACGCGTGATTGAAGCGGCGGCGGCGGGTACTCTGCTGTACCTATGGCCAAAGGAGACGTGGTGTGTGCACTTGTTGCTTGATGCGCATCTGGGATGGCGGGTGGAAGGGCCCAAAAGCAAGCAACCTACGAACCCACAGCAAGCACCAAAATTGAGGTGTCAATGGACACGTAGACCTTTTTTTTTCTTTTTTTTTCTTTTTTTCTCTTAATATGACACAACGAAACCATCTCTATCATAGAAAAGAGTCTGAGACAGATTAGCAATGGATTCATAGGAGCAAACACAAGCCGCACCATAAAAAAGGCAAACACACGGAAACAAATAGCTTGCATGTTCAAACATACAAGGAAAGCATGGGTGGCAACATTGACGAGTGCTTGTAGCTTTATACAGAACGGAACGCCGTCACTTCTGCGGGCCAGAACGCGCTCGCGACTGCCACGCGCGACGATGCTGCTTGCGTTCTGTTTTCGTTCCCACTCACTTCATCATGGGCGCAGAAACGTAGAGGAACATCCCCGCGGCGAGAAGCTCTCTCCCGCCGATCGCTGGCCAGCCCTTGTAGTCGAACCGGTACGGCGGCGGCGGCGGCGGCGGCCGGGGCGGCGGGGCGGGCTTGGCCGGTTTCTTCTTGGCGGCCGGCGACTTGGTCTTAGACTTTGGCACCGCTGCTGCGGCAGCGGCGGCCTTTTTCTTGCTGGTGGACTTCCCGCCGGCGGGAGTCGTCGCCGTGGGCTTGGAAGGCGACATCGGTTTGGTCGACGGCCCGGCCTTGAAGACGTCCGGGGCGTTCCTATTGTTCAAATTTTGAATCGGACGGGCGGTGCAATCAGTAAATGTTAAAATGTTCCCAAGGGCGGAGAATTTCAGGTGTAAAGCATAGCATTGGTTTTGAAAGAGCGCGTAACAGCAACGGCGTCGTCACAACTGAGAGGACAAGGTGCAACCAGGCCGAGTACAACAGGCCCCAGCTGTACTACTGTGGTGGCAGGCATCCCCAAAGGGAAGGGTGCGTGGTGGGTGCGGTGACTGCCTAGCGATACCGCTGTGCTTGACCAGCACACGTAAGTGGAGCACGCACGAGGCAAGAACTACTATTATCATTGAAACCTGCTGTTCAGTTGCAATCCCCCCCCACCCGCAGCCCCCGTCTTCTATCCTGTGGTACACCTCTCTCTCTCTCACGCACCTGATCCTCTTTGGGTACGAGCCGGTCCCGCCTCGGCTGGGGCTCGGGCCATGCTTCTTCTTGGCCGCCTTCTTGTGAGACTTGTTGCTGCCGCCGGTAGCAGCAGATGTCTCCTCGCTACTCTCGTCAGTGTCGCGAGCCTTACGCTTCTTGGAGCTGTTGCTGCTGCTGCCGCCACCGCCACCGTCCGCCTTGTTGTCGGGGGAGGGGAAGATGGAGCGAGGCCTTCCCCTGCCCTTCTTGCCGTTGGAGGAAGGAGCAGTCGCGTCACGGGAGGGCGTGCTCCCGTTCAGCCTGGACGTGGCCTTCTTTGCAGCCTCTCTCGGGACGACCGCGAGGTCCACGAAGTCGGCCAGCCTCTCCTGCGCCTGCACGGATGGCGACAAATGGTGCTGCTGGTGCTGCTGCTTCGCCTTGCCCGCGGCGGTCGCGGCCTTCTTGTTGGTGCTGCCTTTCGGCCTGCCCCTAGGCCGCCCGCGGGGGTTGGTCATTGTTCAAGAAAGTCGACCGTTTCCCTTTTAATTGAGACACCGGACACACCCTCTGGCAAAAGTCTACAACAGATACACCAGTCCAACGCAGACACGAAGCCCAGCGGAAAAGGGTAATCTCTGCGCAATCTCGGTGTGGTTGTTGCGCTGTGATCCGGAATCGCCAAGGAGAGGGGCAGCAATGGTGATGAGATGGAGGCGGCCCAAGACGCACGACGCAAACGCAAGGAAAGGCAGGAGGGGGGGACGCAAACGCAGGGTACCGACTGGAGGGGAGGGAGGGAGGGTATCCGGGGCGCCGTGTATCCTCATAAGATGCGTAGCCATTGATTACGCCACGCCAGCCGCAGCGCCCTTTGGCTAGACATCGACAGACTTGGCGAGTCTCATGGCGGAGGAAGATCAAGATGGCTTCGGAGGGCTTTTTGACGGCGCTAGCGCAAGGTATAAACTGCGCTTGTACACCAAACTATGTAAACTTGAAAGCATGCACGAAGAAACATCCTTGTAGCAAGTATTCAAATTCTCGGTTTGCGGAGTCTCATCCATCTTGTCTTTGGATACTTCACAACAGCAGTATTAGTCCAATAATTCGATATATGCACTTGCTTCTGTTGCGAATGCGCATGACGACGCAAAGTTACGTGTATAATGAGAAAAATATGATGTCGACACCCTGGTAGTTTCGACTCTTCATGTAAGTAAGTGGGCCGTATACAACACTTCACAAAGACAGCAGTCTGTAAATGTCTCATGTTCTTGAGACAGGGGATGATCTACTACTACTGCAGGCGCAGTTGCCGTCTTTCCAATGGAGAAACGAGAACCAATCACGCAGGTTGGGCGCATTGCATGGCAACATCAATCTTTTCTCTGTTGTAAAGGCATATTTGGTCTACAGATATCGTTGTTCATCGCCGCCATCGTTGTCCATTTGCCGCCGGCCACAGGTGGAGGTCGACCCCCCTTCTCCACAATGTCGGATGCGCTCGTCCCCTTGTGGAGACCTTGACAAGGTCAAACACCTTGGATAAAACAACCAAGGCCTCAAAAATACCTCGAAGTTCGAGGCCTTGGTTGTCTTCTCCAAGGTGTTCGACCTCCACAAGGGGGCGAGGGCATCCGACATTGTGGGGAAGGGGTGTGGACGTCCACCTGTGCCCGCAACGGGCTACAAATCGGTAGACAGCAGGCACGCCGACACATGCTGTTTACGGCACATCGACCGTTAACAAAAAAACACTCGTCCATTGCGACGGCGAGAGCGTTTTTGCAGAGAGCCCAGCCGAATCATCGAACCCGCTGGAAATACACACACACACACGCAGTCAGCAGCGGACTGGCAGGGAAGGATCAAAGAACACGAAGCATCGTCAGTTCAGCCAACCAATCGATCGAACCCCCATCCTCCAACCTGTCAACAAATCAAACCCCGCAAATTCTCCCGACTCAGTGACGACGACGACTCTGGAGGAGAAGAAACGGGCCCGGCGCTAGTAGAAGAGGAGTACACCCGAACACCGCCGAAGGGGTCGGCGGAGGGGAGGGGCGCACTGCCGCCACGGCCGTCGACCCTGAAACTCTCCCTGGTTAACTCTCGCCACAGCCTGTGGGGGCACCGCCTGTGGAACGCCGCTCTCCTTCTCGCAGGTATGTATGAAGACATAGAAGTACATAATGGGGGCTATCGGTGCACTGCGGCTAGCCCCCGCACTTACGACCCTCTATTTAGGTGCTGGCCACGCTGTGGTTCTTAGTTCCTAGGATTAGGTATGCTAGAAATGGCCACAATACATAGGTTTTGGGTTCTTAACCGGCCTCTCAAATGAATGGTGCTCAAGTTCTTGTGTTTTGAGTTCTTCGACGATGCTACATCAATTTCTTAACTGTCAAGTGCTCAAGTGCGGGTGATAACTGTAGACGTCGTTTCTGAGCGCACGAGCTCCGCCTCGCAGCAGGTGTGCAGAAGGCACCACCTCTGGAGTTCCGGCTGTTGGAGCGCCCACTACCGTTGCAATACCCCTGCTTTCTACGTCATCCAACGGCAACTGCATAACAGACGGCTTTAGTTTTGGCCTTTGTATTGGGGTGCCGCGCGCTTCGCAGGATCCCGAGCACACCGATCCTTGTTTTCTCCTCGTGCGCCGGGGTCGATTAAATGGCGCGGGCGCGTTGCGTGGAACTCTCTCCAACATCACCCTGATCAACTCAACGTACAATTTTTAACACCGCGAAAGTGGTAAACACTTCCCACACACCATCGTCCGTCGTCGTCTCGTCCGCTTGCCGACCGATGCGCGCGTGTGTTTTACGACGACGCGCTGTACCCGATCGACACGCACGCGCACTAAGACATGGTGGACAAAGATGAATTTGACGTCCGGGGCAAGAGAGTTCTCGAGCTCGGGGCTGGGGCAGGACTGCCAGCGCTCATCTGTGCCCTGGTGAGGAGAGTGGACAAAACGCTTGTGTTGCGCTTTGCCTTGATGCGCCCGCAGGAAGTCGCGGCACTATCCCGGTGCCTGCGTATATCTGGACTTGTTTACTTGTTCCCGAAAGTGCGTTGAAACGCGGGCGTATACGCTCATGCTGTGTGTGTTTCTCTTCGTGTGTGTGCATGCCACAGGTTTGAGCGAGCATGATTATTTCTGTCTGTACAGACGTATTTTGGATCGACCCCTGCTCTCTGCAACAGCAAAGGTTCGGTGCCCAGCCGGCCGTAGAGCGGACCGCACGTGTGCCGTATGTTACTTCTCATTTCGTTTGACCACAGGCTTCCCCTCCCAAAAATTATGCTCCCTCCCCCCCCCCCCCCACCCCCCCGGCCCCCCTCTCCCCGTTGTCCCGCCTCTCGTCTTCACGTACCAACTTCTCTTGCTCCTTCCCGCAGAAAGGTGCCACCAAGGTCGTCATCTCCGACTACGCAACGTCCACCGACGCCGCCCTGATGGTCCCCATCCAGATCAACATCGACCGAGTCCAGCCAGAGTTCGTGCCCGAAGGCACCCTCCACGCCGTCGGGCACGTGTGGGGGCAGGCGGTGGAGGACCTCCTCGTCCCTCTGCGGACAGGGAGCTCGTTATCATTACGCCACGAAAACGGCGGCGGCAGCAGTAGTGATGGAGAGAAGAACGCAAGCCTCGGTAGCGGCGCCGCCGACAGCGGTCGAGAGAAAAACGCAAACCTTGGTGGCGCCGCCGCCGGGGCGCCGGTACAAGATACGGGTACAGAGGAGGAGGTTGCGTCGGTGCATGGGCAAGGAGAAGGAAGCCCGAGGAGTTGCCATCGTGCGAGGCCGATAGGAGGCGGGGGCGGGGATGGGGAGGGGTTCGACGTGGTGATCATGGCCGATCTTCTCTTCAACCGGTCGCAGCACGCGCAGCTGCTCGAGACTTGCGACCGCTGCCTGCTCGGGAGAGGGTCGGGAAGCACGGCGACCGCGGCGGCGGCGGCGGCGGCGGCGGCGACGGTGTGGGTGAGCTTCTCCCACCACGATCCCGAGAAGGCAGAGCTGGACATGAAGTTCTTCGAGTTGGCCAAGGAGAAAGGGTTCGTCGCGACGCGGATCAAGACGGTGAGGGCTATCTGGCCTGGGGTGTGCAGTTTCTGGAGTCTTACCCGTGTCCCAAGACGACGGGGAGGGATGGGGGTGTTGATGTGGCGGTATGAGATGTGAACGCGAAGTTGTAGACTACGTACACATGTCGTCCCCCACTTCATGATGCACGCAGCCGGTACGATGCTCTTGTGCACCAGGCATCTCAAGCGTGCGAGTGCTTTGTTGAAAGGCGATGGAAAGAGACAAGGGTATACTGCAACCGTCTCTTCAAGCGTGTACCAAGATGTCCCCTTTTCACACCATGTAGAAAATACCACTTACCGGTGCTGGCATGCCCCCTGCGCTCCTTTCACGCATGCATCTCACAGAACGCACGTACGCTAACCCACACTCCGCATGCTTCTACAATCAAAGGTGCAAATGCGAGATCTCTTCGTGGAGAACGATGGCTTGGACGACCTAAGAGGCCAAGTACACCTATGGTGCCTCAAGCGACGATGACTGCCGATATATTTACAACTTACTTCGTGCGGCCAGCTGTGCGGGTGAAAGCGATCATGGGACAGCAGTTGCTGTAACGACGATGAAATGTTATTGTTAGGTCCAGCCGAGACCGCCTGGCCAGCGTGCGAGTGTTCTGTGCCCGGATGGGTTTCAGATGTTTACAGGGGCAGGTAGTCTTTCATTCACCAGCACCGGCGGACGAAAGGGTTCCGTTCGCGAAACCTCCGGATTAGGGGGACGGCGGCTGGTTGAAGCAAAAGAAAGACCATCACCCAGACTTCGTCGGCTTGATGGGCAATTTGATGCGGTTTTGCATAGCTTTTTTCTCTTCAGGTGACTTCGCGTTCGAATGCTGCCGTAGGCCCTGCCCACGGGTGGTGCAATCCTGCGTCGAGCACCCGACGAATACGAAGTCGATGTCCTTCCTGACGCACCTTCGTGTCAGAACGATGCCGAGACCTCGTCTCAAGAGAAGATGATGTGACAACGTGCGAACGTGCTGACGTGCAAGCGAAAGGACAGAAGAATGGCTGCAGTTTTAGGCCGAAGGCCAACTGTTGACATGGAAGTGAACGGGGACTTTTCTCGTTCGAGTCAGGGGCCCCGATACTGTCTCCCGACGGCATCTTCGAAGGCCACAAAAAATGCAGACGGATGCTCCGTTGGGCTCGGGGCGCGAGATGAACGTCCGTCTGTGTGTAACGCCCATGCCCGATTATCGGGTTTCCTTTTGAGACTCAAGGGGGATGGCTCGCCGCACTCGGCCAACTCGGGGCCTCGCAAACTCAGTGCACAGGGAGGGCTAACTTGGACGTCCAGGTCTCGCGACACGGTTGGACATGTTTCAGGCTGTCATTTCCTACGCGGGGCGAGATAGACTCCGCAACAGCAGCATGAATATTGATTGAGTGGGGGACAGTGTGGTGCTGCTGCTGTTGCTCTTGTAGCTGTCGAGGTAGGTACGGTCAAGCGGCCGCCTAGCTGAAAGAACCAGTAGTGCATGCCATCTGTGACTTGCACATTGACCCGTCCGCAACGCTGGGCATTCAAAGTACACACGCAGTGCAACATTTGCTGCCCATCGTCAAGCAACCCAACCGTTTGGCCAAAATAATGTGATGGCAAACGGGCGGACGAACGATGGTCCAGATGGCAACCCCCGCACCAGATGCGTCACTTCTTGCGTCGACAAAAAAGCCCGAGCGCAGCAAACCATCCGGCCACAAGCCAGAACATGTTTTTTAAGCTCTTTTTATTCCCACGCGAAAAGGTGAAGGTTTCAAGCGAGACAAGACACCCCTCTCTCCGAAATCAAACCATGTCGCAACACAGAAAAAGCGAAACCCAGTCTACTCGTCGGGGATGACAATCTCTCCCTCGCTGATGCCACTCTGTGTTTCCAAACGCCCGAATCCGATTTAGATTTTGACAGTCCCGCCGGAGCGGGTCAACAACAGACGTACGCGCCCCAAATTCAACGAGCATCCAGGGAGCAGCAGGTGGGCCACGCACATCCCAAAAATAATGAAGAGGTGAGGATGGCCGGCGACAGCGAACACACACGGCGCGGGAACGACAGAGGGAGAGATGAGGGGGGTTTGGTCAGTTGATGAAAGGCGACACCCCTTCGTGGGTCGAGCGTCGACCGGACACACTCTGGTATCACCGTTCGCGTCAACAAAAGTAACGCCACATGTTGACGAACATGAAATGGGGCGACGAATTGAACTGTGTACTTGCCTTATGGAGTGATGAATGGGATGGCTTGAAACAACTATCAGAAAAGAAGGCACGACGACGCACAACAAGGCCTTTCATGACCGTGTTTTCGTTCGGTAAGGTGTCGTACGAATGTCACCACGACCGACGAAAAAAAAAAATTACCTGGATGTCGCGGGGAGACTGTCCGTTGACGGTGCAGCCGACGGAGTTGCAGGTGCCGAGCATTTCCTTGACGGTTCCGGCGAGCGTGCGCGCCATGGACCTCTCGCGCATGACGCGGGCGATCTCGATCACCTGGTCGAGGGTGACGTTGCCATCGTGCTTGATGTTCTTCACCTGTCAAATCAACACAACATGAACCACGCAAGCACCCCACACGCGTTAGGCGGAGGGAGGGGCCATCTGCTAGGGTCGCCACAAGATCAGCGACAGCGAAATGGGCACGACGCGACGGGGACAAGGGTGGCAAAAAACAACCAAACAAAGTACAATCTGGTGAACAACGTTGTAGGATATGTAGGCCAGGTACATTCCACATTCAGACACAGGGTTGTAAAAACCAGTCCGGTGTGGCCAAGCCCGGCCGGGGGAGCCAGACGAACGAATGTTAGGTTCCCCCCTGGATTGCTTCTCGCCTCACGCAATCAGAATTGCAGCGACCCCCACACGCGCGAGAGAAATCAAGGCGCGGCGGGCATCGCTTGCGGGCGTTCTCTCCATTGCCTTCTTGTACGCTTGTCGTGAAACAACATTGAAGGTCTGAGTACGTCAAACATTCAACCGTTCGTCAGCCCAAGTCAGGAACGTTCCTAGGTCCGCTCTACATCCGAGGAACTAAATCTTCCAAAATGCCTTCTTGAGGCAATTATGGTACTATCCACTAATACGTAACAAGTGCCCATCCGGTTGTTGGATGACCACGAACCGCCGTCATCAAAACTCGTATTGGTGCTGCTCATTTTTGGTTGCAAAGTGCCCAAACATGTTCATCTCGGACGGTTGGATAACCACAAAATGGCTCCCCATCTACAAACGAAGCTCTCATCGACACAACACGACGGCGGAAGCGGACAGGCGCATGACGCACCTTCTTGCGGTCGCGTTCGGGCTCGTTGAGAGCCTTGAGGATCAGCGACGAAGCGGCGGGGATCACAGACACGGTCGCCTGGAGAAGTACGTGGGTGGGAGAAAACAGACGACAGTGCCAACAGCAGCAGCGGTGGTGACGGCGGCATTGCCAGACAACAACCGACGTAAGACGAATCGGCGAACACAGAAATAGAGGAACGTTAGATTTCGAGGATGTTGGTCACACGCACGCGCGCGTTTTCGCCATCCACCAAAAACGTCGCGAAAGGCGTTGAGGCGCGGAAAACAGTGGCAAGAGCCACCGGTGAGCGCGACAAACGCCAAGGCGACAAGAGTTTGGGACAGTCGCGTGTTACTCGCACAGCGAGTAGATCGACCGTGGTCTCTCAGACGTGTCCCACAAACGCAAGACAGCAGAGAGTGCGCAGCCTCCGCGTGATCTACGAGTTTAGCCCGCCCGTTACAGCAGAAAAAGAAGAGAAAATGACAGCCAGTTCCAACAGACAAGGCCTCATGTCTACTACCCGGTGCGCGAGAAAGAAACTCGCAAAGCAGTACAAACTGCTGTTGAGCACGCCGCACAAAATCAAGTGTGGTCCAACTGAGCTACGTAAAGCTCATGTATGTAGGCCAGGTACATTCCACATTCAGACACAAGGTTGTAACAACCAGTCCGGTGTGGCCAAGCCCGGCCGGGGGAGCCAGACGAACGAATGTTGGGTTCCCCCCCGGATTGCTTCTCGCCTCGCGCAATCAGAATTACAGCGACCCCCACACGCGCGAGAGAAATCAAGGCGCAGCGGGCGTCGCTTGCGGGCTATTCGAAAAATCTGGTTCCGTCCAACCGTAGCAACGCGGCTACTTTTTGTACTCTCAACACCAAGCGGATTGCTGGTTGCTTTGCATGTTTGGTATGCTCTCGGTTCGAAGCTAGAAACAACCATAGGAAGTGAATACGGACAGCAACCATGACCGCCACCAAGAACAGAAGGTCAAGCGGCAAACAACACGAAACCTATCGCAGCACCAGACAACGAAGACAACAAGCAATACACAAGCAGCAGCGGACACCGACCTGACGGTTGATGATGGTGAGCTTGACCGTGATCGGGAGCCCCTTCCACTCCTGGGTGTTCTTCTGGATGTCCTCGCCGATCTTCTTGGGCGAGAGACCCAGAGGACCCAGCTTGGGGGCCAGGGCGGCCGTGTTTCCTACCTCACCCCCGATCGCCCTAAGGATCACATACTGTGCCTCACCTTAACAAAAGACAAAGAACGGACGGAAAGAAACATTGGTATTAACAGGAATCATATATTGTGGAAGCGTCATGCTTGGTTCAACAAACAGGCTGATGGTTGGATCAAGCTCGCCTGCACTCCTGGCTTCTGTCACTTGACTGCTTTACTCTGCACTCTTGAGGTACCGTGTTTTCTTGTGCACAGCTTGATGGTATCATTTAAACCCCTCGTTATTTACATGAGTTGTGTTGCTCATGCTCAATGGAATCATTCAAATCCTACACCGTATTCAGAAGTACTTCACGACCCTGCCATAGATGGCTCAGCGACGTTTCGGGGGTCTGAAGCCCCGATCTCTGCTTCAGTTGAGCAATGGTTTGCGGAATGGCACTAACGTGGACTTTCCAGCCCAGGGAGAAACAGCACAAAAAAGAGAGGCGTGCTCAGCAGATTTCACAGCAGCACCTCAGCTGCAAATACATAAGATACCGCCAAATAAGTCTTCCCGAGCCAAGTGGTGCGAGCGTATGGGCATCCCCTTGCAATGGGCTACTTGCGGTGTATTTGTTCTTTGTGGACCTTGGGAACCCTGCTATCATGCTGATTTTGATATACCTAGGGAGCATGTTGATATCTGTGTGGGGGAGCATCATTCCAAGCAATTCGACGTCCAAAATCGAGCTCCGAGAACAAACCACAACAGGAAAGGCAAAGGTGCACCCGCAAAATCGGACCGGCCGGTCGTGGCCGCGCCAAGGGTGTGTGTTGGCAAAAAAACCATGATGAGGCACACCAGCTCCACCCCCCACAGCATGAGGTAATCATTGGGTGCGGTGTTGTCAACAAGAAACAGTGATGGGATAGCAAGAGGGGTAGGGGCAGAGGTGCAAGACCACGCACAAACGCGTTCCCGTGAGCTTGCAACCTCCAGCCCGTCACAAGGTTACTCTCGTGAAGCGTGTTCCCTGCCTCTCCGTCTCTCCTACCCCACACAACAGCAACGCATGGTTGCTCGCCGTTCTCCACCTTGCTTTCACAAACTTACACACAGCCCGACCGACTCGTTTCTCTCACTCACCAGTCGGCGGAGGGGGGCCCATTGTTTATAGAGGATGGATCGTCCCGTGAGGGATGGCAAAGAGATGAGGTTGAGACGTCGACGGCGCGTGAGAGCTGTGAGCTGCTGCCCGCTGGCCCGCTGTGTGGTGAGGAGAAAACGCAAAAAAAATAAAAAAACAAGGGGGGGGGGGGGGGTCCAAGAGAACCAAATTGTTCGATGTGGAAATCCGGGGACAGAATGCCCAGTCCCCGTCCAGAACCAGCTTTTGGTTATACCGCATGCCGCATGCTCTCTGCGCTGATCTCTGGTGAGCACGCGGCGGTTGCAGCAGCCGGGCGAGGCGACAGAGGCTAGACCAAGAGCACGAGGAGGATGATGCGAACGAGGGCGGTCACTCCGCTACGCAGAATAGCCAGGGATGGGGTCCGCTCGAAAACGGCGCGGCCAATGGCGACTGACCATCTCACACCAGCGAATGGCTCGGGTCTAACTACGCAACAGCGGCTGGGGTTGGCGAGGCATCGCTGCAGTGCTGCTGGCATGATCTACACGCTTCCCCCTACCAGCAATCGTGCCAATGGCGTTGGGTTGGGTGCATTGACTTTGCCAGTGGAACATCGGTTCCACAGTTCGTGCTGCTATCCGTTGTTGTCTAGGGCCGATGGAGATGCACGGCATATTGAACGGGATACGGCGGAATGCCTGCGGTCGGCAGCATCGCCGCGGAAGATGTCGACACTGGCGGAGGCATCCTCTAACGTGGGCAGCGCGACGGCAAATGGCATCACGTTCGAGACCGGAAAGGTGAGCTGATGTGCACACAGCACAAAACGCCCCGAGCCTTACACACGGAAGAGTCAACCTTCAGATGCACCTGACACCTGACGTCTATTATAGGTACGCGCAAGACCTGCTGCTTCAGATGTACCGGTATTGGTCAATGCAGTACCCCCTCGAAGCTACACGAATTGCCATGTGCTGCCGCCTTCACTTCACTTGCTAGTTTGCTGTCCATTGTGGCGCTGGTTCCGGGGTATGGGTATGGGTCTGTATCTACACTTGGTCTCCATTGGCGGGACAAATCAGCGGCCTTGACGACGCGACCGATCTACGTCCGTTTGTGCGAGCGTTAGCTCGAGACGACATCGCTTCAGGGGCTCTACGGGTACGAACACGCAGGTGTCCGGTTTGTCCAAGGAGCTGATGGATAGCCAGATAATGCCGTCACATCGTGCACTCGGCTTTTGACAAAAGTATCTCCAAAACGTTTACGGAAGGCACCCAGATTCCACGATTTTCCCAACGCATCGTCCTTAAACATGCACCGAGCGCGTCCGCCAAGAAAGCGCAGCGCACCCATGTACGTACGAAAATGTTTTACGTTCACTCTCCCCGGCGCTGCCTGCTCTTTCTATTTTTGCATATGACGTGGGACAGATCGCCCAGCTGGCGGACGGATTCGTGACGGCGAGGCAGGGGGGTACGGTGGTGATGGTTTCGGCCGTCAGCAACAGGGCGGAGATGGACGACTCTGGCTTCCTTCCCCTCTCGGTCGACTACCGCGAAAAGGTCAGAATGGAGACGAAAAAGAGCAGGCTCTGATTCGCGTGTCGTGACCTTGTTGTTGTTGTTGTTGTTGCTGCTGCTGCTGTTGTTGTCGTCGTCGTTGTGTGATCCACGCCGTGTTCCTCTCGCCCGCACAACCGTGTCTGATACCTGCTCGATACCCTCGCCTCTTGGTGTGTTTTGTGGCATCGGTGCTCGTGTGCCGTGCACCGGTGAACGCCAACACGCACAGGCACACGCCCTGGGAAAGATTCCTAGGACGCCTAACCGGCGGGACGGGAGAGAGACGGACGAAGAGGTGCTGGTGGCGAGGGCGGTGGACAGGGTACTCAGGCCGCTCTTCCCCCCGGGGTACTGCTTCGACACGCAGGTGAGTTCCGGTCGCCTGGGTCCCCGCCGTCGGGACGCGGCTCACACTCCATCACTGGGGGGGGGGGCTAGCACCTTTCGGCGAGTGTTGTCTTGGTGTAATTGCCTGCCGTTGTCGGGCATGAAAACGTAACGCATGGTTCGCCCGCCGTGAATAGGGATGCGACAAGCAGCACTTTGTTCCAGCGACTCACGATTACGAATGCACACACATGCGCGCACTCACGCCGTGTTCCGTTCCGTTGTGCTGTATTTTTGTTTTGGCTGCGCTCGTGCGGTTTCTTGGCGCCGCCGCTGCTTGACTGAGTGTTATTTGCGTGTCGTGCATTCCTTCCGACACGATTGGCCTCATTGATCGGCCAGTTATGCCGACGTGCACGTTGCATGCGTGCCGACGTTTGTTCATATATTTTTCGTTCATGCTTCAGTACTTGAAGCCACGTCTGTCGCCACCGCATGTCCCATGGTATGTACCGGCGGACGTGTCCCCCTTTTTGCAGCTCTGAGGTCCCTGTTTGTTGGTTGTGCTGTCATCGCCGTTGGTTCTTGTTGCTGTTGGTGCTGTATGATCTGATCTCGTCACGATTTGCAGCCATTTCACCTTTTTTTACTCCCTCCTCCCCCTTCCCTTGTGTCTTTCTCTCTCTCTCTCCCTCCCACTACCCATCTGCGTGGCCCCCTGTTGTGTCGTGGAGCAGGTTGTCGCCACTGTGCAAGCTTTGGAGGCGGGTGGCGACCCGGTCGTGGTTGCCATCAACGCCGCCTCAGCCGCGCTCTGCGTGTCCAACATCCCTTGGGATGGGCCGGCGGGCTGCGTGCGAATAGGTGCGGCGTGTGAGCCTTCAATGGGCCCGTCTGAAGTTGCGTTGAATAAAAACGGAACAAAGTGTAGTACTTAGGTGTTGTTCGTTTGTGAGGGGAAGCAGTGTTGTAGCCGCCTCCCCTTCTTTTTCTAAACGGCAGAAACAGGAGACCGGTTTTAGAGGGCCGCGTCTTGTTTTGACTTTCACCCCTCACTGTGGAAAGCATTTTATTCAACTGAATTCGGAAGGTGAGGGGAGTCTAGCCAACCAATCCATCCGATCAATGTGTGAGAGCAGAACTGCTGCCGACAGGGTGATTTGGGAGAATCAAGCAACATGAATGAACACAACCGCCTCATGTATTTCCCACAACCAACCGGCTAGCGCGATCGATGCTATACTACAAACAAACTTTTCGTCCCGACACGCACGCGAACGAACATTAGGCCGCGTGGACGGCAAGCTCGTGGTGAACCCTTCCCCGGATACATTTTCGCCCACCGCTTGGAACGACGGCGGGGGGTTCGACCTGCTCTACGCGGCAAACGAGCACCGGGTGCTGATGATCGAAATGGGGGGCGGGCCCACGGGCGAACGGTTGATGGACTCGGCCCTCAAGCTCGCCCACAAACATGTGAGCAAGGAGACGCGCGCTCGCTCACGTCGTTCGTGACCGCCTGTATCACGTGATTTCGCCGGCCTTCAACAGGGCGACTGGCCTTACACGCGGACCACCACCGTATGAATGAAAAGCATTAGAAAACAGTAAGTAGAGAACGCTCAACTGTAAGTAGAGAACGCTCAACCGCCATGCAGGTGGGGCTATTAACCTCCAGTTGGGTTGCCATTGTGCTGCTCAACCGATGTGGTGTGACTGCTGTGCCAAGACCATGCCGAGCAGCCGTTCCGGTACCCGCGGAAAACTGCCGAAACAAACAGGTGGCGCCGCTGATCGAGGCCCAGCGCGCTCTGCAGCGGGACGCGGGCAAGGAGAAGGTCCTTCCGCGCTCCGACGCGGCCCCGTCACCGGTGAGTTGTCGCGATTTTGTATCGCCTGGACCTCTAGACTATGCTCACCCGGCCCTTTCGTGGCAGCGTAGTGTTTTGTTTGCGGTACCGAGGACTCGAGCGAATGACTTCCAGGCAGCAGTTTGTTCCGGTCAGAAGTGTCGGCATCGGCATGCTAGTGTACAGCAGAGTGTGCACGGCCATTTTTCGGTTGCATGCGTTGTTGTTTATTGCCGAAACGATGGCTTTGGGGGTCTGTACGTATCTAGCGCGGTTGAACCGATTACCTGAAACAAGTTTTTTTTTTTTCCTGCGTTGTAGTTGTAGTGTGCTTACGTGTCTCAAAGCGAGTTTTACCACACCCCACGCCGACACGCACACACCACAGGGTATGCTCACAGAGGCCATGCGTGTTGGGCTGCCGGACGCGAAGGCTCTTTTCGCGGCACCACCAAAGGGCGGCGATGACGCCACTGCCGGAGAGAGTGGAAATCCCTCGAAGGCGGATCGGGGGAGGGCGGAAGGGGCGCTCCTGGGGAGGGTCCGCAAAGCGCTGGCGACGAGGTGAGAGGCGGCGGTTTTGTCTCTTGATATTTTGTTGTGTTGGGGGTATGGTTGTCCAGTCCGAAAAGCCATCTCGCCTCAGGAACTCGAAACAGAGGGGAAGAGTGTTCCTTGCACACGGAACGGCATCACGGGACGGGGCACAACAGCGCTGACTTTGTGGAGGGTACCCTGTATTAGTATGGTCGCTTGACGTCTTTCTCCAACATGCAAGAATACAATACGACGACTGTTTTTGCTGGGGTGCTCGACACCCCCTTGCACACTGCACTGCGAAAACGCACGCCCCTACCCGCCCACGTTTTCGTGAGCCCTTACGACGGGAAACCTCACACACACCGCCTGACCCGCTCTTGCGACCTCACCCTCTCGCTCCGCCTTGTAACCAAACTCCCCCCGTTAGCTTTCCCGACGCTCCTCCGGCGGCAAGGGTTGCGGCTGCGGAGGCGGTGCTGAAGCGGGCCATGCGGGCGGCGATCGTGGAAGAGGGCCGTCGTCCGGACGGTCGAGGGAAAGACGAGGCGCGCGACCTCACCGGAGAGGTGTGTTGCGTTGTAAAGTTTCGTGCTCGTGCGATGACATCAGCGGAAGTTTACCAGCCGGAAGTGGAACAACGGATGTGTGTTTCGCCTCATATTTTCTGGGTACCAGTTTACGCCTATTTGTAGTATGCTTGGTCTAACAGCCCGGGTCCCACGGGGAGGAAGGGAAACAAAGTTTGTCTGTTTATTTTGGTTGCCAATCTAGGCGGCATCCGGCACCACGGCCCGTCCATCTCACACACGCCCGATTGTTGGCGCTGTGCGGTGATTGTCCCCGGAGCGGTGATTGCGCCCGCAGCCACATCCACATCCACATCCACTACCCCCCGTTCGATTCCTTGGGTCTTTTCTTCTCCTACCCGACGGTGGACATCCTGCCCGCCACGTTCAGGTCACATCTGTGCCCCCGCAGTGGTCCTACCCCCGTCCCTTGGATGCTGCACCCCCTTCAAAGTATAACAACACAGGTTGTTGTTTCTTTCCTCCAGCCACGTTAAGGCCTCATCTCTACTCCAGCCGTGGTCTCAACCCTATCCCTTGAAATTCGACCCTCCCTCAACATCTGTTGGGCTGTTTCTTGACTTTTTCCGGAGGCGGAAGCAACCTAGCCTCCCTCCCCCCCCCCTCCCCCTCAACATTGTGCTGGCTGTTGGGCCGGTCGTCTGTCCGCAGGTGGACGTTCTCCCGACGGTGCACGGGTCGGGCATGTTCACACGCGGTCAGACGCAGACCCTGGCTATCGTCACCCTCGGCCCCGCCCTGGAGTCCGCTCCGCAGCGGTAAGGTGTCTGTGTCCACGGCAGTCTGCTCTTCTGCTCCCTAGAGAGACCGATAGCCTCGCTCCTTGTTGACCGGTCGTGGAGCACACGTGGATAGATGCACCGCAGAAAGAGTGGGGGGGTCTCAAGTTGGGGGAGGCTTCTGTGTGACCCAGGCTTCCAGGATGGCTGAATGAGCACTAGAGGCTATAGGCTGGCGTACGTAACACTTGGATACGTGGGTAAAAAGGACCCACCCTTGTCTTCCGTGCGATTCCCTAGCTTAATTGCCGTTGTCACCCAAAAACTCGCATTGTTGAGGGAGGAATTTACCTGTAATGCGGTCAAGACTTATTCCCATCCACCTAGCAGGACCGCGCCCAAGTATGTCATTATTCTTTGTGTGGATGTGCCAATCCTCGAGCTGCAATACTTTTGTTGCGGTGACCCAGAACGTGCACTTCTCTACGGGAATTGACACACACTGAAGCAGTCATGAACTATCCCCGCCCATCCTCATCTGAAGTTCCCAAGCAGACTACGGCGAACCGCCGTCGTCGTGCGTTGTTGCGGCCGTCCTGCCCTCGTCCCCGCGTACGCTCCACGTTCTCAAAGGCTTCCGTAAAACGTCTTGTTTTGTTGTGGATGTGGGTTGCGGCTGTACACGCCCGAGTTCACTTGCTGCCGCTCATCGCGATTGCGCTTCATGTTTTTTTGCAGGTTCCTCGGCAAAGCACAAGAGGCCTCAGACACGCTCGACGCCAGGCTTTACCTGCATTACGAGTTCCCCCCCTACTGCGTCAACGAGACGGGCAGGGTGCGCTTGTGGTTGATATTGTCGTTGTTATTGTGCTGCTGCTGTTGTTGATATTGGTATTGTGTTGCTATTGTTGTTATTGCTGCTGTTGATGTTGGTATTGTGTTCCTATTGTTGTTGTCGTTGTTATTGTGCTGCTGCTGATGATGTTGTTGATATTGGTATTGTGTTGCTATTGTTGTTATTTTGCTGCTGTTGATGTTGATATTGGTACTGTGTTTGATATTGTTGTTGACGTTGTTATTGTGCTACTGCTGCTGTTGTTGTTGACATAGATACTGTGAATTAATGACTTCCTGGCTAGGGCACTGGGGGTTTTGGCGTTCTCCTCTTTCAGTCGGTGGCAAAGCATCGTTCAAGCACACAAATCGCGAAAGCTTGTCTGCGTTTTTGGTGTTCCACCCCCGTTTTTTTTTCAGGTGGGACTTGTGAACCGGCGAATGGTTGGACACGGCAACCTCGCCGAACGCGCGGTGCTGTCCGTAATGCCCGAGACAGAGACCTTCCCGTACACCACGCGCGTGTCTGCCGAGGCGAGTATGAGCTTTCTATTTTTCTGGCGAAACATCTCGTTGCTGCCTGTTGCAACTAACAGGGTAGAAGATCTCACCTATTGGAGATCTGAATAAATAGTGCCAAAATTTACAATTCGCAACGGACGCGTCACTCGCTCCATATCGAGTGTTGTTTGCCCCCGGAATAGTTTCGACGTACGTATGCCCCTGACGGTTTATGGCTCGACCAAATCATGTCTGCGTTGCTTTTTTTTTTTTTTTCACCATTTTTGCCTGATAAAGGTGACGATGAGCAATGGATCGTCTTCGATGGCGACAGCGTGTGCCACGTCTCTGGCCCTCATGGATGCCGGAGTGCCGGTTTCTTCACCGGTGGGAGGCATTTCCGGTGAGTGAAATGGCGGTGCCGGTGAGAGTAGGGAAGGGTTCGAGGATGAGAGTAAGGGTGAGAGTGAGAAAAACGCCGCTGGCTGCTGCCTCTGCTGCTGCTGTTGCTGTTGCTGCTGTTGCTGTTGCTGCTGTTGCTGTTGCTGCTGCTGTTGTTGTTGTTGTTGCTGCTGCTGCTGCGGCCTGACGGTCTTCAGAATTCCGGTGGTGGATGGGAGCGCACATAGATGGGGTGTGCCTGGATCAACGACGATAGCACCTTCGGCGGCCGTCGACACGGCGGCTGTGATAAGAGCACACCTGTTTGCCCGAAAATCCCGAAAATCAAGGAGGAGTGGCGGGAGCTGGCAATACTTATCCCGAAATGCTGAGCAGAATGGTGGCCTAATGTTTCTTGGGGGCGCAAACCTGCGTTTGTGCGTCCGTGTGTCCCGCAAACGCCCTCCCCTCGTATTTACGGTGGACTATGAAACGATAAACGCCGCGACCGAGAATAAGTCATGCATTCCGTCCCACCCCGCCCCCGCGCCAGCATTTCATGCCTGTTTCCAGCGTTGGTGCACTACGTCTGTGTGATTTGATTGGCTGTGTCTTCTGTCTGGTGTGCTATTTGTCCCGACGTTTGACGAACCGAGTCTAGTGTACGGTAGCCACGCCTGACTCCGTCTTGACAACGGGACACCCGCCGCCGCGGCCACCGCCTGTTGCCTCTATCCACGGTTGTAGTGGGATTGATGACGACGGACGCACCTGCGGACGGAGAGGACATCGGGCCGCACTCGATCCTGATGGACATCCAGGGGACAGAGGACCATTACGGGGATATGGACTTCAAGGTGGCGGGGACGGCGACGGGCATCACAGCGATTCAGGTATTTATTGATTTATACCCATCCGATTTATATGCCCTTGCCTGTGACAGAGGGCCGTTGTGGACTGTCTCTCGTTGTTGCCGTCAATCTGGTTTGACCTATACGGCGTTCGTGTTGCATGAAGGCCATGGTGCCGAGAGGAAATCTGGGGTTCGGCGCATTGCAAATTACGTGGATAGTTTTAGCGTGGGTTTGACGTGTCAAAATCCGCGACAGTTTCGTTTCACATAGTTTTTCGTCTCCGTTTTACTTCGTCGTCTTCTTGGTTTCTCCTGCTATTTTCCTTCGGTTGTTGTTTCATTTGGATCGATTTTCGTCTTCTCCCGCGTCGTTCCTGCCTTCCATCAGCTTGACGTGAAACTCAGGGGGGGTGTTCCTCTACCAGTTCTAAGCGAAGCGCTCAGGGTTGCCAAGGCAGGCCGTGCACAGGTGCGTAGATAGGAATAATGGCGGAGGGACGGACGGGCTAGTAGCACATAACGTATTGAGTTTGGTTTAATCCCAAGGGCCGACTGGCGAGAGGATAAGCTGCATCGGCGCGGCCCTAGCGTTGTCTGTCGCTTTTGTCTTCTTGTGAACTACACATACACGCGTGATCTAACCGAACCACTACAGAGCAATCGAGCACACCACACAAGCCTTTTGTTGAGTAGGTCAAATCAACTGTTTCCTATTCGCTTTGGTTTTCAAGGTCCTGAAGGCGATGAAGAAAGCGATCGGGTCGCCCAACGGTACTCTAAAGGACAGAGCCCCCCGGTGCGAGATCGTCCACTTCGAGGCCGACCGGAAGAAGGACCTGGTCGGCTTCCAGGGGCAGGTATGGTAACGGCCATGCCGGCTTCGGTTTGTGAAACCGTCTGTTCAATCGATCCCGCGATTTGTTGGCATCCGTTGAAGCTGTCTTCAAAAGATATCGAGGCCGACGTGGAGAAAGATCGTCGTGGCCCGCGGTGTCAAACGAGACCGGCAGCCTGTGTGTCGTGTTACGTTCCGTCGGATTTCGCCGAATCCCCTCGTACATACTTTACCTCGCAAGGGTTCCAAATCCCCGCATGATGGGGATCTAGCGATCTCCCTGTGACCTTGTTGGTAACGCATGTAGTATTGCTCACTCAATGTTACGGCCGTATGGGTCATCATGTGTCAATCAATACCCACCAGCAGTGGATCAATCCAGAGACTGTTAATCGAGATCGAACTGCTGACGTTGGTTTTATTGCCGTCGAAAGCAAGAACCTTTGTCCCTCAACTGCCTGGCCCGACCTGCTTCAAACTCGACTGGTATAACCGCAGACCATGAAGGGCATCGAAGAAAACTTCGGCGTGGCACTGGACCTTTCCACCGAGGGAAGAGCGGTGGTGTTCTCCGACAACGCCCAAAGCGTAGCTGGGGCAGTGAGGCTCGTGCGAGAGCTGGTGCACGAAATCGAAGAGGTGTGCGCCTTATTGTGTGTGTGTTTTCACTACCGCATCGACGGGGCGAAACCGGCTGAGAAGACGTCGCTCTCAGCAATACAACAAACGGCGTGGGCGGTAGGGTGAATGCTCCGAATTGCTCCGTGGATTTTCTACGCAAGGCCCAGATGACTGCGCGTGGCGAATGCCATCCGATTTTCTTTGCCTGCAGCTTTTCCACGTTTCCCGGTTGAAATTTATTTTCAGGCAAGGGTGTGTCAGTTCTGCGTCATGTGATGCCTGCCTGACGCACACTTGCACGAGAGTGTTGATCGTTGTTTTGTTGGTGGGTTGGCTTTTGATTAAATCGAGGAGGTTTAGGCTTGTCGAAATTTCAACTGTTTTCTGGCGAACTCCTTTTCAACGTGCCTTCGAACTCTCGTTGTAGACTGTATTCGGATTACAAGGGTAAGGTATCGACCTCGAATTTGTATTATTACAGCATTTGGGGCGATGTGTTAGATGGCCCAGCTTCCTGTTGGAGCTACCCCGTGCCCTATATATCACTTTTTTTTCGATTCCCTGTTCCAAACCTGTACCGAACTCAATGGTGCCGTACTTTCACATTACTCTTGAAATCACCCTTTGCATGTTTAGGCACCTCTAGTTCTCCAACGCACTGCTCTTTATTTCCTTTCACCAGAACACGACCCGTCTGTTGCCTCCAATTGAAATGCAACCACAACACATTCCAGGGGGACTTCTACGAGGGGACAGTGACGACAGTGCACGAATACGGTTGCTTGGTGGAGCTGCTTCGCAACCAGCAGGGCCTGCTGCATGTGTCCAACATGACCGACAAGCTGCCTGCCCCGCCAGCGAGAGATATCGTCAAAGTCGGGGACACTGTGGGCGTCAGGGTCATGGAGGTGGACAGGTGAGAGAGCAGCCTCTGCAGGTTGGTGACAGACAAGTTCGGCGGACGTTAGACATGTAGCATGAAGTGGAATTGCGTGCGTTGTGTTGCGGGTGCCTCTTCGGCGCGGCGGCTCCTCGTTACAAATCTGCGCAGCAAATCGGGGGCAAGACGCAAATTTCATGAGAAATGGGTTTGTTTGGGGCCAGCTTCCCGAGAAGAGCGTCATTTGTGAGGTTTTACGACTTGGAGGTGAAGTAGCGCGCAACTCTGGCGATACCGGTTCACCCGAAGCCACAAAGTGGGGAACGCTGCGTTGCACCCATGTAAGACGCCGGTGTCGTTTGCATTGTCACACTGCCATCTAGCGTCCGTTTGCAAGGGCTTGATCCGCGAAAGGCCTCTGGAGACACCCTTGGTCGTCCATCCCTTGAGCACTTCCTGTCTCGTGATCCCAACCGCATCGCATCAAAACAGACTCCGTGGCTTGATCAAGCTTGCCTCGGAGAGCCACCCATCTTCGTCGACGTCCAAACCTGGCCAGGGGCGACGAAGTCCGACAGTGGCAGGAGAGGACGAAGAGATGCAGAAAGCGAGCCAATGAGGAGTTCATACCATCCTCCATCCGAATTGCCGCAAGAGACGAAATAGCAAATATGGTGTTTCTCGCTGGACGGAAGAGTGGCGTCTGGTATGCTGTCCGCCTGTTGGAGCGAATACGTCGGGAGGAAATCGGCAAGACGCTTGTCTTGAGTGAGCCTCCTATTCTTTCTTCCTCCGGACGGCGAAGGACAGCGATCGGAAAGCCTCCGTCTGAGGGCTTTCTATGCATACGGCGGCCAAGTTATGTTCCTTCAGTTTTAAGTGAGGGAACCCTCTGGTTGCAGGTTGTTGGGTGGTGGCATGCTTCTGACATTTCCCGCTCCACGGACTCTTCGCCCAAGGTCTGCTTGCGCAGAAAAAAATCGCCATCTTACCATTGCGGTATTTAATGTTGTCTCAACTACGCAGAGTTTTTTGCGTAGATAGGTCGGAGTTCTTGAGATGGAGAGACAAGACCTTGCGGTATGTGGCAACGGCGAGCTTTAATGAGATGATGGCGAAATAAACAGCGATTCACATGCGCGTCCGCAATGTTAGTCCTCTTCCGTTGTTCGTCGGGATATCTGAAACCTCAAATACTCTTTCCCGGTGTAGGAACTTCCCCCCCACATTCGCGTTAGAAAGGGACAGACAGCTTGCGCCCGTGAGGCGGAACCTCCGATATGTCCTTTTACTTGCACTTGGAACAACAGGAGGAGTACAAAAATCATGTACGCCGCCATTATTTTTTGTGGGTATGTCTCCTGTTGGGACGGCTCTCCGCGTTGACTGCGGACAGTCGAGGCCGAGGAAAAAAATTATCGATATTCTACTACTGTAGACGTAACAGAGCAAAAACAACGTAGACCCACCAGCAGATTTTGCACAGCAGTAGGGAATCGATGGGACATCTATCTGCGGTTGCTAGTCAACCTGAGAATATTCTTTGTCTTCGACGATGAATGAATTCTCGAAGTTCGTCGCCGATTCTTTCGCTGAACATCCCGCGATCGATGCGTTGTTCAGCCCAAATGACATAATGGGCAGCCGCTCCGTGCCGAGTATGTTGTCTTCGGACTGAACAATGTCACACATTATCTTGACTACCGTTCACTTTTGCTGACGATCTTTGCGAAGAGAGCCAGTCCGATCTCCGAAATTCGCCGATCGATGTTCTTCGTAGATTCGTCGGCGAATCGCCCCGCAGGTAATTCAGCCAGAGCTGCCCCGTGCAGACCTTGTCTGGATCCTCCCCGCCTGCGAGATTCCCAAAGATCTTTCTGGGTTCGTCCGTCCTGTTATCTGGCCAAGGCCCCTGCGAACAGCAGTCGCTGTAGTCGGACTACAGCAGCAGTGATGGCTTCAATCTCGCCCAAAGTCGGACAAACAATATGGTTTCACCGCATTGAAGTCCGACCCTTGCCCGACCTTCTAAAGATGGGCGTATGCGGGTATGTACCACGCGTGTGGCTGTACTAGAGTATATATGTGTCGTTTAGATAGAGGGGATTGGCCTAGAGAGTGCCGCCAAGTACCGCATTTGCTTTTCGAACGCGCGCAGACCGCCTCTGAGGGTACCAGAAAAAGGTGTCAACGATTATTCGGAGGCGATTACCGAAACTGTAGAATTACTTCTCGGCTGAGAGTTTGGTTCGTCGCGTTATGGCGGTTCCGCGCAACGTCGTACTTCGCAATACATGCATCTTCCGGATTGTACAGGACTGGGGGCAAGAGAGTATTGACACCAGTGCTGTGCTTGACCGCGCATTGTGGGCCCTCACGGGTCTGTGAGAGTGTGTGTGTTCGAAGCATCGCCTCACCGACCAGCTTTTGGATCCGTCGGCGTTGTGGACTCCACGACCATCGTCGAAGTGACTCTGTTGGACGAGAGAAACAAAGCGCAGGAGTGGCTGGGTATATCTGAGGTCCAGCAGCATTACACGGTACTGACGGGCGAGGCTTGGTCGTCATGGCCCTGACGGCTAGACATCGATGGTGTATGTCCAAGCTTGTCGAAGCCTTCGGCCCGGACGTCGACGCAAGCAAATCACAGGTAGGTGCAGCGTACGGCACTACTACAGGCTCTCTGTGCATGTATGTGTGGTAGATGAGAAAGCGGAGAGGAGGGTACATCATAACTTACTGACAAAAACCATTGCCTATGAGCTTACCCGTGTGAGGTGAATCCTGTTGCCTCTGTGGTTTTCTTGCGTCTATCTGCTGCTACATGTATTGACGAGGAAACGCGGCGTAACTTTCCGAAGATGCATGTGTTGTTTAGGTCGTTTTTAGCTACATAGTTTGCTGTAGACCTGTGGACTACAATCGACAATGTACTGTAGGGTAGCTGTAGTCTACATGTAGACAATTCTACGGCGCATTTAGACTTTGTTAAGATGTACAGCATATCCACTATGACTTGCTGACTTGTAGCATAGTGGATATGCTGTACATCTTAACAGACTATGTACGGCTGTGCGATGATAAACCCTGGGTTCACATGGTGCAAGAAGCAGCAAGCGACCGTCGGAGGAATCACGACTGGTCCTCCTATCCATTCATCCATGCAGAGAGAACGTGCATTGATATCCTTGGTATAGTAGTGCATACACATTTTTACGGTGACAGAACGGGTTAGAAACGCTTGCACCAACTATAGTCCTAGAGAAATGACCACCGATCTGTTTTTTCACTGAATTTGCAAACGACTGAAAGAGAATCGAGCAACAAAAAGTGAATGACAAACAAACGTCCTGGTCTCGCACGGAGCGATAGTTTGCCTTTTCTCTACCATCATATCTTGCACCTGGTTTCTAAGTCATTTCACCGTCGGCCAAGCATTACACGCTGAATCCTCAAGCCAATCCAGCAGGGTAAGTACCCCAGCAGGGAGGCAACGGGGAGGAAAAAGAGACCATCAACAACCTCACGACGTTGCCTTCCTCCTTTGTGTCCCCGGCTGGTACGTCCACATACCCCGAACGGTATAACGACGATAATACGTGAGGCGACAACACAAGTACACCCCGACTGAATGGAACAGCAACGCCGCCCGACCGGCTTGATAACCTGCCGGCTGTGTTCAAGTCTCGGCGCATTGAGAGTTTCTGCGTCATCTTGGTCGTCTTCTCAATGTCTGTCGGAATGAACGCAGGCGTTTATGCGGATGGACGAGAACCTGACCCGTTTCAACAGCCTCTTCGCTGGTGATGGCCCCAACAGACTCTTTGTGTACTTCCAGGCCGCGGACCGAGCAGACGAGGTGATGTGTCGAGGGCGTAACATGTTGTTGATGTTGGTGTTTCGTCCGCATGGCGGCACAAGTGATATACCACGGTATGCTGCGCTTTCCGTGACATTTTTGATTGTACCACTGCTGAGAGAAGAGCACACCGGGACAAGCCGTTGAATCGCGTGTTCGCAGCATCCAGGCGCACGTAGAAGTATCAAGCACGTGTATTCCCGGCGCTTCGATGTACCCATATCAACGTGCGCGTACAAACCCGTGCATGCATCCACCCGTAACTCTATCCTGCGATCGGGCCAATACGACAAAAAAAGGATGAAGCAGGTGGGACGGAAATGTTTGTGACCGACGGGGCTAGCGAGCTGCTGTCCAACAAGTGCTGTTTTTTCCTGCGGAACGCCAAGGAGGGTGCATCTTTGGATACGGCCAGGTACACCAGTACTGGCAAGAAATCTACGCTTGGGAGTGCAAACGCTTTAGGGCGTTCAGGAGTTTCAAGGGTCTATTTTCGGCTGTCGTGTCGCACTGGATGGTATTCTTTTTTGATGAGCTCCGAAATACGTCTGACCTACTGCTGTGGTATGTTATGAAGAATCGAGTTGCCCAGCTACTGCTGATGTTGCTCCGGGAACACCGAGGAATTGAGCGTCGATTGATACAGTACGGTGGAACAGGCACCCAAACAGATATACCCATACTCTGTGAGCGGGAGAGAAAAACCTGCTTCTGGGATTTCACAAAATAAGCACATTCAACCAACGGCGACACCATTGACTCAAATGCAAGATGGAACTCTACTTAAACAATATCACCATGTAATTAGAAACTGTTCGATCGTGCTCCGGAATGCGAAGGGGAGGGGCGGGGGGGAGTTGGAAAGCCGAAGGGAAAACATGGAGGGTGTCCTTGTGTTTTGACCAGAAGAGACATGGGTGCAAAACCCAAGTACAAAGCTGACGACGTCCATATTTTCATAGCGTTCGATGATCATCCAGTGGAACTATGCGTGTTGCGGAGTACTTTCGACACATAAAACTCAATTCGCCGTAATTTATTATGCACGTCTTTCATACGTTGCACACACCGCCCTCTATTGAGCTAATCTGCAACTCCGTACCCCTTTTCACGTCATAAATTCGTCAACTTCTTCATCCTTCATGAAAACAAGTATTTTTCCCGAATGTTCTCTCATTGCTTCTCTCACAAGCTCTGATGTGGCTACTTCAGCCACAGAGACCCTTCTTCATTGTTTGGAGAGATGGTCAGAATCCTTGTCTTGGCGGCGAATTGTAAGATATTGCCGTGCGTCACGTTAGGGCATGAACAACCTCGATCTCCGTCCCCTTTTCATGACAACTCCCTTGTGCGTCGTCTCTCAACACTCTCATTGTCGTACCTACTCGACCTCTGGGAACAGCGGAGGAGACCAGTCGTTGTTGTTTGGAGAAATCAGCGGTAGCGCCCTCGCCGGTATCGAGGCCGCTCTCAGCAGGTTCCTTAAACCCCTCCTTAGCGAGAGCGACGGCTGGGGGAAGGCAGACACCGAACAAAAGGTAATCTGAGTGCTCTTTGATTCCTTCGTTTCGTTCTCGTGTCTTATACTTCGATAGATCATCTTTCGGTATTAGGGCCAACTTGATCCAACACACTCAGCTCCGGCAAGAACGTGGCCGCAGTCATTGCCTGCACAAGCTCAAAGTTGGTCGGTATCTCGTTCGCCCAATTTCGTTTGTTTGTCAACGGGTTTTCTCGACGTTGTTCACAAGTCCCACAAACAAAACAGGCAAAAATAAAATCATAGAGGGGAACTGCAGTGATTGTCGCTGGGAAAAACATCTCTACGAGTGCTTGTGCTCAAATCCTCCTCATATCCACATAAAACTTTACGTGGTATTTGTTCAACGTTACTTATTACTGTTTATCTTTATCGCCTTCAAGACGAACAACGCGTAGTTTGTTGTCTTCCTTACCCTTGAGCACGAGTTCTTGAAGGACTACAAGGACGAAAATTCTGTCTCGTGATTCCAGATGCACAACGGGTGAATTGCAGAATGTTTCACAACATTCCTGCTCAAGAAATCGAAGGTTGTCTAGATGCGAGCGTTCTCAGCGATATACTTCGTTTCCCCCTTTTTACCACTAGACCATCCGACCTTAACCACTTTATCAATTATTTCTTTGACTCCCGGTTATGTAGATCCATTCCTCTACACTCAGACGAAAGAACCTTGCCAATGAACTTTAGACCACCCACTCAATCTGTAAGTCATGTTGTCGCCCTCATTCCCACCTCCGTGTTGCGCGGGACCCAGGTTGACTTTCTGGCGGAGACAGACCACTTTATCCACGCGCTCAAGGAGGGCCTGAAGTCGCTGGTGGGGGGGCTGGAGTTGCGGGGCATGGACTCCGAGACGAGGGAGAGCTCCGAATGTCTCGACACACGAAATTTCACGCAGGTACGCGAGAGCACGACGGATGGAATCTCATTTGCGGTCGTCGCCCAGTAACCCTGTTGTTGTGCCGAACCCCATCTTAGTGCCCGTGTGAGCATACACAATGCACCGTCTTGTGCAGGAGGCAGAAAGAGTCGTAGCCAGAGATCCGGCGGGGTGCATCCATATCTTAGGGAGTGATCGACGTTTGAGTTCGCCCCCCGGTTGACAACGTTCTGTTGAATCGAAAATGCATCCATGCCACCAAGATGTTGATCAATTTGGTTTCGTACCCGTTCGGCCACCCTGACACAGAGGGTGAACCAAAACCCCGAGCTGATTCCGCGGTTCGAGAACCTGCTGGAGGAATGGTGCAATCAAATAGAGGAATATCTCAACCCTCGAGAGTGGTAAGCGCAAAGGGAGAAAGTGTTCGTCAAAGTCTTCTGATGGTAGTAATCATTTCTGAGCAGCTGTGCGTGGTGCTCCGTCCTACAGAACACCTCAAGTGTCGAGGACGATCATATCCAGGAGATTCAAAATAAAAAAAAAATAGAACCGAGGTGTCGTGATGTATGACTTTTTATCCTATGTTTCCCCTATTCAATCCATCCAAACACCTGTGCGTACGAGATGGAGAAGGGGAAATAATGGATGCCAAGATTGACTCTAGAAGGGCAGTGGATCGACGAAACGCTCGTGGTACATCGTGGCGTAGAACTGGAAAAACTATTGCAATGGCTTTGGATTGACGTTCCACTGGAAGGGAAAGTGCACGTGCGGCCGAAGTGGTCCGAGATCTCCAACTTTGCCGATTGCACCTATCTTCTTCGATATCACTGGACGACTTGGGTATGGTGCCCTTCGACTCAATACTGATTACGCAAAGTTCCATGCTCGTCAATTTTGAATTATTCATACGTCCGTTGGAGCAGTGTCGGTGATGACGGAGAAGGGGGGCGCGATGCAGGTCCAAAGGGCGAGCTGGAGTACTGGCGGAATCGAATGCAGCGGCTCACCAGTATCACCGAGCAGCTGAAGCGAAAGGTACTGTGCTGTTGTTACTGAACAGAACCATTGATCGTATGAAGGCCCAGCCATACGCTTCTGTACGTTGTTCTTCTGTTTAGGGCGGTCATACAACCTGTACTTTCCCCGTGAGCCCGAACACGGAGAAATGTTTCGTACTATGCGGCGGTGGAGCAAACGAAGAACCCGTTTACCGGGCCAGGTTTGACAATTGCAACAATGCTCCGCACTTCACCATTCCTTTTGGCTTCGTTGCCACGCCTACTCGCCACGAAATGATTGCTTCGATCCGATATTGATTTTCGCGTTTCTACATTTTTTGCGTATCGTTTATGGGATTGTTTATGGGGGTGGGCGTATGATGCGGTCTTGCAGGACTGCAAGGATGTGATCGGACTCCTGTCCACCCTCACCAAGAATTCGGCCGACCCAAGCAAGCAAAAGATTGCGAACCTATTGCGGAGATGGAAACAGGTGGGCGCATGTGACGCATAGCAGGTGTGAGTCAAACGATTGACGTGCTAAATAGTACGGTCGATTGGTTCTGAGTAACGCGGGGTGTTGTTGAGTTTGTTGGCGTGTTTCAAGGTTCTACGGTTTCCTCGCTCATGTCACGAACAGGGATCCATCACCCGAACGGTGGTAGCTGCATTTTCTCAACTGTTGGATGAAATGACCGATTCGTTAAGGTATAGCGAACGTGGCCTGATTCCAGTGTCCAATCCGATCAAAACATTTCCTCGGCGACGGGAGGTTGAGCAGAGATCATAGGCCGCGAACGATACAAACACGACCACAAGTACCCTACACCGATGACATTCTCCGTCTGTTGTTGATGAGGCATTTCCTCAATCTGCAGGTTTGATGCACGGTTTGGCGATAGATGTAACCATATCGACGCTCGGCCTCCTTGATTGGAACGACACAGATTGACGTGAACGTCACCGAGGCCGCCAATGAGGCGAAGGACAACGTGAAGTTCCTCTATACCCTGGAGCGCTTCATCGAACCCTTGTACAGCGGGACCGCCACGACCATCATCGACACTCTGCCGGCCCTCATGAACAGCATCAAGATGATACACACCATTGCCAGGTAGCAGTCTTGTCCAAGTTTTCGAGAAAGGTCACACGCCTGGCAAAGGGCACGATTTGCTAGGAGGCACATGGTGTGTTCCGGGAGTAAACATGACGGGGGCAGGGAAGATTCAGCATACAGCCACAGTAGGCCTAAGATGCCGCATCGATGCTTCCGCCGACCAGGTATTACAACACGACAGAACGAATGACCGGGCTGTTCGGGAAGATTACGGACCAGATGATCGTAAATTGCAAGGACTGCATCACGGGCAAGGACAGCATGGACGCTCTCTGGGAAAAGGTGTGCGAGACGGCAGTTCGCGGCACCTGGAGCCATTCCCCTCATGCTTCTTGGTTTGGAAAGAGACACATTCTCCGAACACCTCCTCCTGCAGTTCTTGGTACCAACGCCAAACAAAACATGAAGACAGTCATCCGACGGCGGCTTACGCGACAACGGATGCTGCCCATCCAACATTTTGCAATCACGTCTCCTTTCGCAGGACCCCCAAGAACTAGTCCGGCAGCTGGAATCATGCCTCAAGCTCAACGAGGCCCACCAGGAGCAGTACCGTCTGACCAAAACTAAACTGCAGCAGACCCCAAGGGGGAAGCAGTTCGACTTCAGCGAGACGGAAATATTTGGTGAGACCAACTGAGATCTTTCACAGTGAAAGGTAGAAAATTGGGTGTAGACGGAATGGTGAGAAACGTATGGGGGCGGCGGGGATTGCGGCAGATACCACAGTCAATGATAAAAAAAGTGGAGTACGATATTGACGATATTCGAGGGGTGGGGAGTGCACACGCCATGCTGGTCCTGTCCACCGGTTCGAAAGTGCGAAAGTGCGTCATCACAGGGGAGTGAGACGCATGTTTCGGCGACGGTCGCACAGACAGACCTGGCCTATGGCAAGTTGTGATGATTGCAAGGCTCGTTAAATTTTGTCGTTTGTTTGTTTAACTTTTCTTGTGGAGTCGTTTGAACATGCTCGAATCTGCCACGATCAGCAACCTCTGTTGTTGTATTTTATCCTGTTTAATGAACCGCCACAGGAAAATTCGACCTGTTCTGTCGAAGGGTGATCAAGCTCATTGACATGTTCAGCACCATCGACCAGTTTAACTCGCTCTCGGAGAACAAGGTACGGCAAGTGTTGGGGGCGAACCTTCACATCGGACGGAAGCATAGGAGGCACGAAAACGAAATCTATTGATTTGCAGTCAATGGTTTGGGCTGAAGGTTCTTCAAGGTTAGTCTGTCAGAACATGCTCACCGAAGGGAAATGCTACTTAACGGAAAAATGAAGGTCGAAACCAGTAATATTCCCCCGATTTTGGGTGACATTTGGCTGAACGATGTCTAGCTTGCTTTCCGTTCGTTTCCCGATGTTGAAACAATCTCTTTCGCTGCCTTGCCTGAAGTTGGAAGGAATGGAAGGGCTTATCGACCAGTTCCACTCCATCGTCAAGGACTTCCGTCTAAAGCGGCACGACCTGCTGGCGTATCACAACAACAAGTTCGATAGAGACTACGTGGAGTTCAACGTCAAGATCTCGGACTTGGAATGCAGTCTCCAGGCAAGATTCTCTCTCGAGTTGAAGTAGCGATTTTTGTAGTTCGTGCCGTCCTCATTGGTGGTGGTGTCAAACATCTGTTAGTCTACAAAACCGAGGCAAAATCTCGAGAGTAGCACAGGACCTTGTCGCATAGCAAAAAAAACGCACCAAATGTGTGCATGTCTCACCAAGCGATTTTTTTATCTATTTCTTCCCGGCGAGGAGTCGATAGTGAACAACCCCCTTGAGAACATCACCACCTAGACATATCTCTAGCATGTAGACGTCTACCTTTCTCGCGAGCACCAGACTTACCAAGACTTATGATCGTCATTGACCTGTACAGGGGTTCATCCACTCACCCTCACTCGCCATCTGGACCAAACGGCCTTCTCTAGCGTGTGCCAGGTAGCAGCCTGACCTACCGTGCTTGCACCCAGCCAATCTAAGCTGGCGTTTCTCATCACAATTCCTCCCTCTTGCAGGCATTCATCAACCAGAGCTTCGAAAACATCACCTCTATCGAGCACTCCCTGAAGCTTCTGCACAAGTTTCAATCTATCCTGCAACGAGAGAGCCTCAAGTCAGACCTCGACTCGAAGCTCAACATTATTTTCCAGGTGCGTAGTGGCGTGCTACACGATGGAGACAGGTGAAGAGATGAAGATCGGGTTGTCGAGATAAGGAGAACGATACTTTACCATAATAGGAATTCAAGGTAGAATGAGTTGAAGACCGAATCAGCAGATGTACCCGTCACATTTAGTCCCCTGCGTCATTCATTGTTATGCTCTGGCCTGACATTTTGTTGCGACCGGCTGAAGATACATCCAGAGAGACGCGGGTGCTGCTGTATCGAGGCAGACATGAGCAACAAAAGTAGTTCGGTTGGAAACGCGATTCTACGTGGAATAGATTTCTAAATGACGTGCATGTCCAAGGTCCGCTGGCGATGAGACGTGACAAAAAAATTCGGATCCGAGTCTGGGTACTGAAAAGCGACACAAATCGTCTTCGACGTCCATGTTGGTCCAACGATAATTGCTCCACTGGCGAGGTCTTTGCCGTGAATGACCCGCTCCATAGCGACATGTCTCGTCAACGAATCATTAGTATCGCGTATCACCCCAACTCGTGTCCTACGCGTCTCATTTTGGTGATGAAAACCAACTTAGAACTACGGGATGGAGCTTGAGCAAGTGCAGCAGCTGTACGAGAAGCAGAAGCATGACCCTCCGATATCTCGCAATCTTCCCCCTGTGGCTGGGAACATCACCTGGTCCAGGTGTGAGCTCTAGGGCAAGGAAATTTGTCACGTGCGGTACGTGCAGCAGCACTATAATAACCGCAGCGCATGCGCATCGCGGACTATCGTGTTTGTTGGTCTAGGTGCAGACATTGAATGGCCTGTGGACCTAAACTCGAATGTGAGTGTCTTTCATTGCCTCCTGCGCGCTACTGCGTGTGAGAATAATGTTCGCTCAAGAGACTGCGGCACGCTACTTCGAAAGCTCGTTTTGGCTTTTACGCCATCAACCCTTTTCGCATGGTACTCCCCCTATGTATGCCTTCGTAGCCTTGAAACCCTCATGTCGGAACGTGCATTATCGCACCTCATCGAAAGAAGGAGGCTTGATTCAAACGTCCGAGAACATCCGGAATATCGTCGGCCTTGAAGGAGTTCTTGATTGTGTGTTGGCATGTTTTGCGGGCCCCTGATATTTGTCCATACGTGTTGCCACCCCTCGGCAGGCATTTGTTGAAGCGCATCGAAGAACCTATGAAGCAATTCGAGAGCAACCAGAACGTTCTCGCTGGAAAAGATGCCAAGCGAATCATCAAGGTGGGTGGTTGCCGAATTGGGCT
Source organism: Ectocarpus siliculosus (assembly GCA_000310025.1). Lineage (NCBI taxonomy): Eukaryota > Phaeophyceae > Ectocarpales > Ectocarpaceae > Ectocarpus > Ectocarpus siliculosus. The sequence continues at coordinate 1,016,636 of FN649744.1, read as the reverse complement.
CGGTTGCACAACATTGTGCTCGGAAGACGTGCGTTCTCTCGTGACTCGGCTCTGTCTTCGAAGCGCAATGCCATGGGGCATTCAAGCACTTATACAACTCGTGACACCCACCTCTTTCCACTCGCTCCTTGTCGAGGTGATCTCGAGCCACACGCCTTCTTTCAGGTTCCTTTAAGGCACCGAAAGTTGAAGCAGGGTTTGTGTATATACGACACTCAAACGTCTTTGAACCTCTCAAGCGTGCACCAATATCTGAGGGACAGGGTCCTTTCACCTGACTGTCCTACTCCCCCCCGCTCTCTGGCCGTGATTTCCCGGCGGAATAGATCTACAACAAAGTGGCGCGGACCTTGGTCGCGTTTGAGTACCTCTGGTACCAGGCTTGGGTTCAGAGCATCGAGCAAGCTAAGGCGGGGCTGCAGGTGAGGAGGCCATTGCCTAGGGAAGGTTGTGGGTGTCAGAGTATCCAGTACCAAATACCCACCGTACCACTGAAACATAAATGTTGTCTGTGGTTGAAGCTTGCGCCGGATCGTCTGACCTGCGTCGGATTGCCTCATACAAATAGTGAAGTGTTGTTGGAATCTTACGTCATCTGAGTATGTAATTGAGATCGTAAAACTAATCGTGCTTTACTTTACTTACCGTCTTTGTTTTTTATTGCACGCGGCATGCCGAAGGCGGTGACCATGTTGATCTTCGTTCATGCACTTCCGCGTTGGCTAGAAACAATTAGCCTCCTCGAGCTTGTTCTTTTGTCAATGACCACTTGACGCACCAGACAAATCGTCGTCGCCTTCGTCACCACGATCGTCACTTGAGCCGGTCAAACGTGTTTTCACAACCGAAACAGGCGACGCTTATCATTCGTCACCCGGACGATGGTAAGCTGTACGTCAACTTCGACCAGGAGATTCTTCAGCTCATCAGAGAGGCCAAGATTCTCGACCGCATGGGGATAGAGATTCCCGAATCGGCTAAGATCGCCTTGTTCCAGGTTAGAAACAACGCAGTTGTGTTGAGAGATTGACACGGAAATTAATTCAACAAAATTCAATTATTCGTGTGCTCAATCACGCGGGGTTGCTTCGTGAACACCCCTCAACTACTACGTCGACCAAAAACGACCACGACGATAGCACCTATTACACGAAAACAAAAATAAACATCTACCACCCCCAGCAACAGCAACAACACCAGCACACAGCCTAATCTTGAAACTGGTCGCCTTGCACTTGAGCGTTCTCTACTTGCTCTAATTTTTCTCGGCGGGGGGAGAGTTATTTGTCACCCAACGTGCCACAATCTCTTCCGCATCAACAGTTTTTGATAAATCCTTCCCCAATTCGTCACTCCCCTACGGCCTTGCCCACACAGAAGAACTTCTCTGCGGTACTTGTTAAAAATCCAACACGAGAAGGGTTCAGCCGCCATTCCCTTAAGTTTATTTATACTTACAAACCATTGCTCTTTAGCCCTCCAACTCTCCGACTACTAAATGTGAAACACGGAATAACCACACATCCATCGTGGATTGAACTAGCGACTCTAGCCACTATCATGGCTTTCGGGAGCTGAAAGAGCTGTGTACCTCTCGAGCTGCCTCGATCTTCTTCCACATTTGTCACGAAATGCACCAGTCCCCCCCCCCTCCGTTTTAACACGACACGACAACACAACCCCCACAGGAAGTGAAGTTCAAGAGCTACTACCACGATCTCCACTGGGCCCTAACCGAGTATGATCGCGTTGTGACCGAGGTATGTACTTCAATGCTTTACAGGCTACTGTACGGAGGCATAGGGGGGGGGGGGGGGGGTATCAAGCTGGATGGTTGCTCCACCCGTTGCCTAGGTACTTGTCCTTTCCTCGGAGACGGGTCATGGACGGATGAGGGCATTCCGGGAGTAATAGTTGAAAGCGAAGGTGAGGTGCCGGACGATCCCAGCCGAGTGAAATAGCGTCTTGGCAGAGGAACGGTGCGGTCTAGTGTGTAGGTTCACGACTTAGGTGGACATCTCCCAACTTCTCTTGTATCGATGTTGAACGCTCAACACCAGCAGCACCAGCAGAATAAGCAAGAGGGACAATGTTCCCTCTCCCTCCTCCCCGATTAATGGATGGAGTTTGGAAACCCTTTTCCCCGGTTACGAAAACGTGGTGGGTGTGTAGCTGCCATCAACCACGACGTCGTCGGTTCAAACCATCTCGCTGTGGACACCCCTCCGTGCTCTCATCCGTTCGTTCTCACTTCATGGCCACTGAAACGAAGGTTATCCCTGTGACCGCAATGGTCCTGCGACCTCACTTTAACGATATGGAGTACAAGCTGAGGCCGGGGATGATCACGCTGACGTGGACAAGCATGAACATCGATACCTACAAGGGACAGGTGACGCTTTTGAATGCGTTGTGCTTCTCCATTCGACCTTGGCAAGCTTCCAAGCGCCTGTTCTGCCATCTTTGCATGCTTGTGCTCTCCCTTGATCAAGCAAGTTTTCCCAATTCAATGCCCGTCCTTCGTTACTTCATAACCTTCCCTACATTGATACAGCAGACCGCTCCCCGTAAATTTTTCTTCGGGAATTTGGGTTCAGAGTAGTTTTCCTGCATGCCCAAACACGATCAGATTTCGCACATATTTCTCAAAAAGCAGCCGGACAAACTGGATTGAATTATTTTCTACCTTCACCGCCACGATTGTTCATGTTGTTGTCTTCTTTGCCTCCTTCCCGTACGTTCACTCGATGCTAGGTGCACCACGGGCTCCAAAAGCTGGAAGAGTTGGTGTCCAACATCAACGATATTGTCGAGAACAGGTCAGCAGATCTCGCTCTGATCCTTACCATGAAACTGTGGATGTATCACTAAATTGGTCAAGCTCGATGTAGGCAAGAGTTAAGTCCAGTAAACGAAGGTACATACACCGGCTGCGAAGGTACCGTATGCATACGAACGTGATGACATGGCCGATCGGCGTCAAAGCATAAGAAAGAGTAAACAAACGTTATATCTATGTCAATCCTTGCTAATGGCGGCTCTACAAAGCGCAAGACGATACTGTCTATTTTTTCTATTTGAGTACTACTGTATGTACTAGTACAGCGTCGTTTTCTCTCCCAGATCCATAGGTGGCAGTTTTCTTTGCCCTGGGCGCAAGACAACGGTACACACCAAGCAGTTGCTGTCTTTCGGTACGTTCAAACCCACGTGAAGATCGATCCCAACAAAGCTTGAGCACGTAGGCTACAACTGTTGGCTCACGTCTATGCACGCCGTCATTCTTGTTGCGTCCTGAACCACCGAAATGAAACATCAGGATTGAAAAGAACCTAAAGATCGTTTCCAAGACTCTCCTCGTCGACCTGCCGGACGACCAGAGCTTCACTGTGCAGGAGTTCGTCGACATGCAGCGCAAACACATTGTGACGAGGTCACGGTTGCTCCAGGTGCGGGTGCTTTTGTAATCGGGACGAGCGTCAAATTGTTCTCGAGTAAATGCCATTCGAGACACGAGGATGAATCGTTCGGTAAATGCGGTGCACCATCACTCTCATTACCATCTGCCCTTTCCCTCCCGGCAGGTGAGCTTTGAGAGTGCTCTGAACACAAACCCAATAGCACTCACAGCTTGAGCGGCACAAGTACACTACGGGCATGCCGTTGTTGGTCTTTCGTCGTACAGATACGCTCACGCATGCACACACTCACGCACTCACGCACGCGAAAACAGGAAGGTTACGCCGGTGGAATGGCAAACGTTGTGGGGGTCTGATTCAGAACACTTGGACTGTTATTCTGCTCACGATCAATAATACTAAATCGTGGCGCAATGGTTGTTTGGTCAAGGTCTGCCTGCCTACAAAGATGAAACCAAGTGTCACATTGTGTTTAACACTGGCCGTACCTTTGAGTGCAAAGTTTCAATTGATCAACCCATGCCAATCGTACGGCGTTGTGTGTTTGCTTCGGTCCTGCTGTTTCTCTCTCTCTCGCATGAACAGGGCAAAAATGTTGAAATCTTGCACGCGGTGGAGGACTTGATCAAGATCGTCAGGGCTCATCCCCTCTATGACCACCTGGAGACGGTCAGCGAGGAGGAGGTTACCAAGCTCAAGAAGCACTACAACCACTTCATGTATCAGGCAAGGGGGTTCCTTTTCGTAGTGTTTTCTAAACAAGACAAACGTAGCCCATTTTCGTGATGAAAGGGCCAGGACACCTAATGTTTTGGCTTCCCACTCAAGATTTCGATGCGATGCTTTCTATGTCCCCAGGGCTTCTTTCTCTGCGCCCTGGGATCTTTTCCCGGCATATGCGCCTAGCCTCTCGATTATTTTTTCTCCTTCTCCCTTTTCCAACTCGGTCCTCCTCGTCGCAAGACGAGGTCGTTTGTGATGAACAGCGTTCTCGTGAATTTGGCACGGCCTCGCAGATCGTTTCGGAATACATTCACAACTTTCCTCCGCTCAACCAAGACAAATCGAGGTTCTACTGCCACCATACCATTCTTCGGGGCTCGCTGGCTCGTAGTGCTTGTTTTCTGTATTCAGCTCCGTTTGCGCCTCTACAAGCCAAACCCATCCGTGCTGCACCACCCGATGTACCACGTTTTACTCTAACAACGCCCGACTGCAGGCGCTACTTCACTGCGCCAAGAACAGCATGAACATGCTCAAGAACCGAATACAGTCCAGGACCGGCGGGACAGGGGTTTTCCTCTTCGTTCAGAAGCCTTTCTTCGAGGTGGGATTTTCGTTTGTTTTTATTTTACCGTTACGTTGTTGGGTTGAACAGTCGTTTCGCTACTAGGAACAGTTCAACCGCGTCAAGCACCACGCTCAAGGCCGTGCCTGTCTCGCAAGTGTTTTGAATGCCTTTGCTCTAGGCTTGCACGTTTCCCATCTGCAAACATATGGCGCGCTGGCTCGCAATAGGGCTGCAAGGGGACGTTGGAATTAAAACGTCAGGGCCGTCGTAGTCGTCGTCGCCGTCGTTGCCGTTGCCGTTTTCGTTGGTTCGCGTTACTTTCTTAACTATGTCGTGTATTCTGCGCTTGCCCCAGGTCGATGTACAGCTGGAGCCTCCGGCAAGGGTAAGTCTGATGCCGTCATTAGACGACATCCAGGGCTGCATCAACAAAAGCGCGCAGGCTATCCTCGGCTGCTTCAAGCAGGTAAGCTGCAGGCACGATGCTGCTTTTCTACCAGTATGCAACCCCCGATCAAATCGAGGTTCGCAACGTGATGATTATTCTTTTAAATGGCGTTGGATTGCCCAATGTGATGGCAATACCATGCAAACCAGGAACTGTTGTCACTTCAAGGTTTGTATATTACGCCAAGCGAAGCGGGTTTCTGCAATCTTCTACTGACAGGTCAACGACTGGGACGCGACGAATCCCACGGAGGGGGCTGGCATCATGGCGGCGGCCGGGCAGAAGGCTGTGAGGACTTTCTTCGAACGGATTACCAAAGACATCGAGATCGTCAGAGTCGCACTGCTCCTCACCGGGTGCATCCAGGTCAGCGAGACAAACAGAGAGAGAGAGAGAGAGAGAGAGAGAGAGAGAGAGAGAGAGAGAGAGAGACACACACACACACACAGAGAGAGAGAGGCACACAGACAGACAGACAGACAGACAGACAGACAGACAGACAGACAGACAGACAGACAAACAAACAGAAAGAAAGATAAGACAGACAGAGACAGACAGGCAGGCAGATAGACAGAGAGAAATACAGACAGATAGACAGATGCAGGGGTTTCCATCAGGAATAAAGGCTCCGTAGCATGCTGCACTGGCCTCGCGCAATCCTACCAAACGCCGGAATTCGTCTTCGTATTTTTTATCGCTCTGTTCAGGGCATCCGGAACACGGTAAACGACTACCTCCTGTCCTTCGGCGGCTACGACTGGCTGTGGAAAGACGACAAGGACGAGGCGTACGACGACTTCATGTCGAAGAACCCGAGTCTCGACCACTATGAGGCGAAGCTCAAGACCTTCAGCGCCACGGAGGACGAAATAGGCGAGAACGACGGCATGCAAAAGACACACACCCGTTTGGCGTTAACCGTTTATTCACCAACTCTCTCTCATGCTTGAAGAAAGTTCAGAATAGGACGTCAACTTATTGCCCTTGACCCCGGAACACCTGTACCGCTGTTTCCCCCCCAAGAGGGGTTGGGCAATGATTGAGCCTGTGCTAGGTTGGACTGGCCTCAGCTGCCACTGTGGTTCATTTGGTGTCGGGTTATATCGCCCGAACACATTTTCTCAACCAACAGTCTTGTGCAACCCAATCCCAACTGCCTTGCAACCCCATTGATAGCTTTCTTCCGGTCTTTGCCTCTTCACCCCTTCCAACCCCCTACCTTCCCTTTGACCGGTGTTTGGGAATGTTGGAAACCAACAGATAGGATAGGTTCGATTCATAACATGGGAGCACTGAGCCTCAACACTTCCAGCTTGAAGAGCCAGCTGAAGCGGGAATGCTCCGCTTGGAAGACCAAGTATTGCCAGAACCTACACCGGCAGGCAAAGGACAGCCTAGAGAGCCTCACGGAGTACATGCGGGTGAGAAGGATAAGAAAGGGTGTGTATGCGGGGACATGGCCTGAACTACCAGTTTCTTTTCGAGAACATTTTGCTGTAATTGGCGTCCAATTCCGCCTGTGTTGTAAAGTATCCATGTCTACTCATGGTGGCCATGCAGAGGGCAGGATCTGCGAGAGCCCACGCTGGCAGGTCAAAGAGTACAAATGGATGGCCGCGACGAATGGGGTGAGGGACTGACCACACGCGTCCTCATTTCAGAAGGAGAACAGCAGATATCGCAAAGTCACAAGATATACCCCGGTACCGAACGTTTGAAGTATGTTTTCGAGTATCCGAAGAGGTGGAGGGCGTAAAACCCTTCCATGGATCTTTTGTAACTGTGGTGGTCATGGTATTGGCTACATATCGCCGTCTCAAAGTTTAGATGGTTGCAAGTCTTCGGGCACTGATTGCGTTGGCCTGATGTCTCCCCGTATTTGGCGAACACTGTAATTCAACGTACAGGTGACCATGGGTAAACTGAAGAAGGAGGTGCGAGATCTGGACGGCCTGCGTTTCATGATGAACATGCTCAAAGAGGTCCGACAGAGAGAGTCTGGCATCAACATGGAGATCAATCCGATCATGAACATGTATCAGGTGAGGACGTGCCATGGTATCGAAAGCCAATAAAGTAATACGTAAGGTTGAGGAGGAGGAAAATGGCTACATAAGGGAGCAGGAATGGGGAGGAAGCGGAGACGCGGGGATACAGGGTAAGCCTGGCAGTTTGTACGGCCCTTGGCCCGTGCATTTGCCAAACAACACTAAAGTTGTTTGTCCAAACCACGACAATTTTCTGCGTACAGTGGAAACCGTCGATTCCCCCTGTTTTGAGAAGCATATTTGGTTTCCGCTGCACTGCTGAGCCTGAATCTATGTGTCAGCCTCGGTGTAAAGCATACTTAACTTCGTTGTCCATCCAGATGCTGGAGCATCACCTGGGCAACTCTTTCATGGAAAAGGAGGAGATCGACAAGAAGACCGTCATCCGTACCAATTGGAAGAAGCTGATCAAGCAGGTGAGCTTTCCTAGATCCGGCTCGGACATGGCTGATGAATCTGTCTATCGCTTGACCCTCAAGACGAGGACTCCTACGTTCGCTTGCGCGGCATGACAAGTTGGGGCTACTAGCGTTTTCCGGATCATCTTGGCGAGTGCACAGTATGTATCGTTCCGGGTCTCTGAACGGCTTATCTGGGTCTTGCCGTCAAAAACGTCCAAGAAGAACAACCGGTGCAAAGGCTCAGCGAGATACAACACAGACTTAACGTTTGTGATTGTGCATTTTGGTTCCCTTGCTTCTCCAATGGGCAGCCCGTCGCGAAGAACGCCATGGTTTCGAAAACGTGCACAAGCATCGTGCGACTTGGTTGCACTTCGGTGAAGACGAAACCGAGCTAAGAAAATATAGTTCATGTACTCTGTCCAAAGCTGTGCCCATGCAAACACTGTACCCCTTTCGTCGTTTTCTGTCTGGGTGCCTGTGCGTCTCAACTGTTGCTGGTGCGTGCTTGAAACAAAAACGGCGCAATCAGGCTGAGTCCCGAGCGGATGAGCTCAGCAAGACTCAGATCAGCTTCAAGCGAGCGCTCATCCGCGACATCCGCGACTTCTCCAAGGACGTTACCAAGTTCCGGGCCGACTTCGTGAGAGACGGACCCATGGTTCAGGTGTGTTGGTGATAGGCGTGTGCGACTACTACGAGTTCGGGTCCGTGTCTACAGCCGTAGGATTGCTGGTAGACATAAGCATGCCCCGTTCCCTCCACCCAGTGCTGCGATATCTCACGCGCTCCGTTTTCTCGTGTCCCACATCGCGTGTTCCAGTAAAATACAAAGTTCAGAGTTGATTTCCCGCAAGACCAGTGTCGAATTTTTTCACCTAAATTTGCTACTTCAACATATGGTAGGTTGCCAGTCAACGATCTGGATGTATTGCTGTTTGACTTGTGACACATTTTTTTTTGCCTTCATCAAACCTATTCCCGTTCTTAACGGAACTCAATGACCCTCAACGGAACATGAGTTCAACGGATGTGCCAAGGGAATACTGTCGAGTGTTACAAGTATAACGACCGAAAATTCGCTCCCATCCGGCCCAAATCCCTGCGTGCATGTCGTCAGGGTATTCCTCCAATGGATGCAGTGGAGAGGCTTAACCGCTTCAAGGAAGAATCCAAGATACGCGAAAGGAAGCACGAGCTCTACACAGGTGAGTTGTGGCAAGCGACTGACAGTCAGAGGTCTGCGGGAGTGGAGAAGATATTTGGTACAGATTTAAAAGTTTCAGTGCTACTGTCGCGGCCGCACATCTCTCGCAACAGAGCACGTTGCTTTGATAACTGTGACCTCGTAAGAAGCTGAGAACTTAAGGTCGGCCTTTGCTTCCGAACCATCTGTTCTCTTCTTACCACTGTCCACCACACTCCTTGGTTTTCGCTTGCGTTCCCCTCATCTGACTCGCTGTTCCTGCCGTTGTGTGCGCGGTCGTGCAGGGGGCGAGGAGCTGTTCGCCCTGCCTTTGACGGAGTATCCCGACCTGGAAAAGACCAGAAAGGTATGCCAATTCACGGCATTCACACAATATGTACTATTTTCTTCGGTGCGGTTCAGTTACTGTATGTATTGGATTTGGTGAGTCCTTCTGCCGCGGTCGCAGGACTCCTCGCCTGAAGGATACTCCCCCGTTGGCGCTGAGAGCTCTCTCAGTTCTGGGGGAGGCTTTCCTCGGACTGATCGCAGCATCAAGGTCTGAGTGTAGGGCGGGAGGTGTGTTCTCAAGACTCCTTATCCTGTTCGGTTGAATGGGTTATTGTTACGCGCGAGTTGTTATGGACAGCTAAAACTTGTCGGAACCTTTCCGCGGTGCTAAAACATGCCTATTTCCTGTCAGCCTGATATATATGATTCTCAATCGGTTCAACCCTACAGGCGAGTTCACGCACATCCGTAAGAAAGCCGATCGTTGGGCAAGGCTATGATTGATTTCGCCACCGCCAATCTATGTGTGGTTACATGACCCTGCTGCTCTGGGCATTCTGCTGTCCTGGCTTTCCTCCACAGGAGCTGAAGCTCTCTGACCAGCTGTTCGGCCTTTACGTCGACGTGCTCGAAACACTGGGAGAGTGGAAGCATGTGAGTTCCAGTTTCGGTTCCGGATGAGCTGTGTGTCAGGTACCAACGGTGTTCAGAGTTGGTATCAAAGGTCGCCAACATGAGCCGCAACTTCGCTATCTACGCCCCACCCTGAACTCTTCCTTTGCTTATCTCTTGAAATCCACCCCTCCGTGTCCTCCGCTGTTACCGTTGTCCTCTGTATTTCTTCTTGTGGTGTTTTTTTTTTCCTTCTGCCCATCTGATCGAGTCAGGTGCCGTGGACTGAGGTAGTGTCGAACATCGCCAACATGACCGACAAGATGGACAACTTTGCTGCCCGCTGCAAGAAACTACCGGGCAGACTGAAGCAGTGGGATGCCTTCACCCAGCTAAGGTTGGCACGAACTCACAAACGAAACTCCAGGGAAAAGAGAGAATTCGTGATTAGGGCCGAGTTTTATGAATCTCGGGACGTGGTACTGAAGCCTACGCCTCGAAGGTTGCGTGGGAAGCCGGGTGTGGACAGAGGTCTTACTCGTTCGGCTCGCCTGCTACATGACAACACCATAAAACCAGTTCGCTGCTCAAGAGAAGACCGATTCTCTCTCTCTCTCTCTCTCTCTGGTGCAAAACACAGGACCGACATTGACGACTTCTTGACGGTCTTGCCCCTCCTACAAGAGCTAAGCAAAGACTCCATTCAGCCTCGTCACTGGGTCGAAGTCATGGAGGTAATTGATAACCAGCTACATATTGGCTCATGACAATGCTCTTCGGAAATCGTCGACAACTTCCAACGCCTTCAAACATAGTCTACTCATGTCACATGGCGCTCTCACTTTCAGCCACTAATGGCAACGGAAGCATATGTATTGTGTATTTGGTGCTATTGCTGTGCCGCAAACCTTTTCAACGACACTGAACGACCAAGGATTGAAAGGCACGGAGAAACAAACCACCCTTAAACCTGGAATGTCGCTTCCTCGTTTACTCTGCCGAATCAGGTGACCGGATCGGAGTTCGAAGTTGGGCCGGAGTTCCGGCTCCAAACACTGCTGGAAATTGGAATGGTCGACAAGAAGGAGGTGTGTTGTATTTGCCATCGTGAGGGATGAAAGAGAGCAGAAGTAAAAGAGGGGCACCCTGGCCGCAAGACTCGGTTTCCCCAGCCTTAACTGAGCTCCTTTGGACGCCCACTTCACGTTTTCCTCGGTGCACTACTCGGGGTGTTGTGGAAAGGAGCACTCGTTCAGTGCAAGGCGAACTATTGGGCGCACCTAATGCACCGATGGCTTGCCCACACGGTGTTTTGGGCGCATCCTCTCCCTTCTGACGATACGTTCTACACCACCGTTGGCGAACAGAACGAACACTCAATGCCGTTGTTGCCTGTCAGAAAACATGGAAAGTCGTGCACAACCGATTGCAGCAAAGAAACCCTAGTTGCCGCTTTTTTCTACGCGTCCTATCATACGAGAAACAGTTTCAACACCCCAAAAGGGCGGGTCTCTCACTATTCCACCACGGCGAACCATAGCCTTGACACTAACCCTAGCCGCACCCCAACCCTGCGGTGGAGCAGTACATCGAAGAGATCACGGAGGGGGCCGACAAGCAGCTCAAAATCGAGGTTGGGCTGGCGGAGATCACCGAGAAGTGGGGGGCAGAGTCGTTCGTTTTCAGCGAGTGGAAGGGGAGGGGGATCAACGTGCTCAAGGGGACAGGCACCATCGTCGAGGAGCTGGAAGAGGCTCAGGTTCGATTCTCCTGTCCTTGTTGATTTGCGACAACATTGGGTTTTGGGTGCTATTGTTGTAGTGTGTTTTTCATCGGTGGGAGGGCTGGTCTGAAGTTCTGCACATACAGCAGGTGAAGAAGAAACAGCAAGGGAACGTAGGCGAGCAGAGGCGTGGATGGCTGCGATACACGTTGAACGAGGAACATACGTGCAACTTCTGCTCGGAACATTTTCGTTGTGGCTGTCTATCCAGAAATGGAACCGTGTACTCAGAATTTCCTGCAATGTGGGCGAAACAAACACGTTGTTCGTGGGTTGTTCTTGAAGCCAAATTTCCTACAGAAGGATCTTTGTATCGAAAGAAAAGCTCGCCGAGCTCCCAAAAACGGACAGAAACGAAATCGACCACGAGTGGAGTTGCCCAACGATGTTGTGATGCCCAGACACCAGAAGCTCCCTCGCCAACACGCACCGAATACACCACGTTTTGGTGCTCACAGATGAACCTTCAAACGATGCTCTCGATGAGGCACGTGACGCCCTTCCGCGAGGAGGCCCAGAACGAGCTGCAGGTCCTCAGCGACACGTCCGATACCCTAGAGCGATGGTGAGTATTTCTAAACCGATGCACAGAACAGCCATACGCTGAAGGTGTAGGAGTGCGAAGCCCTAGAAAGCCAGGTTAGGATGCTGATATGGGTGTCATGCTTGTTTTGTCTCGGTTTTTTGCTAGAGTCTCGACGAAACCGGGGACTGAAACACGGCCGTCGAATTCAGCATTGGAGTTGGGGAGACCTCTTGCGCCATCCGCTCGACGCCGATTTGCGAATCCCAACCACACTGAGAGCTATGTCAGCGTAGATAGGGTATTATCTTCTAGTGGTCGCCGAATGGAGTACTGGGCGTGGAGTGGGTTGGACATTCTCCAGGTTCTGCTGTTAACTCAAGTGTATCTCGAGTCTTCCGGTAGCGAAAAGGGCATGTGAACGCACTGGAGAATCGTTTTCCCGTTGTACTTCCGACGTTCGATCCAACAGGCTGAAGGTCCAAATGATGTGGTGTTCGTTGGAGTCTGTGTTCACCGGCGGCGACATTGCCAAGCAGATGCCCATGGAGGCAAAGAAATTCGCAAAGATTGACAAGGACTGGGTGAGCAAGCAATGGCAAACATGTTGAGGCTTCTTACTTTCCTAAAATAAAACATTGTCACATGCATCAGTTGGACTGGTACGAAATTTTGAAGGTATACTGACCAGAGGACCGGAACGGTTTTAGATATGAAGACAACAACAACAATGGTTGCTCTGGTGAAGTTCCTTGCCATCACGTAAATGTGAGGCTGCCAACGTCGTCGCCGTTGTTGCTGTTGCTGTCTCGTTGATGTGTTGCGTAGCTGGAACTGTCGTCATTTTCGACTGTATCGCTTCTCCGGATGTTAGTTTGTATCTTGGTTGTTTCATCCGAATCCTTCGACCTACTTGCACAACTGCCTGCTTCTGCATCGCAGCTTCTCAGGGCATGTGTTCGATCCTTTACACCCGCAACACAGCAACAATGTATTGGCTATAATGTTGTCCCGCTGCACGTGGTCCCGTCCAACGACCAAACCGCACACAGGCAAAAATAATGGCGAAGGCAACGGAAACCGGCAATGTGTGCGAATGTGCGGCTAACGAGATGCTCCGAACGTCTCTGCCCGTAAGTCCTCTGCGTACAACGCTGTAGACTTGATGAACAAAGATCTTCCAATAATGAATAATCTGTGGCGACACATCTAGTCGGTGCGGGAGCGATGTTTCTAGCACCTTGAAGACCTGTCTGCTAGGATTCCCGTTACGAATCGAAATGTCGCAAGACACGAACTAGTTCATGTCGACCATAGTCGCCAACACCGAACCCGTGCAAAGCAATCGAAGAGTGTCCAAAAAGCAAAAATGGTGGTGCGTGGCTCGTGCAGAACAACCCACACGGCCGATTCACGCGACAACCAGCGCACCGGACCAGTTGAATGAGGTCGTTTGAAACAGACATCCGGTGGTAATTGTTGGTACGTTTCGCCAGGTGATGTACACGGAGCTGGAGAAGTGTCAAAAGAGCCTGGAGGGTTACCTGGAGCAGAAGAGGAACAAGTTCCCCCGCTTCTACTTCGTCTCCAACCCCGGTAGGGTATCACAGTATCGATGCTTATAGTATCAAAGATGATATGTTTTCCCTGCACCCCCGGCTAGTTCTGTAGCGATCCAGGCTGGCTCGAGTCCTGCCGAGGCCCCACGCACACGTCTTTGGGCTTTGATTATCACCCGCCTCCTTGTCTGCACGCTGCTCAGGGCTGTTGGTCATCCTGTCCCAGGGCAGCGACCCACTGAGCATGAACGACCACTACGAGAAGGTGTTCGATGCCATCTCCACGGTGCATCACAACAAGAATGACAAGCAGGCAAGTAGGAACAGGGTGCTGGTTGTAGTGCACATGTTCCAGGAACGGTGGGGCACCGAAAAAAAGCACTTGTGCTACACAGCACCCGCAAGCTTCGAGTACACCGCGTGCAAAATGACATTTGTTCTCTCCACAGGAAGACTTGAGTTACGACCACCACAAAAAGGTGGCCAATTTATTTCGTTACCACTAACATGTGTCTATGACCTTTTCACCGACAAGCAGATCATCGAGAAGATGAACGGCCAAGGGGCCGGCGCGGAAACGATTCCTTTCAGCGTGGCCGTCAAGGCTCAGGGTAACATCGAGGACTGGCTCTGCGACCTCCTGTTCAAGATGCAGGTGTGGGAGAAGAATTCTCTCACCTTCCTTCCGAAGCACTGGGAAAATGTAGAACGCTGTTTTTCGAGGATAAACCCGCTTTGGCCCCCACGTGGCCAAGTTTGATGAATACGTAGATGGTTCATCTTTGGGCATTGTTTCGTCTTGAACAAAATCTTCCTTCGTGCTGTGCGATGGTGTACGATGATTGTATAATAGACGCTCCACATTCGCCAACGTTTTAGTAACTGAAATGGCACAAAAGAGAGTTTGCTTCCAAATGGTCATGTGCCGTTTCGTCTTACGATGAGCCCTTTGGTGCATTGGCCCAAGTCCGCCCGTCCATCTCCTGGCGATCACCATCGGCACGGACATTCAACATGGTCAAACATCTTTTAACGTTCCTGTGATTTCCTGTGTTTTGCGCCCTTCCCACTATCAGCTGACTATGAAGGATTTGACGCGGATCTGCGCCGCGGACGTCGCCAATGTCGGCTCGGACATCTCTCGGCTCCGAGGCTTTGTGGACAGCTCCTACGCGCAGTTCGCCCTTCTCGGCGTCCAACTCATGTGGACCACAGACGTGCAGTCGGCGCTAGAGCAGGTGGGTTCGGCATTCAGGCAAAAACATTCGCTCTTGTGTGCATAGGGTAGTCTTGGACTCTGTAGCTGTATCTAGCGGCAGCTAGAAATGGGGCGTGAGAGGACCGTGTAGCCGGTAACAAGATTGTAGAAACATCATACAGGTGATGTATGGGAACGAGGGATGGTGTTAAGTACCACGTGTCTGAGCATTTTTATACAGAAAACGAGCTACTCGATCTGTGTGTGACTTACAGAGTATGCTGGTTGACGAAGACGCCTGGTTGTTGGCTTGACATTCACAGCGACAATAACCAGAGAAATGCATACCCAAACGCAAGAGCGATAGCAACAGCGTAATCAAATGAGTGATTGCCAAATGCCAAAGCAACAATCACCACCCACTGAGTCCGATGCATCTTTCTTGTCAACGTCCTTCCCGCTCATCCACCCGCAGTGCCGGCAAAAGAAAAACATTATCAAGGAGACCAACCAGAAGCAGCTCGAAGTGCTGAGGGAAATGTCCAGCTGGTGCTTGCAGGACTTGGGTTCGTCTTCAAACCGTACCAAGGTGAGATTGCGCGTCTGGTAGACCTCCACGTTGCAAACGTGTTCGTAACCTTTGGTGGCTTCGCGCATCTGTAAAGCACGGAGGTAGTATATTTGTGCTGTAAATGTTCTGTCCGAACTGCATACGTGGAAGGAACCATTGAGACGGGTGGTCTAGGCGTGCTGGATTTGAGCTCGCTTTCGGGTCGTTCAAAACCCTGCCTGCATGTAGGAGTGATCAAACACAGAGATAGCAACGTAAGGCGCAGAACACCCAATCGCACTCGGTATCGTGCTAGGTGAAAATTTGAATGACCATCTATGTCGTACAACCTTGGAAGAATCTATTGGCGTCCGTCTTCCAAACAACCCACGGGAGGTCAACCATTGGTCCATTGTTGCTGCAAGACGTGCTTCTGTGGTCAGCACATCAAATTATGACCTTATTACCCCGGTCTAACATTTCCGCCTGCCCAATGTTGTCGCTATATCACAGGTGGAGACCCTCGTGACAATCCACGTACACCAGAGGGACGTCATGAACGACCTCGCCACCCTGCACAGGCACAAGCGCATCTCAGACGCGAACGATTTCGAATGGCTCAAGCAGGTATCGTCAACATACGTCGTAAAACGGCAGCACTCGCAAATTCAACGCAATCGGGAGGGCTTCTCGTCTGAATATGTAGGGCTTTGCAGCCGTAACCTCACGCAAAACTTCTTCGGCGAGCACATTTGCAATGCATGACGCTTGAAACTATCCAACACAAACCATGAATGGATGTCGTCTATTTCCAGGCATGGTGTAACCGACAGAAGCAGGTTCTACTGTTGTGCTACCGTGTGTGTTCAGAGTTGTCCTTGCGGAATATGTCGTACACCCGCCATTGTTTCTCACAATTTCCCCCCGCAACTCGCCTCTTCCTTGACAAAACCACCAGGCACGCTTCTACTGGAGACCCAATTCTACGGACGACGTCAATGACGACGGCGCTTGCGTGATCGCCATCACCGACGTCGACTTCAACTACCAGTTCGAGTACCTGGGCTCCAAGGAGCGGCTGGTGGTGACGCCGTTGACCGATAGGTAAGGGGGTTGTTCTGATGTTGTCAACCAGCCCTCGATTTCTGTCTATCAATGTCTCTGCCGTGACCCATCTGTGACGAGGCAAGCGGTCGTTATTTAGTAACCCAAAAAACAAGGTTCAATAGGTTAAGTGACCCTACCTCCTCCGTGAACCTCGTTTCGATCAAATGTACAGGGCCTACATCACCCTTGCGCAAGCGTTGGGCATGTACTTCGGCGGTGCCCCGGCAGGACCGGCGGGGACCGGAAAAACTGAGTCTGTCAAAGACCTCGGACGCGCTCTCGGGATCTTTGTGGTGAGAGCGAGTAAACTAAAACGAATACTGGTGGATGATACGAGTGAATGCACGTTCGCAAATGTTTCTTTCACGCCGAAAGAAGTGCGGAGCTGTTGACTGATGCGATGTTGGTCGAACAACGTAAAGGAATAGATACGAACGGCAGGACGCTATCCCCTGCCCTTAGAAGCGACACACAGGCACCTCGCGGAGTGTCGCCGAAAATAATGCCTTATCACACCCAACAACCCACCTGCTGTCAACATCGGTGCTAACAACGCTATCATCATTACGTATCGTGCGGAATTTCCGTAGGTGGTGACGAACTGCACCGACCAGCAAAAGTACACCGACTGTGCCAAGATCTTCAAGGGGCTGTGCCAGGGAGGGTTGTGGGGCTGCTTCGACGAGTTCAACCGCATCCTGCTGCCCGTGCTCTCCGTGGTGGCCCAGCAGGTGTGCGTTTTCTCCCGGTTTACCCGTACACCGGATGTATCGTTCTTGCTTTGCACCACGCCAGTACATGAGTTGATCGTCAGGGATCTTGCTGTTGTTGCGATCGAAGTTGCAGATGTTGAACACAAGAGACGGGGAAAGAATGGCACCATTGACCTGAAAACGAATCCCGCCAGTGTTCGTTGCCTGTAGGTGTGTGGTTCAAAAACACAAGAAGACGGGGTGGAAGTGGTGCAACCCGCCAGCAAAAGACAAATGTCCCGTCACGTCCGCCTCAACACGTACTTCCTCCTCTCGCTGGCTTGTTGTAGCTACTGTACTTCTAGAAAGTGACGGTCGCATGAGAGCAAGTGCACGAGGACCTGGGAAGATGGCCAAACACATGTAACCCTTCCCCTTGACGCCAGGTGTTGGCGATCCAAAACGCCAAGAAGACCGGGATGCAGTTCTTCCAGTTCCCTGGCGACCCTCAGAACATCCTCCTCAAGCCTGTCTGTGGGTTCTTCATCACGATGAACCCCGGTTACGCCGGGCGACAAGAGTTGCCTGAAAACCTCAAGGCGTTGTTCCGTGGGGTGGCTATGATGGTTCCAGACTTCCAGATCATCATGAAGGCATGGGTTACATTATGTTGCGTCCTTGTTGTTGTTGTTGTCGTCGTCGTTGTTGTTGTTATCGTTGTCGTCGTCGTTGTCGGCGGCGGCGGCGATACCATTGCCGTTGCCTTGGTTCACTTCGAACAAGCATATTTGTTCTACTACTAAATTGTTCCTTGCTGACTCAAATCGTCAGAAATGTCATCAAGTGGATCACATATCAAAGCAGAACGTGTCTGGTAGAGAACAGATGCATTCAAAAGAGCGCCCTAGCTCCGGAATCCAACTTTGGGGTCTAAATGGGTGCACCCACAGGAGACTACCTATCTTTTGCCCAGGATTTCGAATGTTCATTGGTTGGTTGCAAGTGCGCGCAAAGTCAAGCTTTCATACAATCCCGCCCACATTATCAGTGCAAGCGTCCAAACATCTGAACTGTTGGGACCCCTGCAAGCTAATAATGTGTCGCCTCTCACCGTCACTTCCTGGCATGTACGTACGCAGGTGAAGCTCTGTTCCGTTGGGTACGCAGAGTTTGAGATTCTGTCCCAGAAGTTCTTCGTGCTGTACAACACCTGCAAGGAGCAGCTGTCCGCCCAGAAGCACTACGATTGGGGGCTCAGGAATATCCTCGCCGTGAGTTTCAGCTGCTGTCGCGCGAATGCAGTCGTGCGCATGATAAGTAAAACACGTGGTACATTTACTAATCCACGCCCATTAGCGCATTCGTTTCGAAACTCGACTCAGACAGTCGTAGCCACAAGTTGCCTGGAAATTTCGCATCTTTGAAATTTTGGCAACACGCTCTTGCTCACCTGTCTCGCTACGACTGTCACATTGGGTGCGGTATTCGGCCAACCTTATATTTTTTCTCGCCCCACCAAGCGAAACATGCACAGAACATCAACAGCCTAAACGATCATAAAATCATGCGAAGGTGCTGCGGACGGCAGGGAAGACGAAGCGCGACAATCCCGACAAAGCCGAGGCATTCCTCATGTACCGGACTCTCCGAGACATGAACCTCAGCAAGCTCGTCGCCCAGGACGTCCCCCTTTTCTTGTCTCTTCTGGCTGACCTTTTCCCGTCGACGCCCGCTCCGCCGAAGGGCGAATACCCCGAGATTGAGGCTGCTCTTCAGGTACGCCACCCGCATGGGGATGGGGACGTCATTTCGCTGGGGTAGACGAATGATTAGCAACGACAAAGGATAGCAATTAGTTTAACCATCGTGGTCATTTTGTGTGCTACGATCGTACCTTAGTCTCAGCCATGTAGGGGCCGACGGTGTACTTCGAGGGAACGGAGGGAACGCTTAGCGATAGGACGTACGTCGTATTACCTCCCTAGACTGCATGAATCTGATTGGCGGCTGCCATTGCTATTATAACCAAGTACGACTGGCACCCCCGCTTCAAGAATGCAACCACGAATCTGTTGAAGTTGTGTTTTACCGTTCAACATGGGCATGTGTACAACACACAACCAATCTATCTCCCTGTCCTCGTCCGGCCGTCTTTGCCCCCCTTCACATGAAAAATCGTACCAGGTTGCCGTGGCAACCGAAAGGCTAGTATACCACGCAGGCTGGGTAGCGAAGGTTATTCAGGTAAGAATGGCGTCCCGCGAAGGCATTGAAGAGCTTGTCGCTTTCAGTTCGTTCTTGGCTATTTTGTGAAACTTGTTCATCTTCGTTGCCCTGCCTTGTCTCTCTCTCTATTTCCCCATCGTGCGGGGGTGTTTATGAGCAGACGTGATACGGCACTGCACCCTGTCCAAGCGTTCCCCTTTCGCAGCGGTATGTGTCTTAGGCGTTTCTCCATGCCTTTTGTTGTTCCGTACCCCTTGGCGCCCTTGCCTCGATCCCCACAAGCTCTACGAGACCACCCTAGTGAGGCACGGTATCATGCTCGTGGGACCTACCGGCGGGGGCAAGACCAAGATCTTCCGCACCCTGCGAATGGCCCTCGACAAGACCACGGGGATAACGCATAAAGACAGCCGCTTTAACCCGAAGGCCATTCGCGCTCAGGAGATGTACGGCGAGGTCGACCCCGCCACTGGGGAGTGGAACACGGGTAAGGCTCTATTCTTCGTTGTCTGGGGTCGGTTTGTTTTGGAAACCGTCAGATAATTGTGCGTAGTATATCGGATCACCACTATAGCATGCATGTTTGTTTCTGGGTCAACAACGTGGAAGATGGAAACGTTGAAGCTCCGTTTGGCAAGGAGGCCTATACGGACAAGTAAAACATGCTCCCCACCCGAACCATTTGCTTCAAAGTAGTTCCGGTGGTGGGCATTGCTCGTCGCGCGTGTAAGCTCGAACATCGACGTATATTTCCGACGAGATGGCATGAACGAACTCTTGGTGGAAGATCCGTGGTAGGTTTTGTCCGTGACAGGTTTTGGCAGGAAACCAACCTGGAATTGTACAAGCCCCCGTCTCGCGTGCTCCCAACTACGCCTTGGTGTCTTGCGACACAATTTCATTCCGACGTAAATGCACGTGTTGCGCACCTGGCTGGCATGCCCCAGGTGTTTTCGCCGCTATGTGGGCCAAGTACAACAACCGACAGAACGCGTACAACACCTGGATCATCGCCGACGGCCCCGTCGACGCGATCTGGATCGAAGACCTTAACACCGTGCTCGACGACAACAAGATCTTGACCCTCGCCAACGGAGACCGTATGCCCATGACTGACAACGTGAAGGCAATGTTCGAGGTACGTTTACACGTGTTGTTGGTCGCGTTCGTGAAGGAAAAGTAGCAAACGAACGACGCGCTGCGACGGCACGCAAACGAACGGCTTGCAGATGCGGGAAACAAGCAAGGATATTTTGGTAGGGACAAGACCATGCCAACCGGGATCATGTAATCGCCCGAACACCGGGTGCATGGGCAGCAGTCACATTCCGTGTAATGTCAAGGATACGTTCATAAATGGAATCTGTCTCTTAGAAGATCTGGTCAGACGATATCGGTCGGGTCACACAGGTGACACATTACTGCCCTTGTTCTGTCTCCGCCCCGAAAGGTAGGCCAATGACGAATGCCACAGCGGTCAAACGTCTATTCCCCAATAAATCTTGCGAATTGTTGACTTCTATCTCAGGTGGAAACGTTGGTAAACGCCTCTCCCGCAACGGTGTCTCGAGCTGGCATCATCTTCGTGTCGGACACTGACCTCGACTGGTCACCCGTAGTGGAGGGCTGGATCTTGAAGCGGCCCGCGGCAGAGCAACCGGTATTCACCGAACTGTTCTCCAGGTTTGGACGCTCCCTAGCAGAATCTTGTCTCGCACAGTTCACACGACCTGGGTTAACCCCTACTGCTGCGCTTGTTTTGAGTCTCAGGGGTATGTATGGCGGTTGCGAGGGTCGCGATCAGGGGGACGAATCATCCAGCAGAGGCGACGATACCGACCGCTAGTTTTGTGCAGTACACCGATTACCTTACAGATTGGAGCATATACGAGTCAACATCGGTCGACTGAAAGTAACGGTCACGTTTTGGCTGTTGTGTTTCGGTCTCGATGGCAGGTGGATGGGTGCGAGTGAGCCCACCAACCCGGGGCACTGTATCGACTTCCTCAACCGCAACACAAACCAGGTACGGTCCAGGCATACTGTGGCATTCCACACGCTGACACACTTGGCTGAAACAATGCAGCATTACAGTATCTTCCTTCGACGTTCGGGTATCTTGCGTGTAGGCGATTCGCCGGTGGTCATCAAGTTAACACGGCGGCGACAATGCAACGTATCTATACCAAGGAGTTCTGTGTTTTTTCACAACCCTGCTTACCCTTATGTGTGTGTGTGGCCTCAGTTGTTCCACGGTTCCTTCTCAAAGCAAGTCTTCGTTTGAGAATCTGCAGCACTGGTACCTTTGTCGAGATTCCATCTCACCCCTTGCCGGGTCGCAGCATTGCAATGCGATGTTCTTCCGTGTGCCAATGGTTCAGGATCTGTTTCTCCGGCACAGCTGAGTTCTTCGATGGTATGCCTAGTATATTCCCTCCAAACACCCACCTAGAAGAAATGCTTTGACCTGCGAAGAAAAAATGCTTTGATGGCGATGCATTTATAGGTCATGACCGCTAGCCGCGTCGGGGTGACTGCGGGACTGTGTGACCTCATCACGGGAATGACCTCCGGGGCTGGCTGCGCCACCCTGGGACCCAACCTCGCCATCGAGTTGGAGAAGCTCTTCGTTTACTCGCTCATTTGGTCGGTTGGCGGATTGCTTGAATTCGAAGACAGGTCGGTGGCTAAGCATGTTTCGCGCAACTCGTGGGTTGGTAGGCTAAAACTTAACATTCACGTTAAAAACACCCGCGTTTAAGGGCAGTTTCAGTCCACTATTTTCTAGTGAGTCGGGCTGCAGGATCAGTTTTCTTTGTATATGCACCGATTGAGACAATATGGGTCCTAGTTTCTCTGCCACGTGACACGTACATATATCGACTCCTACCCGGAGAAGCGGAGATCTTTGACCAACTGGTGAAGCATCACTGGTCATGATGTTCCATGTGCATGAGAACCTGTGTCGCACGCAGTGACCCATCAGAAGCGATTTCCCCGTTCTTCGGTGTAGAAACATGCCACGTAGGAAGTCAACCTTGGGTCTTCTTCTCACTTTTGGCTCGGGGTTAAAACAGGGTTAAGTTCGACCAGTGGATGCGCGCTCTGGACAACAACCACGTCATGCCGGACTTGGAGGAAGGCGAGACCATTTTCGAGTACTACGTCAACTTGGGCACCTTCGAATGGGAGAAGTGAGTTTCCTATCGATGGTCATGATACATCATCCGGTGTTGAATTAGCGATGTTATGAGCTCCAACGTAGCGTCGGTGGTTGAACTTTCGGTGAACCGCTTGGAAATGTTCCAAAAGTCGATTGTTCTGGTTCGGCTTTCGTCGGCATCAAGTTGCTCGACTCTCTTCCATTGTGTGTCGTCGTTATCATGATATACTTCGTGGATGTCCTAAGGTACTTTGGGCTATTAAGGAAACCCTGATGCCAAGCTTACGGACACGGAGGCCGTTCACCTTTTCCGACTTGTCCCCATCGACATACGCGCACAAAAAACAAATTTCCAAACGCTGTTTGTCCTCCCGCAGGTGGCGCCCCCCTCTTTGGGAGTACCCTTCGACGGATGTGCTCGATTTCTCGAACTTGCTCGTGCCCACGATGGACTCGACGCGTGCCCTGTTCCTCCTGCGGATGCTGCACAAGCAGAGGAAGGCGGTGCTCATGGTCGGGGCAGAGGGGACTGCAAAGACGTCGACGGCACTCATGTTCTTCACTGAGCTGGACCCTGTCAAAACCGCCGTCAAGAGGTTTGTGCCCGAAAAAGCCCGGCCTGATCGTGACAGCCACACACTGCGAATAGAAGACGGTCCCTTCCCAAAGCTGTGTTGGTCCAAACGTTCAATGCTGCACCTCCACGTACGTCTACGAACCACATCAAGATGCTTCCGTTAATATCCGGTCGACCTGTCTTGGCATATCAGCGTAAACCATTTGGCGCAACAATGCTTTTGTCACTCTCTCCGACACCATCGTTTCCAGGATCAACTTTTCGAGTGCGACAACACCGTTCATGTGCCAAAACTCCATCGAGGTGGAGCTGGACAAGCGCGGAGGCAAGAACTTCGGTCCCCCCGGTGGCAAGAAGATGACCATCTTCATGGATGACCTGTCCATGCCTGAGGTGAAGTACAGTTAGACTCGATCCATTATGCGTACGGCATTGATTGATGTCATCGTATCCGTGCGTAGGATAGACCGTGGGATGTGCCAGCAAAATCACGGTGAAGATGCAGGGCAGAGGGCAATACCTAGGCAGGGTTGTCGATCCGAAGGTAGTCGATAGACGATTCATGTACTACGGCGTGCTCGTCAAGCCTGAAACTTGGTGGTATGATGTGCGAGGTCCTCGATAATTTGTTGACAGCACACACTCGACCAAGACCATTGTCGTACATTTTCTGTCCGAAGGGATCCTCTTCTAGAGACTCACAGCGTGGAGCGAGGTAACTGAGATAGGTGGGTACAGTGGTCGGTAGAGGGAATGCAACTCAGGGGGGGGGGTTCTCATAGTCGTGTATAGTCGTTAGACCATTGACCTCGCAACTCGGGGGGCGGTTGTTGGCCATTTCATGCTCAGGGTACTCGAGAGCTTGCAGCTGTAGGCCTTTTCATTGCCCGGGTTGAACACTTCGATTTCCTGTGTGTCCGGGTTTGTTCCTACAGGTGAACGCGTGGGGTGACCAGCCCACCCTGGAAATGGTGCGGCTTATCGTGGAATGGGGGGGCTTCTGCTTCCTGGACAAGGACAAACGAGGAGACTTCAAGGTATGGTTGACATTAACGCCTGGAACACGATAGATCGACAATTGTTGGTGGGCAACTGTCCAACCGGCAGAGAAACCAACACATAGAGGCCAATCGCAAGCCCTTCATGTCTGACGGCTCGGGGGAGTCATGAAGAGTCGCTTGCTTCGCCTAGCCCTCTCATCGCCGCACCACATCCTTACTGCTCCTACAACGTCGTCCCAACCACCGCCACCCCGCAGGTGTGCGAGGACTTGCAGTACATCGCCGCCATGGGCCACCCAGGCGGCGGCAAGAACGACATCCCCAACCGCCTCAAGAGAAACTTTTTCATCTTCAACCTAGTGCTGCCAAGTATCACGTCAATCAACGACATCTACGGACAGATGCTGAGGGGGAGGTTCAAGGATGGCGGCTTCGACGCAGAAGTTATGAAGGTAGGAATGATGGAATCATGGTTGTCTTCAATTCCCGGCTCGAGTGTTCTTGCCAGAAGCCAAAATGGTTTTTCTTACCAAAGTGTTGCCGTTGCCGTGCGTACCCTTCGTCTATCCCGGCACGTGTGTCATCAAACTAGAAAGCATCCGAGCACAAGTAGGAGCTGACAACCTTCCTCTCGCCGCCCATTGTTGAACCAATGCCCTCTTGCAGGTGGTAGGAAACCTCACCCAGGTGACTATCAGCCTGTGGCGTACTATGAAGGCAAAGATGCTCCCAACGCCGGCCAAGTTCCACTACCTCTTCAACATGCGCGACCTCTCCCGAGTTTTCCAGGTAATTTACGATGACCTGCAAGACATGGCACAGCATCCAATCCCGGGAGTTGTACAATGCAGGGGACTTTTCGAGCTACCTTCGGCTGTGCATAGTGCACACGCGTGATGGTGTGGGCAGTGGGAAAGATGTGAATCGGTCCTACCTGCCTTAGAGTGAGTTTGCGGTATTGCTGGTTATTTGCGGTCTGAAACAGCCCGAACGATGGGTGGGGACTTAGAATTCAGGCACAGACTCATCTCTACTAAATGCCTTGTCTGGAGGCTCTGCGTGTCACTAAGAACTTCCGCAAGTTCGTCCTGGAGGTCTTGCCTAACTTCTTTAGTGCCCGGCCGAGACAGGACGTGATCCTCTTACGATTTAGGGAAACTTTGCTATGCTGCAGTGACACCTAAATTTAGAAGTTAAAAACACATAGAGACCTCTCCCGACACGTTGTACTTTGTTTTGTGTATGGCGAAGGGTATACTGCTCACACCCAAGACCACCATCACAGAGAGGGGCGGGACACGGGCCGTCGAGGGCAAGCTCAACATGAGCCCCGTAGAGGTGCTGGTCAACCTGTGGCGGCATGAGTGCGAGCGAGTGTTCTGCGACAAACTCACGACAAACAAGGTGAAGGAACATAACCCATCCACCGTTTGCCTCGTTTTTTCTGTTCAGTATAACAGGGAGCGTAGTTTACTGTGAACATCCAAATGGAGACGAACGCCAACAAATCCAGCCTTTGATTATTACTGGACGATTCGACCTCATGCTTGACTCCAATACTGAACGAGTTGAGGTTCTTATTGTAAATGAATTTTTCTACGCCCGGTTTGCCATTGGATGTCAAGCCGGAGAATAATTAGGCTAACATTCAAGAGTCACTGCCTGCCCTTACTATCCATCTTACATGCCCAGGAGCAAGAACGTGTTTCGTGCCGCCTGAAAAAACGCGTTTGATTTGATTTGCTGTCCATACCGGTACATGTCACACAACCCCACTTCGCCCTGCCTCGCGTATTTACGGTTAACGGAGGTACTCTGTTCCCCGCGTTAACGCCTCCCATCCGTTTCAAGTCCTCGCCTTACGTACGCCCCTGACCTTCCCTGCGGCTGCTCGAACACTATCGTTCATGTGGGTGCAATAAACAGGACAAAGAGTTCTTCGACAAGTACCTGTCTGGTCTAGTCGGAGAGGTGTTCGGCGAGGAACTCATGGACAAGACCAAGCCGGACTTCTACATGGTCAACTTCCTCCGGGACGACGTTCTCGACGAGGAAGGGTCTCTTGTAGAGGAGGCGCCGAAGGTATGCGGGGATGGTTGAGGAGCGAAGCATGAATGAGAGGGTCCGTTTGCCGCTCAGATAGCGTGCTATGCAATAGATGTATGGCTGATGTAGCATCAGCAAGAAGTTACTTCAGATGCTCTGATTTAGCGTGCCGGATGCATGAACTGAGGATGAAACCAACGAGCTGGACGTTTGCGTCTTGACCTTGCGTCAGAGCAACTGTTTCGACAAATTATACATATTTATCCTTGTATTGTTTTGCCGTTTTAGGTGTACGAGCCTGGAGGGCTCTTGACCGACATCCGTGACCGTGTGAAAGAGTTCATGGGGAAACACAACGAGGAGTTCCCGGCCAAGAAGGTGATGAGATCGATACCCTTCCCTCCCACAAATCTTCCCGGCCGTGGGAAGAACGTATGGCCCAAGCATAAACATGACATCGCGCATGCTGACTTGTAGAGTGCTCTTCGTGCTTGACCAGCGCCCCGTCTTGAGCCCCGATATAGTTGAAAAGGAAAAGTGGTGTTCTTCCACTCATTGCTGACGTCGTATTTCCGTTGGAACCTCTCCCACCACCCCAAACTCCATTCCACAACATTCGTTCGAGATGACCCCATTCCATTATTTAGCTTGCCTGGAGGAACCTCTACGGCCTACCTACCAGTCCACCTCCTGTGTACAACATAAAAGCCCAAAGTTCAACATGCGGACAATGCGCTCCCCCTGCCCCTCCCTGCTCTACCCCTCCCGCACTATACAACACTAGCTGGAATTGGTGCTGTTCGACGATGCTCTGAGACATCTCCTACGGCTCAACCGCCTTATCGAGATGCCGAGGGGTTCGGCCCTCCTCGTCGGCGTCGGCGGGTCGGGAAAGCAGAGTCTCACCCGCCTGGCCAGCTACATCTCGAGAGCTGTGTGCTTCCAGATCACCTTGACCAAGACCTACAACATCAACAGCTTCATGGAAGATCTCCGGTGCGGGGTGTTGCATGTGCAAACATATCTGTTGCTTCACGCACACCCCGGTGTACACTCGTTGGTGCAAAGAAACACCACGCGAAGCCATTGTGACTCGATCCGCCCCTCAAGAAAGTCCCCTCTTGGGTGTATTCTTTCCGTTGTATTTCACTGAAACGACAATTCCGTCATGTTTTACAGGTTCATGTACAAAAATGCGGGGCATTTGCGCAAGCCGACCGTGTTCCTGTTCACCGAGGCGGAGATCAAGGACGAGGTACAGTGCATGAGTTTGCCGTAGACTGTATTCATCACCGAACCTAACACAACCTGCTCAAAAGGTCTTTGCGGCTATTGTTGTTCGGACTGTTCGGAAACGTGAGTAACCGTTTTCGCGTCAATTTGTCTGCCGTGAACTGCAATCAAGGTTTTCCTGGAGGTGATGAACTCCGTTCTCATGACTGGGGAGATCCCTGGACTGTTCGCGAAAGACGAGATGATGGCCATGACGGCCGATCTGAGGAACTCCTTCCTCAAGGTAATTTCTTCATGACTTCGGTTGGAATGGGTAGGAATGACTGTTGCAACATTTTCATGTTTAACTGAACGATGGTCTGATCTCCGTCTAGTACCTCCGACAAGTACAAGAACGAACAGGCGTATATCACGTAGAAAGCTCCAAGACCAAGCAATATGACAATTTTTTCTGTCTGATGTTGCGGTGTTGTTATTTTTTTCGTTTGGCCGCACGGAACTAGGCACGGCCGGGACAAGAGGAAACGTGGGACAACATGAAGCAATACTTCGTGGACTGCGTGAGGGATAACTTGCACCTCATCCTCTGCATGTCTCCGCTCAACCCCAAGTTCCCTGTCAGGGCGAGGTAATACTGAGGTGGCTTGTCATTTTTGGTATCAATCGGTCATTGAGTGTTTCCCAGTCGACTAGAGAGAGTGAAGGAGAGTATCCTTCACTCAAATTTCCTCTGTCGAGACATCCGCGTCATCGACTGAAACTCGTTGGCAATCCAAACGGAAGCCAAGCTTCGGCTTCTGCATGCAGCAAAGGCAGTATTATGTAGCTCCCGTGTGCTTAAAACCTAACGTCCATACCATGGCTACCCAACCTCAACCTTCTGAACGAAGTCCAACAAACGTGTCGGCGGCGTTCACTCAACCGCATCAATCAGGAAATTCCCCGGCTTGATCTCGGGCCCAACGATCGACTGGTTCTTGCCGTGGCCCGAGGAGGCCTTAGTCGCTGTTTCCCACGGTCTCGTGGCGGAGTTCCCCATGGACTGCCCTGCCGATGTCAAGTCACTCCTCATGACGCACATGGGTGTGGTGCACCGCATGGTCACTGAGGTGGGTGCGCCAATAGCTGACGGACCCAATTCAATGCACCTGACATAGCCCCATCCGGCATCAGTCAGTGTGTATTGAGCTTCCTCGAGATGCCAACTCCTCGTCTTGACATGCATGAGGTGCGAGTCCAGCGACAAACCCGATATGAGACAAATGCCTGATTGTCTCGCCTGCTACACTTGGCTACACTGCTTTTGCGATGCTTGTCTCCTGCGGCCGTGCACACGTCGACACAGGTTTGCGACGAATACTTTACCAAGATGCGAAGGCAGGTCTACCAGACGCCCAAGTCCTACCTCTCCTTCCTGCAGCTATATAAGGCCATGTACAAGGAGAAAATTAACGAACTCAAGGTATGTGACTCTTCACAAATCGGCAGCTCGTGGGGACAATATAAGGTGTCATTTGTCGGGTTCAGGGAGGAGTATACTGATGTGAAAAGACGTACCTGACCAAGTGTACGAGGTGATGTCGAGCGCGAGAGTATCTTTGATGCCATACATTGTAGCGACGTTTTTTCTGTACGTGCAGCTCGCAACAAGTGGTTCAAGGGCGGGAAGAAAATATGTGTCTCCCTCTGTGGAGGACGTAATTGTTGCGATATGCACTCGTTTGTGGCGATACCTACTCAATTCCTCTACGCTAGTCATGCTTATGATGGATCAAGACCCAATCATACTCCTGACCATGGGCGTGCTATTTTACCAACGAGACCTGGCTGTTCGATTAGCTATATTCTTCAAACCTATGGTTTTTTGTATGCTGCATTATCTCGACACTCACACATACACTCACCCACCATGCCCTAACAGGAGAAAGAGATGAGACTCAATCTTGGGCTGCAGAAGCTCATTCAGGGCGCCAAGGACGTCGCGGCGATGAAGATCGTGCTCGCCGAGGAGCAGAAGAAGCTCGAGGTGGCCACGGCAGAGACAATGAAGATGCTCTCTAGCCTAGAGGTGTCTTCTGCGGAGGCTCGCAAGGAGGGAGATCAGGCAAGTGGTTGGCGCAACGTTTGGCACCAGAAAGTCCCCAGAGTTAGATGAAGGCGGAAGCATGTGATGAAACCAAACCGAAGCGAAACGCACTTAGGTTCTGCTGGCGAAGGATATCATGTTCTTTACATCGAGCTGGGTTCGGTGAAAGAGCGCTGGATGTGGACCGGTGGTTGTGGAGGTGTAGAGGAGACTACACTCCAGTGACAAAATATCACTGAAAACCGAAGCGCTCAGGGGTCACGACTAGAGGCTAGCTGCCGCACAGAACTGCCTTAAACTCGTAGACAGGGCTATTGTAGAAAGAGGTGATCGGCACCTGCTTACGATCGATCGCGCCGTCTGTACTCAACGTCTAGGTGGCTACCATCAAAACCAAGTGCGAAGACGACGCTCGAAGAATCGCGGCGGAAAAAGATTCTTGTATGAGCGATTTGGCTAAGGCCCAGCCTTTCGTGGACCAGGTGCGAGAAGGATGGCACCAGATGGGTGGATTACTGGTGATTGCTTCACAAGGGCCAAGTGACTTGAACTCTGCACAAATCCTTCTACCACCCGCAATGCTGTGCAGTTGTTCAACTTCACATAGGAGATAGCGGCAATGACCAGAACGCCTATGCAGAAAGTTCACAAGTAGGATTGCCTCTTGGTGCAGTTCACAAGTAGGATTGCCTCTTAGTGAGACGTTGCTGACAAGAAGTCGCTGATGACTGACTTCGCCAGGGCTGAAACTTCTAAATATCGCGTGTTGGTTGGTTGTTCATTTTCGAAACTTGTGTAGCGGGTTTCTGGTTGTTTTTGACGACTCCCAGATCTTTTTTACGTTACGGCATTGAAGTGTTGAGAACTTCAAACGGACCTAGACCATGACATTAGTTGCCTATGTTTGGGGTTGCACTGGGGGCGCGCCCTTCAGAAACCGGGCGAACTCACGGTGAACACGAATAACTGACGAAAAATACATGAACAACTAACGAAATACAGGCCGACAAAGCCATCAGCTCGATCAAGCCTGGGCACATCCAGGAAGTCAAGAAACTGCCCAACCCTGCGGACGTGATCAAGATGGTGTTCGACTGCATCCTTTTGCTGTTCCATTTGCCGGTGAGGGTGGGCTCTCCACATGCAAAGTAGGTCATCAGCAAATATGTTATCATATGGACAGGTTTCACAGGCCACTTTGTCCACGAACAAGATACCGAGGGCACGGGGCACATTTTGCCTCGAATTTGTGTTCGTGCGGGGTGCTCCATACATGAGGCACTACTCCAAACACGGCAATTGATCCCGAAACACTCTTCTGCAAGAACGTTGAACACGATTAATAAGCGACAACACGTGGGACGCTGTTGCATTGTCGAAGGAACGGTTGGAGAACCAACACGCCAACGCAGCGTGTGGCGTGTAAAGGGTAAGAGAACCATTTGCGGTGTTTGTATTTACTGTGTCAATGTCGCGCTTCAGCGGGCTTTGTCCAGGCGAACAATTTTGTGTGCGGAATCTAGAGAATCGGTAAAAACGCGCCGCCCTATGTGCTGTTGCCCCCTCCCGCCGCTGTTCCACCGGGAAAACAGCGACGGTGAAGAGCAGACCTATGTCTTGGCTGAAAATCGGTCCCTCCTTTTGTATCGTGGGGTGTTCGCTTTTCAAAGGGTGACTTGTAGAAATGTGGCCTTGCAGCGTTTCTCATCTAGCTTCTATCAACGATCGCAACCGCGTTTTTGTCACACGGGCAAATGTTTCCTCGGATTAGAGTCTCGCTGTTGATCGAGCAAAGCTTTCGAATCAAATCACGGTCCTTTTCGCTGCTGTTTGGGCCTGTTCTTCGCCGTGTTCTCGACCTTGCATGTTTTTCGTCCAGACTCTTCCAGTGAAGTCGTTCAAGCTCAACATCGCCAAGAAGGAGGTGGAGTTTTTCGAGACTTCTTTCAAGCCCTACGGCCTATCCTGCATGTCCAACCCGGCCTTCCTCAACAACGTTATCGACTTCGGCAAGTTCGGAAAGGACAAGATCAACGAGGAGACCATCGAGTTCCTGGTACCCTATCTCGAGATCGAGGGCTTCAACCCGCAGGCGAGACGGCGCATCTCGTGACACGTACTCGCAGAGGGCGTTTAGGAAAGACTGTCGAATGACGCTCTCGAACGCAGCGTTGAGGCTCATCGCCGTGCCTTGTGGTAGCAGCTTTGAGTATTATTCCCTTAAGTAGAAACCATTTCACCGCAATCCACTTAAGGTGGCGTTGTCAATCGCCTTCAACAGGGAGACCAGCGCGTGTTTCGTCCGACAAGTTCCCCTAGTCACAAGTTTTTACCAAGAGCCTGTCACCATCCTATGGCAACACCGTTGTTCATCTCTCACCAAACGCTTGACGGCCGGACGCGATTGTTGCAGGTGGCCAAGAACGCATCGGCCGCCGCGGAGGGCCTGTGTACCTGGGTAAGGGCAATGAAATTCTACCACGAAGCTTCAAAGATTGTCAAGCCAAAGCTCGAGGCGCTTGCTATCGCCGAGGGTCAAATGGACGCTGCCAACAAGGTGCGACGACAGAGGGACTCTCTCCCGCACTATTGGTGCTGCGATTCGATTCGTTCGACTTATCGGACACAAAAGAAAGACAAACCCTAGATTGGTGGCTGTGGAATGGGGAAAAACCGAACTCGTTTGCCCATCCACGGTGACTACAGAACAGCCTCTCGTACCTCAGGTCATTGAATGTGTTGTCGAGATGGCTCGGTCACGTAGAAACTAGAAAAACGTGGCAGTTCCATTGGTACCAACAACCCCCGTTTTAGTTCATTCGTTCGTTATATTTTCGAAAAACATCATTATTACAGGCTTTGAACGCGGCCGAGATGCGTCTTCAGGCGTGTACAGGGCGACTCCAAGAGCTACAGACTATGTTCGACAATCAGATGGCGGAGAAGAAGAGAATCGAGGACGGAGCCATGGCCTTGCAGCGCAAGATGAACCAGGTTTAGCCGATAGCTGCAGTTCTGAATTGTCGCGATAGCGACATCTCTGAAAACCCTTGGCGATGAAGAGCGAAGAGTACGTGACTTGACCCCGGCAGTGAACACCGCGGCATGACACCGGTTCTGTCGTAGTCCGCCCTGTGGCTTCAATGACTGTTATCATATCGATTTTTGTTGTATGTTTGGTGACAGGCGTCCACCCTCATCGGTGGACTGGCGGGCGAGCGCACGCGTTGGACGGAGGACAGCGAGAAGTCGGCAGACCTGAAGCGGCGTCTGGTCGGGGACTGCGCGCTCGGGTCGGCCTTCGTGTCGTACTGCGGGCCCTTCAACCAGGAGTTCCGACAGTACATGGTCACCGACAAGTTTACCGCCGACTTGCAGGTAAAACCAATTGATATGTGGGTGACAATTCGAAACGCAACGGTGATGCTGGGTGTGGCGGTAGTGCACATTCTGTAAGTGAGAATGGGGGAAAATTTAGGTCGTTTCCGGAATACGCTTGGTGAACGTTGGTAAGCTGCGAGGAACGGCGAATGACGTCACTACGGACACCATTGTACGTCGAATGGTACGCATAAAATCGTCTGGGGTGTTACAAGTCTTCCTTTGGACACATTATAAACCTTTCGATATCATCACTTAGCCGTTCTCGCTTTTCGTTCGGGTTGACAGGTCCGAAAAATCCCTGTGACTCAGAATCTCGACATCATCCCGTTCCTCGTGGACATCGGTACCATCGGAGACTGGAACATCCAGGGCCTGCCCACCGACCCATTGTCTATTCAGAACGGTATCCTGGTTACGAGATCTTCTAGGTGAGACGATGGGTCGACACGTACGCTGACGTCATTGCAAAGCGTTCCACACGTTATTCCGACTTTGAGAGAACTTCGATGGGATAGTTGACACGTAAAAATGCTCCCCGGACCTGCCTTGGTGCGAATCTTGCGCCAAGTTTGAGCAGGCCTACTGGAAAGCGTAGGATTAGGTATGTGAAGTCTTCCAACTGAAACACCCTTCATGGCGCCCAAACGCAGCTGTGCTCGTTTCATGAATCCGCCCAGACTTTCATGGTGTCCTATTGTCCTATCAAAGATGAAACGCGTTGAATAAGGCGATCGGTTTCACTACCGTCTTCTTCTGCTGACCCCTCTTCTGTTCGACCAGATGGTTGTCAAACAGAGGTGTGCCTCGAACGAGGCTTGGAGGAAGCGGGCTGAGTCCCTGCGACCAGAACAAGAAACGCTAAAAACATCGGTCGAGAAAGATTAAAGACAGCCGTTTCGACCGTCTCACGTGTAAAACTGTCCTCTATTCTTCACCACGCTGGTAACGCTCGCCGAGCTATAGACCCCAAAACGCTCAACGCTCAAGTTCCGTGACGTCTACGCTCGCAGGTATCCGTTGATGATCGACCCTCAAGGACAGGCAGTCAGTTGGATCCGAAGCAAGGAGTCCTCCAACCTTCCTACGTTCGGAGTGGCCGCCCTGAACGACCCCAAGCTCAGGGATAAGCTGGAGTTTACCATGGGTGACGGAAAAGCTTTGATCATCTTGGGTGAGCAGTTCTCGAGTTAGTTCAACGACGCTCGACTTCACCAACACTGTACATCTCGGTATACGCTGATGCCACCAACTAGGGTTGCAACGAACGATGCCGTCGGTTTCAGGGGCGAGTTAGGGCTTTTGCTGTGCCCACACCGTGGCACGAGCGCATCATCACGAATACCTCATCAACTTCCAAAAACGACGATAACCACTAGCCCATGCAGCACCCCCATCACAGTGTGAAAATGGCGCGCAAATACGTTCATGACGAACGCTCATGAAGCAATCCCTGCAACACCCCATCAAAACACGAAAGAAAATGGCACGCTGGTAGATCATCGATTAACATTCAAGAAGTAGGCAAACGCGTATCGTCCGCAGCCAGCCGTAGATTAAACGTACCCATGACTGCACGCCCCAGGTTGCCACACGCTTCAAAGCAGCCTCGTCCCCGTGGTTTAGTCGGTTTCTCTCGCAATCTGCAAACCGAATACACGACGGTGCTGCCGAACGAAGATAAATCCTCAATACCTGACATCCCCCACTAAACCGATTGTTTCAGGTGTGGAGCAGGACATTGACCCCATGCTCGACCCGGTCATGGAGAAACAGTTCGTCGTCAAGGGAAAGAAAATGTCGGTCAACGTGTCCGATAAGGCCATGGACTTCGACCCCAGGTTCATGATGTACTTCATCACTCGCCTGCCCAACCCCAGCTTCAGCCCGGAGCTTCAGGCAAAGGTGGGACGACAACGCTGTCGTGGGCAGTGGTGCCTGGTGTTCTGTTTGGCGTTCTGAATTCGCCCACAGCTGATACTGCTACGTGTCATACTTACACGCTGCTGCTCGTAGAAAACGTGTTCAAGCTGTGTAAGGCGGACCCGTTTGTCTTTTGCAAGGTGGTAGACGAAGTTGTGGTGATGATTATTGTTATCTACGTGGATGACATATTGTTAGCTGGGTCTGACGATGGTTGAGGAGTTGCTGGCTCTGCGGTCGCTACTGGCTTTGCTTTGATTCATAGGGATCCTTCTCTGTGAACGAGATGGCGTTCACCCTGAGCGTTTCCTGGTTATGTGGCTAACGACGAACACGAGAACACGAACACCGCACGTGTGTCTGACGCACTCCTCAAAACATCTTTCCGTGCACGGCTATGTTGAGCAATACCCACGTAGTGTTCGCTTTCACACCAGAAGGTGAACAAGGTACAACATGCATCCTTGACTTGCTTCATGTAGTGCAAGACAGGCATATTTCTCATGAATAATCCAAAACCCTACCTTTACCGCCCTTTCTCTCTCTCTCCCTCTCTCTAAAACTTAACCGCTCGCTATATGAAGGTCACCCTTGTCGACTTCACGGTTACTCAGAAGGGACTGGAAGAGCAGCTCCTCGGCCGCGTGATCGGCAAAGAGCAGAAGGCTCTCGAGGAGCAGCTCAGTGACGTGCTGGAAGAGGTTAATTCCAATACCAAGGTACGCACGAGTGACTTGCTGGAACGGCTTACCGATGCTGGTGGTCAGAATTCACTTACAATACGGAACGCGAGTCACACGCGATCATATGCTTTCGTACGGCAAAATATTTTACCGGGGTGCTCTTCACATGGCGGCTTGGCTTATTTTGGGGTGATTTTCAAAACGATACCTCTTTTTATTCCAAACATCGCTAACGGTGCTCAGTACGCAAATGATACTGACAAAAATTACCGTGGTTATTTGTCTACGTACGTTACAGGCGCTTCTTGCACTGGATGCTTCTTTGCTGGAACGCTTAACTTCGAACACTGGGAATTTGCTGGAGGATGAGGAGCTCATCGGGGTGCTTGCAAATACCAAGGTGAATCAATCACTTATGCACAACCTACAGAAGCTAGAGCATGCATCGTAGATTGCCAAGATCCACGACACTATTCTCACCGCCTGCACCAAGCTAGAAGCCGAAACCGCAACCTGGCGAACCGTTGACGAAAAAATGACAATGACGACCTCACAGGAGCCACGTAAGGGCCAGAAATGCCTCTTGGTATGACCGTCAATACATTGAACAATAGTCTACAGTAATGCCTGTTCATGTACATGACCGACCTCAGCCTTGGCGCCACTCCAATACAAGCTGGGGCGAACTTCAACTAGAACCAGAATGCCCTGTATCGTGTGTTCTACACCCTGCCAACGAAGCACCGGTCCTGGCCCCGTCCATTTTACGTAACTGTGCCAACCACAGGCGAAAGCGGCGGACGTGAACCAGAAGCTAGTTGCCGCGGACGAAACGAAGAAGTCCATTAACGAAAAGCGCGAGCAGTTCCGACCCGTCGCGACGAGGGGCTCCGTCCTCTACTTCTCCGTGGTGGAGTTGTCGCTGGTCAACGTCATGTACCAGACGTCCCTCGACCAATTCTTGGAGATCTTCATGGGGTCCATGGATAGGGCTGAGAAGGCCTCGTTGGCATCCAAAAGGTTCGTGTGTGATTGTTGCGTACTATTTTGGTTGTGGTGGTGCTGGAGATGTTCGTGGTGTTGTTCCCGACGTTGCCGTTGCCGTTGTTGTTGTTGTTGTTGTTGTTGTTGTTGTTGTTGTTGTTGTTGTTGTTGTTGTCACTATTGCTCCAAGAAGCGCGTGTGTGCTGGCATAGGAGCGTGTACAGGGATTGGTGGGACGAAGAAAGGCGTATCTCTACTCAAACGCTGTCTTGGTCCAGACTTTGGCGTCGCGTTCTTATTACAGTTGTCTGTGCGGAGAGGTATTAGCTCTTCGAGACTACAGTGAAGCTTTGATTTGTTGAGAATCAACCTAGGCCACTGTGGGTGGTTGCTTCGATAGTTCTTCGTTTTCTTGTCCCGGCGGCTGCAGTCAACGCCATCTAAGATATGCAAGATTATCCACTTTTTTCGATGCGAAGAGAAATAGGCTACTGCTGTAGTAGCATTGCTTGCAAAACAGAGCAATGAATTGCACCGAGGCAAACTACATCACCTGTTCACCATTTCACACGACAACAGAAGTACTCGTCTTTCGAATAAACACTATTTTTTTCGTCGTATAATCGTCGCTCTGCATCTACCTCGCCCCTCTCACCGCGATAGGGTGACCAACATTATCGAGACAATGACCTACATGTGCTACCGGTACATCAACCGGGGCCTGTACGAGAAGGACAAGCTGACGTTCGTGCTGTTGGTGACCATGAAGATCCTCATCACGGCGGCCCTCCTCAAGACCACGGACCTCACCATCTTCCTTAGGGGAGGGGCCGCCCTCGATATCAACTCGGTGAGGACGGAGGGTACAATCAAGGCGGTGCCATACGATGAGATTTCGCTCTCGATTTTTTGGTTGAGAAGTGTACGTTGAAGTGCACCACGACACAGGAGCAGTGACCCCATGCTCTAAAACGCGGTGTTTTCAGTATGAAAGAGTGTCTCGAAATACTGAGAACCAAACGCCCGAGCATGTGACCACCGTTCACACTTCGGGGGAAATTTAAGACACAACGGCAAGCAGGCCTTCGTCGCAACATGTTTACCTTTCGCAGGTGAGACGAAAGCCTTTCAATTGGCTCTCTAACGAAGCTTGGCTGAACGTGCTGGAGTTGTCCCAGTCGTCCAAGTTCTTCTCCAACCTGCCCAACGACATGGCGGGCAACGAGTCCATGTGGCGAAGGTGAAACAACGAACAAAACCCACCGCCTAGCAAAATTTCTGCGATTTGAACGTCGTAATCTCCCAAATCTCCCTTGCCCCACGCGCGATCGGATTGATGGGAGCGGTAAGCCAGTAAAAAGTACTATCCCTCGATCTCACGGCGATAGTGCCGTCGCTTTTCCCTTCTACACGCACTGTGACGATCTGGCGCTATCATGCCTACGACTAATGACAATAAGTTCGCCACGCCTTTGGGAATTCAAGTACGATCATAACGGCGGGGCAATGTTGTCCTTCGGCGCTACAGGTGGTACGAAGACAACGAACCTGAGTCGATCGCGATTCCGGACTACGAGAATCGCATCCTCGAGCAGGTGCAGCCACTTCGCAGATAATGAAGATGCTTCTCTAGGTGTCCTTCGGCGTTAGGCCCAACCGCGAATAATAGTAGATTTCTTGCTTCAGCTCAGGAGGTAATTGCTACCACTATTGAGTCATCTGGAACTGCTACAATTTCGTCCCTTGCAAAGAACACGAAAGCCTGCAAACGGATTACGTTTCCACCTGTGGATATTTGAGACGTAAGACATGGGACTGACGTAGTCTAGGGACCAGGGCAACCAGCACGTGAGCACACCCTCCACCCTCTACCTGTGCCCCGTTGGAAAAAAAGGTATCGATCGGGCCGTTCTACAAGCTTCTGCTCGTCCGCTCGATGCGAATGGACCGAACCATCCTGACGTGCAAGGAGTTCGTGAGGAACACCGCGGAGATGGGGCCGCCTTTCGTAGAGCCCGTAACGGATACAATAGAGATGATCTTCGACGAGATGGTGGGTCGCATGTGTTGCTGAGCTTGGTGCCGGGGGGGGTTGTACTGGGGAAAACTCGCCTGGTGTTTGGTGGTGCCTGTAAAAATGCTAGAAAGCTGCGCTGTTACTGCTATAGGGCCAAAGCTTCTCGGTATAGTGCCAAAGCAACGTTGTGCTTGATAGCGCTACATACCTCTGGAGTTTTCCCTTTAGCAGCACGCAAGAATGTTCAACAGGTCACCGACCCTTCAATATCTCGTTCCTGCCACCCTTTGCCCTGCTGCCCACTTTTCGTTCAATAGAAAGCGGAAATCCCCGTTATCTTCCTGCTCTCCGTGGGAGCCGACCCTACCGAGAGCATCGAGGTTTTAGCCAGACGGAAAAAGGTGAACAGGGGACGTTTTTTTGAGATTTCAGCGTCGCCATCTTCCGCGGATTCCCGTCGAATGAGCAACAATGGACGACGTTCGTGTCTTCGTCCACTGATTCACGCCGCATACACGCAGTCCATCACACCACGCGGTACCCAGAAAAAAACGTATCATCTTGTTTCCTCACTCCCCCTTTCGGTAGACGGTTAGTCGATCCTTGGCGCCACCCAAACCTTGTTGGTCGAGATCGTTTTTCTCTCCGCCTACCCCTGTAACGGCTACCTATCCACCTTGTAGCCCTGAACGCCGCCACACCTCGGTCTCGTTGCCGTTCGTCGTCCCGCTGTGGTGAAAACTTGAATACACCAATGACACCAACCAATGGGTCAGCTCCCACCACCGTCGGTCATCTCCCTTGGAGAGGGCCAGGAGCCGGTTGCGATTCGGGCCATGAACGCCGCGGCGGTGAATGGCACCTGGGTGCTGTTGCAGAATTGCGAGCTCGGCCTCGGCCTGATGAACGAAATGGAGGCAAGTAGTGTTGTTGTTGTTGTTGTTGTTGTTGTTGTTGTTGTTGTTGTTGTTGTTGTTGTTTTTGTTGCTGTTGTTGTTGCTGGTGTTGTTGTTGCTGCCAATGATGCTCTTGTGTTCATCGACGGTGCCAATCCGGGAGCTCTGTGATGGCCCGAACAAAGAGTGGGGAAAACTTTCCAGGGCGAATGCACTCCGACTGTAGAAGGTTATCGTTCAATCCGAATTATTTCTCGAAGTATGACCCTGTTCGTTTGGTATTGATGAAGGCGCATTGAATCAAGTCGCTTGCCAGACCAGCTAGAAAACCTTTGTGTTTCAGTAGCGATTCGCGCTACTAGTGAAACACTTTCGATTTCTGGCCAAGTTGAAAAAGACGATGCGGCGACACATGTACCCCACCTCCGACATCGGGTTCGACAAATGCTCACCACGCGCCTGTCATCGGCAGGGTTATCTTGCTTCCATTACACCTGTCGTCGCGCATGCAAAGTATTGATAAAGAGACGTTGCCCGGTGAGACTAGAGCATGAGCAGAGCCAAGGAGACGTGTCTCAGCGAGAAAAGCACGGCTATCCATAACCCCATCACCCCAACCCCGCTTGACTGCTAGAGACGCTCAAGGCACGGGACGACCTCGTACCTTTTACCCTCGCTCCGAAAAATTGCTTCCGTCTGCACCATCCAACTTGGGTGATCAGGACTTGTTCGGGAAGCTGAAGGAAGGGATGGACCCTGCCTTCAGACTGTTCATCACAGCCCTGCCAAA
Source organism: Ectocarpus siliculosus (assembly GCA_000310025.1). Taxonomy (NCBI): domain Eukaryota; class Phaeophyceae; order Ectocarpales; family Ectocarpaceae; genus Ectocarpus; species Ectocarpus siliculosus. The sequence goes on along the minus strand of FN649744.1, from coordinate 976,522 downwards.
CGACGAGTTCCCGCTAGGGTTGCTTCAAATGTGTACCAAGGTGGGCTCGCAGAATCGGCGCAGGGGGCGATGCGTTGGGTGTTTCTCGGACCTTGTCTTTGGATCACGTTTGCATGGCAACATGGCACTTCACGATAGGGTACAATCATAAGCTCTCTTCCGCCTCTACGTATGTGGCTTGTTTATTGAGCACGGGGCGCGTTTTTCGATTACTTCTGTGAATCGTGTCGTGTTATATTTATCATATGTATGCACGAACTCTTTGTGGGACCGAGGATAGACCTGGGCAGCCTCGTTCTACACTCACATGCTGCTGCCATATGTAGAAGCACTGCTGGCTACTGTACGGTGATATTTTTCAACACAGAAACCGAGCCCCCACGCCACTCGTCCATGTAGATCGTAAAACTTCGGAAGCACTACACGGGTATGAATATTTTCCCTCTTTTTCTGCTTCGCTACGCCATATCGGTGCAACCGATCAACATTACACCCAGGTCACCAACGAACCACCGGCGGGCTTGAAAGCGGGCATCCTCCGATCCTACACGGTCATCGTGGACCAGGAGAGGCTAGAGAGGGTGGAAACCGCGCAGTGGAGGCAACTGTTGTTTGCACTCTGCTTCCTGCACTCGGTGGTGAGAGAGAACTCTAGCGGACGTAAAACATGCTCAAGAACACGGTGTGCCACAAAGACCAATACATACCAATTGCTGCTACGCATCGAGCGTGAGGGACTGAGAACCTAGGTCGGGAGAGCACCATGACGATCGGCGGGTGATTGGTGTTTCCATTCATTGTCAGGTGCAAGAGCGACGAAAGTTTGGTCCCCTTGGGTGGTGCATCCCGTACGAGTACAACAACGGCGATCTCACGGCCTGCATTCTCTTCTTGGAGAAGCATCTCTACAACGGGCCCATCAGGTGCGTGTGCTATCTCTGCAACAACGTCTTTTCGGTTCGTGAGGGAGTACGAAAGTCGCTGTTCATCCATTAGACCGGTACTGTAGGAAAAAGAATAAATTGGCCAACATCGTGCCAGAAAGTTCTAGTGTGAAAACAAGAAAAAACGCAATGCTCCCACGCCAAACCATGGTCCTCTTCCAATCCGTGCTTTTTCAGTTGGCCAACCTTCCAGTACATGGTGTCGGAGGTGCAGTACGGCGGGAAGATCACCGACGACCTCGACCGACGCATGTTCAAGACTTATACACAGGTAGGTGACTACATACATACAAGTACCAATCTCGAGGTAAATTCGTTAAGAAAGGTTTCCTGTTTTTTATGTGTTCAACATGCTACGCCAAACCGAAGAGATGCCACCGTAGTTCTTCAACGGTTCTCGGACGGCAAATGACCAGCACGCAGGGAACATAGTTCAAAGGACTCAGGGGCTGAGTCTCTTATGTGTGCACCGCGAGTATATCTATGGAATTCCGATCCTTAACGGAGGAACGTGTTCGGAACCCGTTCTCTTGGATAGGTTGTATCAATTTACAGTAAACACGAACTAAGCCAGCGTCATGCGCGTACGGCTCCACACAAGAACATTCTGAGGGCATTGGATGGAGGAATAGTGCACCTGCTCAGACTACCAAAGGCTGGATTGCAACTTTTCTCAGTTCTACTTTCTGCCCCGTGCGCACGCCATTATTGACGCGCACTCCTGTTCACACCAACCTATCTACCATGTGGCTTGTCAAGCAAGCGGTATTCTTCCGTGTCACTCCGTTGTCAGCGTCGTTGTGCACATCAAGCACCTTCCACGTGATTGCGGTTGTTTTCCTGCCACAATGCCCGGAGGCAACCAACCGGCCAAACCCACAAGCATACCCCTCCCGATCCCGTCGCGATGGCCCCAGGTGTGGCTTACCCCGAGCACGTGCGCGGATAGCTTCACGTACAACCCACCAAACCCGATCTTCCGCATCCCTCAAGACTTCAAGTACACCATTCCGAGGTGAGAATGGAAGGGACGAAGGAGCCACCCAAAGATTCGTATTCCTGTTTGCGTTTGTGGAAAACACGGACACGATGTTGACAAGATTGCTGCCCGCCTGCGTAGCACGGGTTCATCTTCGATAGAGCGTGGGCGCCGGTGGTCAAAACATCGCCCGCAATTTTTGGTAGCCGCGAGTACTCTCTACCCCCGCCTGGTCGCCCGCCATTCATCCCACACTCGGCACGAAGGCGAGAATGCTTGGCCACATGCTCGATTTCTTACCCCTCGGGGGAAGGTGCCAATGCTGAAGAACCGCCGATCAGAACATGCGTTCGACTCGCCTAGATACGCCTAGAAACGTGTATGCTGTTTTGATACTGTGCTGAATCTTCTCCCACCGGTGAAGATTACGTAGCTTCGGAAACATCCCCAGCATTCGAAAAGCACTTCGTCAATTCTCGTCGTTTGGACGGCCCGGGTATCGACACTTTGATTCTTCCCCTTCCAGGCAGGTCGACGTTTTACAGGTTTAAGCGCTAAATCGTTGTCGCTATCGTTGACATGATGATGTTGTGCTACTTCCCCTTTCCTCTGCCGCAGCTCCGAACAACTGGGCACCTTCAAGGACTTCATCAAGACCTTCCCGGAGATCGACACTCCCGAGATCTTTGGCCTTCACCCGAACGCCGACCTCACCTTCCGAGTTAAGGAGGTCAACGCCCTCTTCGCGACCTTGGGCAACACACAGCCAAAGGTGGGCAGGCAGGCAGGCGTCAGAGCATTGCCCTCCAGCCAACACGTGTCTGTACAGTAAAAAATGCCGTCGTGTGCAATACAGTACGCGCCCGCCACTTAGGAACCTCTAGTTTTCGCTGAGGCCGGGGTGCCTAGTTCCTAGGGCTATGCTCCGAATGACCGCAATATCGTTTTTGGTGGTGTTGAATTTTTAGATTTTGAGCTTTTCGAGGCTATATCAATGTCCAAACTTCTTCAGTCAGCGCAGCCATATCCTGATACGAAGCTCTAGAACGCTTCCTGGATTCACCTAGTACGCATTGTCTGCCCGTTTCGCGATCATCCTCGAATCAAAGGGCGGCGGGGGAGGCGGCGGAGCCAGTCGCGAGGACGTGGTCTTCGAGAAGGCCGCCGAGCTCTTGGAGCGGCTGCCGGAGGACTACATAGAGGACGACTACAAGGCAAAGCTGCAGAAGCTCGGAGGGCTGGCGGTGCCTCTGAACATCTTCCTCTTCCAGGCAATGCTTGTTCGATGTGGTTGGGAGGGGTCCTTTGCCTTACGTGCTCGCACGGCGATATACTGACTGGCCCACAATATAACATTATTGAGAGAGGGACCTTCCATACTGACTTGCGCACATGAGCGGTACGGTCCTGCCCAGGAAGAAAGTTCGTGTGCATGCAAGGTTTTGGGTGCAAACCGTTACAGGAATATGTTGAGCCTTCTAGGTGGACAGTGGTACGAAGGTTTTGCAAAAGGATGTGCTCCTTTAATTGGTTCGCCTGATCGAATAACTGATGCTGGTTGGTGGGCTGCGGCAAGAACTCTAGTCTTCCAGGACACGGCCATAGAGCTTGCATGGTCGTGGGCACTTTATCGATGCCCTGTTTCCTCTCGGAAACAGTAGTGTCGCTGTTTCTCATGCGCGTTCGCTTTCACGCGGCACGCTCCTCCGTCCAACAGGAGATCCAGCGTTTGCAGAAGGTTATCGCGAAGGTCCGCTCTATCCTCACGCAACTGCAGCAGGCGATCAAGGGGGAGGTGGTCATGACAGAGGAGCTGCAGGAGACTCTTTACGCTGTGTATGACGCTAAGGTGGGCCGATCAGCGAAAGCTCTCTTGAAATGCGACTTTATCTCACACATAACTTCAGACCCCCCAAACGAGTATGGTTTGGCATCAGGAACATGCTGCTCTATCTTTTTGTTTTGTTGGGGGTGTGTGGCAAATAAGACGCAACACAGCACGCCAACTTCTCCTGTGAACCCCCGTCCCCCCTCGTCTCTGCTCGCTAACTTTCTTGCCAGATTGCAACACGCCGTACAATCAGCATGCACACAGTCACCACGCACCTTACGCCTTTTCCCAGTTATCACACTCCGCCATACCCACTCATAAACCTCAAACCCTCTCTCCTACCAAAACACGCAATCCCTGGCCCCCAAACGAACGGCGCGGTGCGGCCCGACAGGTTCCAAGATTATGGGCCTTCACCATCACCGGCGACGAATTTTCGTGGATCTTGCCAACCTTGGGTCTTTGGTTCAGCTCCCTCATCACGAGGGACGAGCAGGACCGGACATGGCTCAACAACGGGCGCCCGACTTGCTACTGGCTCACCGGTTTCTTTAACCCACAGGCGAGTATAGTTTCGCTTTTTTTGTGGCCCTACCATGTATTGCCTTGGAAATGGTGTGAGCTATGTAGCACACCAGGATAGATAGGATAAGCGGGTCTACTCCAGTTGCTTAGCAAGCGAAACGCTTGTTCGCGACAGAGGCGTGGGTAAAACGTTGGGAAACGAAGAACCTTCTAAACGGAGGAACGATCGTCGTGCTTCACTGACGCTAACCGAACCATCCCCATTGTACGATGACTTCCATTCTACTCCCTGACACGCCTCCATCCAGCATCTCCATGTCCTTTCCTCACCCATCCATGCCGTCGAGGTGATTGTCGTTGCCACGGGCCTACATGTTTGACCGGTGCCAAGAATATGCTGCGCTGGCGAAGCACGAGATTATAAAACGATTTTCATCTGGTGTTGAACCTCGTAATTGTTGCTTTTTTGCTTGTTTCCTTGTCATGGCGGCCGATTTTATTGCCGGCACGCCGCAGGGCATGCTTACGGCCATGAAGCAGGAGGTGACTCGCAAACACAAGGCGGAGAAGTGGGCGTTGGACGACGTGGTCTACCACACCGAAGTCACCTCGTATGAGCGGATGGAGCAGGTGTGAAAGCGCGCGTGGGGTGGTTGTGGCCCCGGAGTTCGATACCCCCGTATGAACGCGTTATCATTGGGAGACGTCGAATCGCCACCACTAGTATCCAATGCAAGGGACACGTACGTCGTTGAAAAAGAAAAAAAATCATGCGTGAATCAATGCGAGTTCAATAATGTGGCATGTCCCCAGTGCACCCAGTGGGTGCGATGAACAGCGTACGTGGTGGGGCGCTTGGTTTGGGCGCCCCTCCACGTTTGCATGAGGGCCTTGCTGGATATAGATACGACACCTGTGTATCCATGCCGATTCCGAATTGCTCTTCCCCAATATCGGGAAAGTAAGCCGTTTGTGTGGTTCAAGTCCGGTACTAATGCTGACGATTAGCATAAAAAGACTGCAAGTGCTAGAATCGTCGTTGGTCACAACGCTTTGAACGGTCACCCAGGTCCGATCGCCCCCGGCGGAGGGAGTGTACATCCACGGCCTTTTCTTGGACGGCGCGGCATGGTCAAAGCAAGAGGGGGTCATGGTGGAGTCAGAGCCAAAGAAGCTGTTCGTGTCGCTGCCTGTTTTGTTCGTTAGTGCCAACACCAAGAGCGACCAGGTGTGTTTGCGGGCGTGCTTACATTGCTGTGGTTGGTGATGTTTCCTCCACCCCAAATTGGGTTTGTTCACATGCTTGCTGTGGATATAGAGTGAGCGCTGGTCATTGCATCTGCCGTAGAGCACACCACGCTGGCCCAAATTCCGCCGAGCCCAGACAGCAAGGCGATTAGAGACACCCGATATATATATATCAATCGGACACCTGCTTGACGCGAAAATCGATGGAGGCAAGGGAGTTTGAGTGAGCCAAGCGGCACCCGGCCAACGTTTGCCATGAACCTAGCGAGAAGATACACGGAGAGACCTGCTTGTCCTGTTTTGTGGCCGCATGACCTTCATCGGGCTTGACACATGGTCGACTACTACTATTTACGCATCAGGTGAAGGTGAAGCGCGAGATGTTCGGCGCCCAGGGACCCTTTGAGTGTCCGTGTTACAAGTACTCGGCCAGGACAGATCGCTACATCATCTTCATGGTCAACCTCAAGTGCACTATGGAGAAGAATCCGCAGTTCTGGACCCTCAGGGGAACCGCCCTCCTTTGCAACACTGACTGATGTGCATGGACACTTAATTTATTCAGTCAGTCGGGCCTTTATTTGTTGTTGCGACACCGACTGGTGATGTCATTGCCTGGGGTAGGCGCAAAACGTTTGTTGTTACGTTGAGACGGATCTTTGCAGAATGGCATCCGCAGTGACTGTTGGCAAGGTCATGGATGTTACCAGAGAGTGGGTGCACTACGTGGTCGAGATCTAAATGACTATGACATAATATGTATTCCGAAATGTGGCTTTCTATCGCTAGGTCAAACCAAGGTCGCGTTCCACAAATAGTGTGGGACTTATTACCCCGAAAATACAATCTAGACGAGAAGCAGCAAGGAGAGAAGGGGAACACTCTCATATCGTACGCCACCCGGACAACAACGTGGTGTCCTCACCGCAGGGCAAGATACGAGAAACTTGCCAGCAGAATCAATCGCAGCATGAATGGGTTGATATAAAACGACAGATATGCCTCCCCAGGAAACAACTGACCACAATTACAACCTGTGAAGGGGACCACCTCCCGTCTAATCGTTTTTTTGCGTGATTTGCTTGTCCCCCAAAGGCTGACGCCTTCCGTTGCCCAGCCAGGTTGGCCCGTGCCTGGTCAACCTTCTTGAACAGAAACGTTCGCGAACTAGCATGATGGGATGTTCTTCGTTCGTGTCTTGCAACGTTGTTCGTGGTACAAATTGTCTGTTGACCACGGAGGAACCCGTTTCTTGGCCTCGAAGATGACCAAGAGGAAGAAGGTCGTATTCAGACGCCACAACTCTTTTTTCGAGAGAAGGAAGAAATAATGCAGCACAATACCAGAACCACAATGACATCGACACCCGTCGAAATGTCCAGCGGAAGCTGGGCCGAAGCCAGTGCTGTCATGGGTAGGAGAATAGGAGCACGGCAAAATAGCGAAATAGCGTAGGAATCAACGACGAAAATAATACACTTGTACAGCGGATGTCATTCGTGCCTTGGATGTCCAACCCTCCAACGGTTTTGGCTGAACGAAAGGTGCACAGATGCTATGTATGATACTCGCAACTTATCCTCCGTGCCTTGTGAACATGTCCATCCTGTTTGCGTTTACACAGAAAGTTGGGGGCGAGAACAACAAAAGTAAGCCTTATTTAAGTTTACCAACCACACGGGCGATGATGGTTACGCTTCAGTTTGTTGCAATCCGCTGGCTCCTGCACCACAGCGAGAGCCCAAAAGACAAAGCCAAAAACACGGCATGCTCCATAGAACATCGTGCACGTAGCTCTGTGCAGATCAGCAGGAAGGATTGAAAAACGATACAGGACACGTCAGGCCATGACCTGGGCTGGATGTCTCAGGTAGCAGGCGTGTGCAGAAGTCATCACACGCAATACTTTTCTCGCTCCCAACCTGTCTACACAAGCCTCTGACAATTTTCCAGAATTCATGTACCGCTGATGATGATGATGATGATGACAGGTGAGGGTCGTGTCTTGGCGAATCTACCTATATTTCCTCTAATGCTCGGGTCTCAAGACACAGTCGGAAGCTTCTACGGATAAAAAAGCACGGGAAACCCGACAACCGTACCTGGAGACATCACAAAAAAAAAAAACATGTTATGCATATAAAAGTTAAAAGAAAGATGAAAAAAAACGGTCTGGCGCGACGTACGATAATATTAGTGCACCTACGTTCGCACTAGAAGGACGGAAAAATTGTATCCTACACCTTTCATCGCCGATGTCGTACGTGCGACTTAAACATTATTGCCCAGCATTACTCGCCATTGTTACGGTAAACAGACAGCCCAGCATTACTCGCCATTGTTACGGTAAACAGACAGACAGACAAATTCTCATTTACAGCGAAGCACAGTTCAGGCACTCAGTCGGCGCCAACACGAGCGGGTGTGTCGTGCAGACCAGCGCAGACAGGCCTGCAAATCGATAAAGTAATAGCCCACAATAAACAAGCTCTAGGCGAACGGCCCTGGGATATACAATGTGTGTGCCGACCGAACCTTGGAATTACTAAAAACCAAGCCAAGCTTTCACCACAAAACACACAGAAGTAAGAGAACAAAAAACTCGACCAACGGACCCCCTTACCTTACCAAAACAAAGCTAACAAAGACAACGACCACAACGAAGCAACGACAAAAAGAGCAATCGAGACTGTAACAGAAGGAAGGCATCCAAGGGAAAAAACACCTCGTGACTGGCGCACGAGCCGCATCCGTGTTCAAGACAGGTAAAAATACCGTAAGCATACCCTTCCTGCTAGACCTCGAACAGAAACCACAAATCCATCAAAATAGTGCTACGCGCGTACTCCGCAGAAATACAACAAGAAAGTGCGACGGGCAAAACAAGAAAGGGTGGGACGATGATCTTGTACCCGTCCATGCTGCTCCTGCCACACGATCAATCAATCACATCAGCGTTCACTGAGAAGAAATCACTTGAGAGCACACTTAGATGACAGAGTTTCACCGAAAACGTAAGAGCGTCCCGAACGGCCTTGGCGAGGTCCTCGAGCCTTCACCCTTGCCAGGAATGAAATTAGCGCCTTGTTTCCTAACGGGCAAGAGCCTCGTCAAGACTGTATGCAGCCCGACCCGGATTCTTCCATCCCCTCGCTCGTGTCGCCATCGTTCGCCGCCACCGCAGCCGCCACCGCCTCGACAGCCTCTTCGGCCGGTGTTTTCGCCGCCGCCCCCGTCCCCGATGACACGGCCTTCTTCTCCGGGAACACGGTGCTGGAAAGGTCGTTCGGGGTCTGTCCCTGGAAGAGCTCTGCGTTCACAAGACGTTGTTCGGCCGCCCGAGCACCGGCGGCGCAACAGCTAACCGGAGCAGCAGCGGGCTCGCCGCCGTGCGCCGTGTGCACTCCACCTGCAAACCGATGCCTCGAGCCACCGCTCCTGACCGCCGCCCCTTGTCCCTCTAGCCCGGCACTCCCGTTCTCGGCCACCCGTACTCCCTGGCCCCCGTCTGTCGGTTTCGCCCGCGATTCGCCTGCTCCCGTAAGGAGGGAAGGAGGCTGCTCTTCGTTTTTCTCTCCGCTTGTTCCCTCGCCGGCCTCTCCCCGCTCTTCCCAGACTCGCTTCTCGACAAGTACACCTTCTCTGTCGAACCGTCGGCGTGCCCCGGCGCGTCCAGCGCCGGCACAATTCGTCCCGTTGGCTCCGCCGTGACTCACGCACGCACGAACTCCCACATCTGGCAGGTCCAAACGCTCACCGGAGGGGGGCACGGAGGACGCCGCCGCCTCTGCCGCTGCCGCACCCGAGCCGGCCATGTCCATGGCGGCACAGACATTCAACTCGCAGAACGAAACGCTATCGAGGTCGCAGTCGCCGTTTCCAGTGGTGGCAGCAGCAGCAGCGGCAGCAGCAGCAGCAGCCTGGGCCTGAGCGTTGTTGACAGCCCTGGCGGCGGCCTGCAACAAAGCGCCGTCTGAGACCGACGACCCGGACTCGCTTCTCGACGATGCGGGGCACTCCTGTTCCCAGCAACAACGGCCGGTAGGTCCCGGCGTCGACCTCGCTGCGTTCGCTGTCGCCGCCACCCCGTCCACCCTGTCCCCGCCTCCTCCCACGAACTCCCGCCGGTCGTTACTGTCCTCCACGGTGTGCCAGTTCTCGCTGCTCGCCTCCGCCGCTGCCGCTGCCACAGCATCGAAGTCCATGGCGATGAGCCCAGCACCGCCGCCACCACCGACAGGCCCGCCGGCCGCACCGCCGACACCGGGGCGAAAGCCGTTGTTCGTCATAAGTACGTCCGTCGAGGCGGCCTTACCGCCGCCATCATGACAAGAACCACTGCCAACATCAAAACTAAAACCAAAATCAACATCAAGGTCAACACCAACATCAATAACACCACCGTCACCGTCACCACTACCACCACCATAACCATCACCATCACCACCGCCGGCGCCGCTACCGCCCCCGCCGCTTGGGTCACCGCAGTGGCCGAGGCGTTCTTCAGCGTCGAAATGGAGCCAGGCAAGGCTGTTCGCGCTAGTGAGGAGATTCAAGGCACGATCGCGGAGGTAGAGGGCGTCCCGGACGGGCTGCATGGCGTCGTGAATTGCCATGGTCCCGTGGGGCTTCGTGAGCACTACCGCCTGACGGGAGAGAGGGAAGGGACGCGACGACAACAGCGACATCGAGGGTTATCAACGTTGATTGCTTTAGTGCGCACTGGGGGGTGTCGCTGGTGGCAGCTCGCTCACGAACAAAATTCGGACTCAGAAGGAAAGGAGACGCCGAGGATTGCATGCAGCGTAGCTTTCGCATGACAACCTGCGTCGCCGTCAAGACTTCCAAAGTGGCGATGCCTTCGTCTAGAAGAGAAAACCGCCTGCTACCAGCCGAACAAGACCCCTTCAAAAATCCGGCACGACACCCTCTTCTGTCGTTCACCTGCGCACAGCTTTGCACACCCTCACCTTCACGGCGCCGCCTTCGATGGAACATTGCAAACCGAGGCGCTGATAAAACCCAGGGGAGAACTTATCCCCGTCGATCCCGGCCCACGGCACCCACGACGTCCAACACTCGTAGGGGCTGTCTAGGAAAGGCTTCACCACCTCCATGCACGTCACGCAACATTCCTCATCCCTCTCGAACCCAGGCGCCGGACACCCGGCGTGTTCGCACGCGTACCCGGAGTCCATCTTGTACGACGGGAACGGGCACTCCGGCAGCGGCATAGACGCAGCCGTGTCCAACACCCCAACAAGGTGCACCTCCATCTGCTCAACAACCACGCGCATCAACGAAGCGCCACCACCACCACTACCGTCGTCACCACTTGCGACGGCACCACCAGCGCCCGTCGCAGCCTCCGACTTCCCCGCACCTTCACCGTGCAGCGAAAGGGACCGCCGAAGGTCGCCCAGGGTCCACACGAGGCTACCGAGCTGGTCCAGCCTGCGCTCCCGCTCTGCAAGCGTCGCGCCCGGCGCCTCCTCGAGGTCCCGCTCGCCGCGAACTACCCACGAGAACGTGTCCCGGACCATGCGCGCGGCAGCGATGTCGCCCGCGATGTCCTGCAAGGCTCTCACCATCAGCGGCAGCGGGGAGTACGCCGCATCGCACCCCAGAACGGCTCCGGAGGAGCAAGACCGGTCCACCACGGCGCAACAGCCCCGCACGCCCTGCATGCGCCCGCGAGCCACCTCTGGCATAGCGCTCGCGAGCACGTCCCCGGCGACCGCTCGCCACGAGTCGGCCGACACACCGGCGGCGGCGGCGGCGGCGGCCAAGCCGCTGCTGCTGTCGACTCCACTTTTCTTGCCTTCGGCGGGCGGGTTCAAGCTCGTCATCTTGTCCCCCGCGAGGGCAAAGCAGGGTCTCTTGCTCGCCGGCTGTCCGCACGAAGCAGGCGATGAGCACGGTGAAGACGGCGCCGACGACGCCGACGACGACGATGACGATGACGACGACAACGCGCTGCCGTCGCCGGCATGCCGCCCTTCCCATCCCGGCGCGACGATCCCCCAACATCTATCCCACCGTCGCCGCCGCCGCCGCCGCCGCCGCCGCCTCCCGACCGTGAGGAATGGATGGCTGCCCTGGCGATCACGGCGCCGGCGAACGCGCTCGGATTCAACGAGATCAGCCGCCGGAGCTGGGGGGACATCAGCCGCCAGCAGTCCAAGCCATCCAACAGAGAGAACACCCTACTGAACAGCATCGTGACGGGTACCAGTGGGGTGTCATCGTCGAGCGGCGGTGGTACAGTGGTTGTGGATGGCACGCCGCCGCCGCCGCCGCCGCCGCCGCCGCCAGTGGCCGTTGAACGGGGCCGGCAGGAGGGGAGGCGGAGCGCGAAGCGGGGGTCGCTCATACCCGAGCAGATCGCGTCGATGGCTCGGCAGGCCGCAACGGGGTCCTCGGAACGGTGGAGGCACTCGAACACGAGGTCTGCCTCTCCTTCGTCTCTGATCCACCTATCAGGCTGAACAACCATTCGTTTCAAGTCAACCGCGAGGAGGAGCAAGATGAACCAAATCGCACGGAGGGCCGGGCGGGGGGGGGGGGGGGGGGGGGGGCTTTTTCCCCCCAAAAAAAACCACAACAAAATTTCCCAAAGGGGGGGGGAAAACAAAAAAAACCCCCCCAAAAAATTTTTTGGCCG
>FN649744.1:946040-964231 GCA_000310025.1 Ectocarpus siliculosus | reverse complement strand
GGGGGGGGGGGGGGGCATGAGCATCCAGAGAAAAACCAGCAACAGATCATCCAAGAGCGGTCGGACGACAGCAAGAACGTCCGCAGAGAGATTTTTTGGCCGCGTACATGAGGTTCCTTCGGTGGTACATACTCCATTTCTAAGGCTCAACGTCAGTTCGGGAATAATCTATCCGGACAATACACGACAACAACACGCACCACCACCGCCAACACAAATGGGACCAAAACGCCATGGTTGGCACCCGGATATCCCGCGGACAAGCGAGGACCACCATCACGCCCTCTTCTCCCGGCAGCGCCACAAAACCCTCACCACCAGGAGCAAGGACCCTCTCTCCGCAAAGAGGCGGTAGGGCATCGCCCCAAGTGATTCCCTTCCCGTGGGGCTGCCTAATTGGAACCAGAACTTCACCTGGCGGGCGAGAGCCACGACATCCGCCGTCATCAGCCGCACCGCCGCCGGCCGCGGCGTTGTGTCGTCCAAGAGGGACAGCTGCTCCCGCGCGCGGGCGAGACAGCGATGCCCCGCCGCCAGCGCATCCAGTTGGACGGCGTGCCTGTTCCGGCACCGGCACCGGCACCGACACCAAAAAAAAAAAAAAACGGAATTCCGACAAAGCAAACGAGAGGAAGAAGAGTTTGAAAGTATGGGTAAGCGTCGGTCCGAGCCTAAACAAGTCTTCACGACTACATGTATGCAGCGACAACACTGTTACAGCGCTGAGGGTCAAGACGGCGCCGGGTAGAGACTGTTTGCGCCCTCAATCAGGCTGAAAAAATTGCCCAATGGCGAACGCAACGGTAGGAAACGTTTGCCACCAAGGACTGCCATTTCCGCTGCCGCTGCTGCTGTCGCTCGTACCGTAAACGCCGCTACTGAGGGAGCTCTCTGTTCAAACGCTGAACAGGTGCGCGGATCCTAAATCTGTGCAGAAATTCTCGGCTGCGACAGAAAAACTCTCTCTCCCTGCTGTCGTTGCCCGTGCGCAAGGAGTCATCACAAAGAGTCAGAATTCAAAAGGATAACACTAATCTCACCGTACCAGTGTTCAAATACTCTTCCCCCCCCCCCAGCTCTGCAATTTCCACCCGCCCCACGGTACCTACCAAGCGGGCGAACTTACCTCTTCGCCTTCGGCCAGAAGACAATGGCCGTACGAGTGTAGAACCTCGCCTGCCTTCCCTCGCCCGCCCCCACCCCCCCACTAAGAGCAGCGCCCGGCGAGTCTTCGAGTTGCCACAACTCGTCGACCTTTTTCCCGAGAAACTCGACCGCCTCGGGTCCCCTAGAGAACGCCTCCGCGTAGCTGCCTTGGAGGTCCGCAAGCGCGGCGAGACCTCCGGAGTGCAAGACCTGAGCACAAAACGCGCCACACGACAAGCCGTTCGCACGGGGCACGCCAAACAATATAGAAACGGGACACACGGAGGGGAGAAAACCAACATGAGTAATGAGGCGTTGCTGAGGTGTGTTGTTCGGGGAGGGCGATGTCGCCGGCCGTTGAAAGGCCCGTAAGTCTGCGCCCCAAAAATCCCAGGGCCCACGAGGACTGCCCCGGAGATGGAAACAAAGAATACTCCCGGCTCCCTTGAGGCTGGCTCTAATTCTCGAGAGAGGACTGCCGAGCGATCGTTCAACCCCTAAATCAACGTAGGCTGGCGTGGTAAAATGGTCAACCAAAACACCAAGGGACCGCTGCAGGCGACGGGGGTGAATTGTACCCGGAAAAGCTCGTTCAATCCCGAGAAGCCAGTGGGAGTTGGCGTGGTCAACGGTGATCCAAAAGACCAAGCGGCTGCTGCAGGGTAGCAACACCCAACCTATTCCCAACCTATTCCACTTGGTATGCTGCTCCGCGGTGACCCTCACCTCGGAGGCGATGTCCACCGGCAAAGCCTGGTCCGGCAGGAGCTGGAGCCCTTGAAACGTCGGACCTTCCTCCACCCACAGCGGCAGCTCCACCTGCAAGCGCGGGCGGGCGAAATGAGCGAAACAACACTACATAAAGAAGAATCAATCACACCCGCTGCAAATTTTCCCACCACCAACCCTCTATGAAGACGCGGGAGCGGGACCCGGGCAAACTTGGAGTCTTCCGGTCTCTTTTTTTTTTTTTTTTTGTTCTTCACTTCAAATCAGCGCTCACAGCACTAGTGCCGTTTATTCCAACCCGTGGTCACACAGAAGAGCCTCTCTCTACCCTCCCCTCCTGCGGTACTTCGCCTTCAATTTTTAATGCGAGAAGAGTTCAGCACTCTCTTCCCTCTGTGTACACACGAACTAGCGCTATCCACTTGGCCAGGAGCGGAAGCGAGAGAAAAACTCACTTTGCAAGAAAAGCTCGCCTACGCCGGGATTCGAACCCCTGACCTGACCTCTAGAAGGTTACGAGGCTACCAACTAGACCACCGGGGCGATCGGCATACCCACTCTTTTCCCAAAAAACGACCAGGCTCTTCGAGACAAAATTACCCCCCGGAATCCATCCTCAACCTCATTGCTTCGAAATTTTTCGAGAAAACCAATGAAGCGCGCCATCCGAAACCATATACGCGCGGTTGCGCCGAGAAGATTTCTCAAAGAGGTAAAACAAGAACGAGGACAGGCGGCGGAAACGACAGACCCCGCGAAGCCAATCAAAAGACGCCGCATACACCCAATTGCCGCTACAGCCGATCTTGGATGTTGTTTCTTTTTACCTGAGCTTCGGGGTCCCCAGGCTGGAGGGGCACAAGGGGCCCCGTGGTGAAAGCCCCCTCGTTCTCGCTACCGTGCGACACCACCAATCGCGTCAAAAATATCTCGAGGGCCGCCTGAACGTTGGAGGCGTAAAATCGAAGAACGTGGACAGTGTTTAGCTTGGGGGGGGGGGGCAAGGCGTGAAGACAACAGCGAAAAATAGAACGAAAACAGAGTATCTACCGTGCTGCCTAGCCGTCTGGACTGCAAGGAGCGGAAGACCGGGGTATTGGGAGGCATTCATCTAGCCACATCCTCGTCCTTGCTTGAGCCCTTGGGTTACGGCTGCCGCCGTTTATTCAGCACGGTCCACTTCTCTTTTTTCGAGACAAGTCAAACACACAGCCCTTGCCACCACGCACCATGCTTCACTACTGCGGAAGGTTATGTCGTAGGAAGCAATGCATCAACGAATCAACGCACAAAAAACAACCATCGGCATACACCAACAATCAACCCACAAAAAACAACAAGCATCGTAACCGAAGCGGGTCAAACTACAAATGTAGCCCATACAGAAAACAACACATTTTCGCAAAAAAAAACACGACCGGCTCACACGCAACAATGGTTGGGCCGTCTTTAACCCCGCCAATCTCTCACCCCGTCATCTCGAACGCCGCTCTCTCCGTTCCACGTTGCAGAACCAGCACCATCTGATCTCCCCCCGTCCTTCCCACCCCCGGCATCCAGTGCTGTCGACGGCGACGCCGCCGCTGCCGCTGCCGCTGCCGCTCCCGCTCCCGCTCCCGCCGCCGACGCTCGCCCCAACCCTTTCACTTTCTCCGTATCCACCTCCATCGCCCCTGCCGTTTCTCCTCCGCCGGCCCCCTCGGATGATGGCACAGCCGGGTCCGTGGCCAGGGCCTGCCGCGCTAGGCGCAAGAGGTTGCAGACGGCTCGGTCGCGCCCCTTCAGGAGGGACATGCCGACCAGGTCGCCTCCGCCTCCTTCTGACGCCCAACACAACGGCGGGTAGTGGTGCGAGAGTGCCACGACTAGCTTCGAGGGAACAACGACATCGTCTTCGCCCCCTCCTGTTTCCAAGAAAACCAACGACGGGACAAGGACGGTTTTGTTTAGGGGAGAGACAAATACGACATTGCGTGGTGTCAAGTAGGAGCGACATTCGGAGGGGGTGTGGGGCAAGTAGATGTAGACACACAGGGACAGGCTGTGTGGAGGGGGTACAATGCACTCGAATAGACGAAGCACGTGTGGGTGTGGCAGAGGGAAGAGGGAGTGGGGGTGGAGCTGTCCAATTGCAAAAAAATCGTGACAGAAACGACGACTTGGTTCCGCAGTCATGGAAACCTCTTCCTACGACAAGGATCCACCGAGCACGACTGTTGCGTCTTTTCCCTGCAAAAAAAAAATAGCACGCGAACAACTCTCGCGCGCTGCGCGCGAAAATCAACACGTCGTGTTTAGTGTTGCAAACCCTCCCGCCAACATGGCAGGATCTCGATCCAAGTCATCACGTGGCGTTGCCAAGACTTACTCAGTCACAACCTGATCGTGGGTACCAAGGTCACACCTACTTCGGAGATCATGCTGCTGCTGCTGCTGCTGCTGCTGTGCCCAACCCTAACTAAACCCTTTCGTGGTCCAACCCTAACTAAACCCTTCCGTGGTCCAAACTTGTCGTGCCCGTCACCGCCATTCACAAAAGAATTTATATGAAGACTTGAACGCAACCCTTCTATTGGGGTAAATATCCCGACCAGGTAATGTAGCTTGTCCGAAAATCCACACCTTGTCTAATAAGCCGCTAGCCAACAGCGGGAGGAAACCGCCGACAACCAACGCCTGCCCGCACGCGACACAAAAAAAAAATAAACATCGGACAACAGCGAAACGGTAACGTAGTCTTTCCCCTATATGAAGTATACACCTATAAACAAACTTCCAGCGGGCTGAGGGAGCAAGGTTGCAGGATTGGCGAATCCTGACGCTATTCGTGGCTCTAGAGCTTAACTTTCGCGGCCTCTCCCCCCGCCAAAGTATATTTCCTAAAAAATCAGCTACATATAGCTCACCGGATGCTGCTGCCCCCGCCGCCGCCCAGCTCCGAACAGCTTGGACGATGTCCGCGATATGCTCGGCGGAGGCCGGCTGCGGCACCGCGGGCGGCTCAACGAACACCGCCGCTTTTCTCCGGACGGCATCGGCCTCCGCCCGGGGCCAGAGCGCGTGCGTGCTCGCCGCGCTCCTCGTCGCGACGGCCGTCTCGCCCGGCACTGACCCCGTCTTTGTTGGCCGCGGCGGTGGAGGAGAACGAGAAAGAGAAAAATGCGGAAAAGCGAGAAGCAGAAAACAGACATGTTACAACGGCATTTTTCGCGGACGAGAACGAGAAAGAGAAAAATGCGGAAACGCGAGAAGCAGAAAACAGACATGTTACAACGGCATTTTTCGCGGACGAGAACGAGAAAGAGAAAAATACGGAAAAGCGAGAAACAGAAAACAGACATGTTACAAGGGCATGTTTCGTGCCTCTGGAGAGGGCTGGCTCCCTAGCACTAGCATAGCGTCATCAAGGCGTGATGCGAGACGAAAGCTAAGCGGGTGATGGTGTGGACCAACAGCTGCCAGCTGCCCGCCATCAGTGACTTTTCCCAAAAGAGACGTTTCTGACTCGAAGAGAGCCCAGCGAACCTCAACGAACAAAAAAGGAAAACATAAAAGTATGTGTACACTCATCTTTCGTACGTATCTATCTATCATTGAGGAGAGGTAACAAGAGTCACGCGGGGGGGCTTGTGGACGGGTACAGTTCAGGCACGAGGGACACACCTGCACACACGGAGCCCCCGGCGAGAGGGGGGTGCATCGGTTCTCGTGCGGGACAGGGTGGCACACGTACGAAACTCCTCGACATGGCGGGTCCCGACATGTCGAGGGGGTCCGTCTAAACCTCAACATATTTCTTGACTCAAAACGAGAAGATGTTGATGATGAATTAGAGCGAGTCTGAAGTGCGTGTCTCTTGTGTGTTGGCGCAAACCGCGCCAGGAACACGTCAACACCGCAAAAAAAATCTAGGAAGAAATTGGACGAAAAAGACACGGAAGCGTCTACCGCACACAGCAATGGCAACACGTGCGCCACCCCCAACAACACCCAATGTCCAACATCTCGGTCAACTAATAAAAAAACGAGACAAGCAGCAGCATCCCAAAAGATTCGCGTCCCGAAAACCCACATTTGCCCATGGAGAGCTCCCAATCCCGGCTAGACCCCCAGACGCTTCAGCAGGAGCAGCAGCAGCAGCGGCGGCCGCCGCCGCCGCAGCCGCAGCCGCAGCAGCAGCAGCTGCTGCGACACCGCTACCAGACGCCGCCGCAGCAGCAGCAGCTCCGGGGGCGAAAAAGTCGGCGTCTGCTGCAGCCCAGTCCCACTTCTCTCCCGCCGGCATCGCCAACGCAGTCGGCGATACCGCCCCCCCCGGTCTCCCCGCTCCCCTCAAAGACGACGACGGACGCCCCCCGGCGCCGCCGCCACAGCCGGGCGGCGACACGCGCCGGAGGTTGTACACGAGGGTGAGCAGGTTGCCCTTGGTGACGTGGGAGAGCTGGCGCTCGCAGTCCGTGTAGAAGGCCACGTAGTACATATTGGGGCCTGGATAAAAGAAGCGCGCGCGTGTGTTGCTTGAATGTCAGGATCGGCCGCGCTGCTGCTGTTTGTGTCCGGTTGGCTGACGAGAGTCCGTCTCTACATGCTGGGTGCTGGGTATTCGTATGTGTGTGTGTGTGTGTGTGTGTGTGTGTGCATGCGTGTGATGCTTATCGACCGCGCTACTGCTGTGTCCGTCTGACGTTGCAAGTCAGTCAGCCTCTCCAAAGGACAACCACAAGACAAAGGTTAAAGAAGTATACACACACACACACACACACACACACACGCATCCAAGACGCATTTTGCACATACATTTGTAGTGAACACACTGCTGTCAAGCACTACAAGTTGCGAACACAGGCGAAAGGCAAGCAGAGATTGGCATAGTAGTGCACGGTAAAGTACCGTCAAACACGAACTAGCAATTTAGTATCTTGAGGAAGTACTTCTTGATTCATGTCGGACACGTTCCGCTCTACATAGAGCAGCGGCAGTCACAACACACCCTGTCTACTCCTGTGAGCAGCAACTCTTGTCCACTTCCAACCCACCTGAAAAAGAAATGCTACGCCCACCCTTGCCGTCATCCTCGGACGCGATAGAACCATTCCCAGCGTCGGCCAATGGGGATCGAGATGATTCCGGTGGCGATGATGACGGGTCGAATACCGTAAACACGCCTCCTTGCACTACGGAGGTCATCTGAAACATGAGCGTCGCGAAGACCCCCGGTGACTCGTCGCACTCACGGCCCTCGCTGGATTTTTGAGTCGTTGTTTTTGCCGTATGTGTGTTTCGAGATCAAGAGAGCGAGCGGTGGGGAGGGAGGAGGAGTAGTACCATGAATGAGAAACAGTTGAGGGGTGTCCCCACAGCCAAAACGATAGGGGACAGTCGCAAAGAGGCAGGCGACCGAAGCAAGTTTGCCAGTGATTCCCTTTGGTGGAAGATCGGACAAAGCACATACATCTCAGCACGCCCAACAGGTGTCCCATGTATCCTTGTAATAACACCGGGGAGATCCCAATAAGAAGCGCTTCGTTCCCCGGACAGAAAACCGAAAACACCCAATGCACAGAACTTGTCCCCATCTGCGTGGACCCTTATCGGAGCTCTTCGCTCTGAGAGGAAAAGCACTGTAACCATACCATAGGTAGAAACTGCGGTGAGCTGAGGCAAATACATTGAACGAAAAAAAAAAGCAACAGGGTCGCCTGACAGGAATGAAAACAAAAGGGGGGAGCAACGCGACATAGATCACTTTCGACATCGGAACCGAAAAACAAAAAATTATCTCAGCGCTGTTGCGACCCCCACCTATAGAAGCAGTCTTCCTCGCAAAGAAGCATCTCGCTCAGGGACGCCTCCACCTCCCACTCCCCGAACCCCAGCGCCTCCTTGACCTGTAGCGGTGCAGGAGGGCACACGGGGGGAAGCGCGGCGGCTTTTCTCAATCGTTCAGGCTGTTCGAGAACCACCCACGCCCTGAACAGCTACAACAGTGATCGTCAATCGTGCCCCTTAGGACGGGTTATCTCCTCATGCCCTGGAGGGAAACATGGGACACTTTCCAAAAAGAGTAGGACAAGGTACGATCCGAGCGAAGAATATTTGCTGGCCGTTGAACAGCAAGAGCCTTGGTATGGACACAAGTACAGCCGTGATGGGCCCTCAACAACGACGGTATGTGCCCGGTGAAGCGACCGGTGCTATTCTAAGGTTTCGGCGCTATTCAAAGTACAGAATGGCTCAGTCTGTGCCCAGGAATTTCACGGGAGCTACACGTGGCCACCGGTGTTATTCAACCGGCGTTGTTGAGGGTGTATTTCCCTGTTGACCAATCACCGTCTGTCCCCCGGTGCCCCCCCCCCCAACTTTGGTCGGGGAAACGACACAACAGGGCATACCCTGGTCGAAAAGCGACTCAGCAGGGTACGTAGTATTCGGCAGCGTGAAACGGACCCAGATGATTGGTCAACCCCAACTTTCACCCCGCCGCGTCGTAAAAAGTGTGGGTATACGCGGCAACGTTTCTCCAGTATTGTACCCTGGTTTCGGAAATGTACCCTTCGGGCCCATTTTATTTGAGTGCACCTCATGGTACAGGGTAAGTTTGCCTGTGACCGCGGGCATGGATCGGCCAAGTGTTTGATCAGTACGGACAGATGAAGGTACTGGGTACAATAGAGAAATCGGGACGGTTTATCATGTGAAAACAACAACAGAGGATTACGGCGGAAGATATGGTTCATGAAAGGGCCTCATTTCCCGTCAGGTCCGAGGGTACATTCCCGAAATCAGGGTACAATTCTGGAGAAGTAGCCACGGCAGGGTATACCCCGCGCTTTTTACAACAGGACGCAGCGGGGTGAAAGTGGGCGTTGACTAATCACCTGTGTTCATTTCGACCTGGGCATACCCTGTTGTGTCGTTTCCCCACTTTGGAAATTCAGGGCCTCCTTTCGGGTGAAATCGCGTTGAAACAGGGCCTTAGTAGCACACGATGTGCCCCCCATAAATTTATGCGGCCTGATTGCCAAAAATATTTTGCGGCTGTATCCCGTGGGGAGGGGGGCTAGGTGTGTGGGATAATTTTTTGGGGAACCCGTGGCAGTGGGGGGTATGTATGTAAACTTTTGCGTGGTGCACATGTATGGTTCGCATACATTTGGTTGAGTACAGCAGTAACTAGATCGGAGCAATTCATGTGTTGGGCTCATGTTCGCCAGCAACAATATTGCCACGGGATGAGATGATTGTGGGGGGTAGCGTTCGTTGCCCCTTGTGCTTGTGTTATCTGTGTCGCAGTATGCATTTTTTAGGGAGAATACATGATCACAGAAATACTGCAAGTACTCGTTTGAAAAAGTGCAACAAGTAGCCAAGAACATGTGTTGAGTCTTGCAGCAGTGAGTGGAGGAAAACGGCTGGGTTCTGGGCTTATTTCGAGTATGTCACTGCTGGTCTATCTATACCAGTGATATGTACCAGCTGGTGCTACATATGTAAGCACAAAAACGTCTGCAGGGAACACATTTTGAGAAAATACAAAGAGTACCCGTTCGAGATACAACATACACAAACTGTAGGAGTCGAGAGGGATGTGCTGAAGTCTGTTCAGTCAGTGGAGGAAGACCGGCTGAAAATTGGGCTTTCCGTTTGTTTTAAGCCCATACGCTGAGATTAGAACAGAAGCATCTGATAGTTAGGAAGATATACTACATTTTACAGAACGTCACCTGTAGTTCTCTACTGCTGTGGTTCTCTGCAGGGTGAACCAACTGGGTCAACGACAAAAAACATTATACACCATTCTACATCCACTGCTGTTGTTCTCTCTGGGTCAACGTAAAAATATCGGGGAGAAGCCGTCGGTTATGTACGTACAGCAGTATTTAAAACATGGCAGCGCAATCGTAGCCATGAAATTGTAGAGCTCTCTTTTCTCTGACAACAGGTGCGCTGAGCGGACTAACACGATTCCTCCGGCGGTGAAGAAAACATCAGCCCAGATACGACGCGGAGAAAACACCAGCCAGGCGTCTCTTGTGGTGCATGTAGTACGTGAGTTAGACCTTACCGCTGTTCTCACCCCCCGACACCCGCCTTAAGTGCTGGACTACCCGTCCGTGCATGTGGTGTGAGTTGGTCGGGTGGGTCGTCACTGCATCAGTGCTGCTGCCGTAGAACGGCGTATACCAGTCAGTCTACAACGAATGGAACATGGAACATAAATAGCACATGGAGGCCTACGTAAGTTACAGCCTATCACCAACAAATTGTGATTCCGAGAGGATGGTTGGTAAGCCTGCTGTTTCGACGCTTGCTTTGCTCCCCGCTTGAAAAAGCTCCCGCGACCCCCAACACCGGCCGTTAAGAGCATTCCACACGCAGCAGTAGTCTGCGACTGTTGTACTCCACCATGCTGTGGGAAACCATCCAGTGTGGAGGTGGAGAGACGAGGCTCATGTGGGTCTCAACTTGGTCCCCAACACAATTTCACAATTTCCAGCAGCCATCGAGACCCCGACGATGTTCGAATCATCTGCTGCCATCTTTGCGTGCCTGCCCCCGATGATTGCATCATGCCCCACAAAAAGCGCGAGGGGACTCTGCGCAAAAACACACACCGATCTCGACGACCCCCGCCCCCCACCGGACATGCATACCTGTGCAACCACGGGGGCCACGACTCCGGTGGACCACGCCTTGTGGTTCACGATTTTGAAATCAACATCCGGCCGCACCGCCCAGGGAAGCCTCGTCTCTGGGACTCCGTCCACGTTGACGTCCCGCTCCTGGCCGGCGTTGACCTGGGCCGCCTTCAGCCTCTCGGCCTGCCGCTTGCCCAGGGGAAGCGTCAGGGAGGCGGACATCGCCTTGTGCTTTATTCTCGGCATGCAGGCTTGCGGCATGGATGGGTCCGGCTTGCGGGGGTCGATGGTCCTCCCCGTCGCGTATTTTCCGGCGGAGACCAAGTTGTTCGACAGCAGCTCGCTGAGCCGTAGCCTGGCGGGGTTGCTCGCCCGCTGCGGGCGGCGCCGTCGTTCCGAGGCCGAAGAAGCCTGCACAACAGCCTGCGCGTCTTGCGGCGGGGGAAGGCCATCGTCTTCTCTGTTGACGCCGTCCCCACTCATGAAAGGGTCAACCAGCAGCACCACAGCAAGTGTTGTGAACGATGAGTCGCTCCGCACTGCTGCTGCCTCTGCTGATGCTGCTGTTGTTGGCGATTGTTGCTGCTGCTACTGCTGCTGCTGCTGCTGGGTGTGATGGCTCCTGCTGGTCACGTCTCGATCCCCGCTGTGCCGTGCACGCCAGCTCCTTCCTGTGTGCCTGTGCTTATCTATCTCTCTCGCCGTCGGTGGATATAACTGCTGCTGTACTCCGTGTGTAAACCCCTCCCCTCCTTCGCGGGACCGTCAACGCCACTGCTTCTTCCGCTGTAGGGTCTGTCGTGCCAAATTTTACTTTTTTTTTTTCCATGAAAAAATCGAAAATTTGAACATTTGAGTCTTGAAGACTGGCAGAACAAAACCTGTGGGCCAATCACCGATCACAGAACTTTGTACCCCCTGTTGACTGGTAGGGTACTGGCGCATCTCCGCGGCGCGGAGAGTTGTGCACTTTGGGGCTGGCGGCTACGAATATCTGCTGATCTGATGCATATATGCGCCTGCTTATTTCCCATTTCCGTTGATTCCGACGAACTACGAAGGGGCAGAGGTCTAGCCCGCGGGTAACTTGGTGACACACGAAGCGCGGATGTTTTTTCTCTTTTCTACAATGTATGGTGTGACGACTCAGAGTAGGTAGGTGAGGGCTGATGTCATGCAGGTCCCCGTTGTTATTTGTTGTGGGAGAGCGGAGCAAGGAACCATCCATTTCGACTGCTGCGTGGGGTAGGTAAGCTATGTATTTCGAACGGGTAGTGTTTCGTTACGTACTGCTGTACTTGAAGCACACAGGCTCACAGGCTATCCGTTTTTTGCAAGGATGGTGTTACTCAACACCTTCTCCCAAGACCTAGTCTAGGCCTCTCTAGCTTTCCTACACTGACTGTTGTTGTGCTGTTGTTGTTGTTTTACCGACGACGCTCATTCTCTAAATAGTTGGCGATGTCTCGGTTGGCGTGTGACTCACTACTGCTGTATATATATGTAAGTACGTTGCTTATGTATGCCTCTACCCGACGAAGAAATAAGTATACTTGTACTGCTTTCAAGAGAGAAGAAAGAAGAACTCACCCGGCAAGCTGCGCGGAACTTCCAGTATGCATGGAAGAAACACTGCCTTCATGCAGCGGACCCCGCGTACATGTACTGGTACAACGGTAGCTTACAAACTTGGCAGGTACCATACATTGTAGCTCGTTCGTGAACTCGTGGAGTTGTCAACCAAAGAAGAGATATGTAGATACATGAAAACATGCATATATGTACGTATGTATGATAAATGCTTGGGGGCGCCTCTGCTCCGCGCTATAGAGACTGAGAGTCGTGGGAGGTATAGGCATATGCTGAGAGTTGGCTGAGAAGAGGGTTGCGCGCGGAGTAGACTGACTGCCGTGTGTCATGCTCTCTGTGTGAGTTTTCGGTGAGGAGCTCTGGGCTCTGGGAGCAGGCAGCCTTTTCATCATCATCATGTATGTATATATATGTAGTCTAGAACCCGCTTTAAGACCACAGGCAGGGACCCGAGACCGGAGACCGGAGACCCGAGAGAACCAAAAAAGTCTGATTTCCGGAAACAAGTCTGCCGGCACATCAGCGCACACCGCGTGCCGCGAGACTCTCGGATGATAAGGTATGTGATCAAAAACCGGTTTAGCTGCTTCTTATAATTTTTCTTAGCCCCCGCCGCAGGCGAATTTTTTGTGGTTCGTTCGTCGTAATGCATCGTTCACGTCTGAACGCATCTATCATCATCTATCTCTGGTTCGTCTTAGCACGTACGTCTTGTATTCGTCTTGGGGTCTTGTCATGTTGTATTCGTCGTGGCGCGTCTTCTTCTTGTGTTCGTTCGTCTAAGGCTGACTCTTATGGCTCCCGAAAGTTGGCCCGACGGATTTTTTTGGACGGGCATACTCCCCCCCCCCTGATTTCGACCAAGAGACAGACCTCTCACCACATCACCACAGAGTTCTCCCTCCATGATTGTCGGGTCGTCACCAGAACTTGAAGGCTATACGCACCACACCTGTAGGCGTCTTTGGAAGGCCAAACTATCGTATAGAATCCTCGACGGATTCTCCAAACGGATTCTTACTTTTTTTTGCTCACATGGATTGATATTTCTCAGCACACACAGACCCCACAGCAGTCACCACTAGCTTCAAAGACGTCTACAGGTGTGGTGCGTACAGCCTTCAAGTTCTGGTGACGACCCGACAATCATGGAGGGAGAACTCTGTGGTGATGATGTGGTGAGAGGTCTGTCTCTTGGTCGAAATCATGGGGGGGGGGTATTTTTATTTTTTTGTTCTTCACTTCAAATCAGCGCCCACAGCACTACTACTAGTGCCGTTTATTCCAACCCGTGGTCACACAGAAGAGCCTCTCTCTACCCTCCCCTCCTGCGGTACTTCGCCTTCAATTTTTAATGCGAGAAGAGTTCAGCACTCTCTTCCCTCTGTGTACACACGAACTAGCGCTATCCACTTGGCCAGGAGCGGAAGCGAGAGAAAAACTCACTTTGCAAGAAAAGCTCGCCTACGCCGGGATTCGAACCCCTGACCTGACCTCTAGAAGGTTACGAGGCTACCAACTAGACCACCGGGGCGACCGGGGGTAAATTCATGTATGCCCGTCCAAAAAAATCCGTCGGGCCAACTTTCGGGAGCTATAAGAGTCAGCCTATGCGCGTCTAAATAAAATGCGTCTCAGCACGTCGTAAACACATCTCAGTTCGACAGAACAAGGCCACAAGGTCCCACAAACCCTACCTGCAGCATCTTACAGTAGAGGTCCCTGTTTAATGCCGGTTTTGAATGTAGTGCTCGTTGCCGGTATAGTGCCGGTGTTTTCGGCTCGCACACACTGGAATACCAAGTCGTTCTGTACTTTGAATAGTGCCGGTGTCCGGTTTAGTGCGGGCGCACCCCGGCACTAAACAGGGACCTCACTACTAGTATTGTACTACAAACAAGCCGATGCATCCGGGTCACGCTTAGAACGTGAGAGAGACTTATTTTCATCCCATGGTTGAGATGCATGCATGCATTTAGTGGCCGATGCGAAGGTGTACCGATTCTGGTAAAAAAAGTCAATCGACGGATACCCTGCGAATCGGGTCCTCCTTAACACTCTCCACCCACAGAATTTACCCTCAACTGGGAACCTCTTGTGGCCAGGACGGGTAAATTTGATGGAAGTGTCACAAGGTTCTTTATAGGATCGATTCCAAGAGGTGTTCTCAGGACTGACACACATTGTTGTTGTTGTTGTTGTTGTCTTCACATTAAAAACCGTTCCGATCTCTCTCTACCCAGTACCTTCGTATGTCCGTATTGATCCAACACTCGACGCGGTCGATTCCTCCCTTGGTCACAGGTTAACTTACCCTAAAAAGGTACACTCAAATAAACTGGCCCCGAGGGGTCCGCAAGTCAATAGAAATCAACGACAGATATTCTGGAATCCTCCACTCCCTCTTCGCGCTATGCGAGGTATCAACTGAGACTAGCAGTCACTATCTATCATGGGCCGGAGAGAAAGAGGTACACCCCCTTGGTTCAATCTTGGTACTTCACAACGCAAGCTAAGCAGAGACAAGGCCATCTGGCACAGAAAAAGAGAGAAAAAAAAGGAAAATAAAAATAAAAATAAAAATGGAAACCGTAAGGAGAAGGGAAAATAAATGAAAATAAAATGAAAAAGGGCGAGAACAAAGAGGGACCAGGCCGAAAATATCAGGAAGTATGAGGCAGAACAAGGCACACGGTGGAGAGACCACTAACGAACAAATAAACACGCAAACATGGCCACCAACCAGCGATACATTGTAATGGTACGAAATCACTACTACTACTGGGGGGTTGGTGCAATGGTGCAGCGTTGGGGGGGGGGGAATTGGCGAAAAGAAATTCAATCCGGCTCGTGTCGTGCCACTCGGTCCGTCTCTTCTCGTTTGCTTTCTTCCCTCGCCGTCTCGTCCGTCTCATGCCCCCCTCCCGCCCCATAGGTTGTTGACTTGTGGTTTCGTTGTGTCCACATGGGGAAATGTCCAAGTCAGGTGAAAAAATGTGCACCTAAGGAGACTCGAACCAGTATCCTGCTGACGCCACATGCGAAGGTGTACCGATTCTGCTGGTAAAAGTCAATCGACGCATACCCTACTAATCGGGTCCTCCTTAACACTCTCCACCCACAGAATTTACCCTCAACTGGGAACCTCTTGTGGCCAGGACGGGTAATTCGATGGAAGTGTCACAAGGTTCTTTATAGGATCGATTCCAAGAGGTGTTCTCAGGACTGACACACATTGTGCCCATGGGAAAATGTCCACGTCAGGAGAAAAAATGTGCACCCAAGGAGATTCGAACCAGTATCCTGCTGACGCCATATACCGATTCTGGTAAAAGTCAATCGACGGATACCCTGCGAATCGGGTCCTCCTTAACACCGATGTGTGACGGCGGCGAGCTAGTCGTGGCCGCAGAAGAGGGGGAGGTAGTGTTGTGTATCAAGAAATTTACGGGGGGTATATATATGGATATTGATATATACCCCCCCGCTGGAATCAGATACTGATATTCTCTGATATTTGAGGAAATCTCACAACAGGTTCGGATATTGATGTATAGGGGATATTTATTGGGGTATATATCTGCAGGAAACGCGAAGAGAGAGGCGGACCGAGTGGCGCGAAACACCGTGCCGAAACGAACCTCTTGCTTGACTTATCCCCCTCCCCCACCCCCGGCACTGCACCATTGCACCAACCCCCCGCGAGCGATGACGTGCATGGGCTGGCTCGAGTGGCCCGCTTTGTCTTGTGTTGTTTTGTGTTGTTCTGTTTGTTTGTTTGTTGCTTGTCGCTACGGTGTGTCTTTCTCTGTCTATGTCTTTCTCTTTCCCTTTGCTTCTCTCCATCTGCTCAATTCCTTTCTTTATTTTTCTTTTTCTTTTTCTCTTTCTCTTTCTCTTTATTTTTCTTTTTCTTTTTACTTTTTCTATCTTTTTCCAATCTAGGGTTACCTCGCATAGAGTGCAGAGAGGCGAGCGGAGCGGCCTAGACTATCTGTCGTTGACTTTTATTGGCTTGCGGACCCTTCGGGTCCATTTTATTTTTGTATACCTTTTTTGGGTAAGTTAGCCTGTGACCACGGGAATCGATCCCGTCAAGTGCTACACTAGTACGGACAGAAGGAGGTACTAGGCAGAGAGAACGGAACGGTTTTTAATGTGAAGACAACAACCACAACAACAACAATATTGGGGTATTCCCAACATCTGATATATTTGAGGTATATTTTGGAGTATATTTGGGGTATTATACTGAAGAGATCAACACGCTCACGCGTGCAGGAGTACGTACCTGACGGCGTTACTCTGTACCCAATAGATAGCTGTACCAGTTGATTGATCATTTACGTTGAATCTGCGGATGGATGTAGTAAGTGGCAAGTTGCAACGCTTCTTGACCCTGCTGCTGTCATCATCAGGCTCGCCAAAGACTCAACAACAGCGAAGAGGATCGCAATTAATTGCTAACTGCCGGCGTATGGATAACCGCGAAAGAAACCATTATTTTTCATTGAACGAAAACAAGAAGACATAACACATCCAAACTGCTCTCTGAAAAAAAAAAAAACGGATATAGACTATCGATTTCTTCGCGACCCACGATCTACGGGACAACCGCCCCTTCCTTCCCCTTCGCCCAAAAAATGAAAACAACGAACGGATCATTATCTAAATGTATGTGCTTTGCTACAGCACATTTACACCCCAAATCTACAAAAGCATGTGGTTCGAGCTAAGCAAAACAATGTTAGTTCTCGGCGTTGACAGCGCTTGGCGGTAATGATCAACGCTGCCTCCGAGAAAAGGCGCTCCGAAGCCGCGGAGGTCGCCTGAACAGCCAGGTACTTCACTACAAGCTTGCTAAGAGTGGGGAACATCTCCTGCTTCTGCGTCCACTCCTCTGGCACGCGCGCGCGATCTCCGCTTATGTGCACGCCTTTTCGCGTAGAAAACCCGGGGTTGGGGAGCAAAGTCTCCTACGAATATAGGCTACATATTATGCCGGTGAAGCACGGCCATCTGCTCTCGGAGCATGACGAAATCGGTGTGGAGAAGAGCTCGCTATTTTTCTTCTTCCCCAGAAGCGAGCAGATCGTCAATCGGTGCCCTATAGATCTCGTTCTGGTCCCAAAGGTGTGCTAAATAGGCTTCCCGGAAACCAAGTTTTCACCTGTATCGCGCGGCGCAACTTTGGCCGATAAATAGAGCCTTTTTTTCCCTCCTGGGGACGAAGGGAAAAATGTCGCTCGCTCCGCGGCTCATTATTAGGAAGATAGACACAGAAAAGACTACCCGTTCGAGATATACATACCCACAGTCGAACGGAATGTGGCTCTGTATACACATCATTAATTATTCGAGTCTTCTGCTCCAGACGCAGGACACTGTGCTGCTGTGTCATCCAACTCCTGCACCCTCTCCTCCTGGCGTTAGAGAGAGAGAGAAGAGTTATATACACTGTTGTAGTTCGCGCTTGTTTTTCATCCCCCCGTTGAATGAAACTGAACTGGTGACTGACCTCTTACCGTACGTTGTAATGTAAAGATATCACACCCCCTGGACCGGTTTCCGAAGCTCGATTTTTTATCGGCAGGAAAAAAAAGCAGTGACGGTGCCGAACATGGCGGCATCGGAACCGCGTCTCGTGCGGAGCTTTCCGAATACATGTCCTTTGACTTCGGCACCCTCTTCGTCGGGGAGTAGTCGCAAGAGCTTCGAAAATCGATCCAGGGAGTTGAGCGTGACATCAAATGAAACCTACGGTTTCATAATTGACATTGATTGATTGATTGATTGACTGTCGGCTGGTAGGCGCGTCGAACTGACTAATAATTCACAAGCGAGACACACAAACCACACATCGAGACACAAACACAATACACGCCGAACACGCACGCACACGCCGTCATCACCAATTATCAGGGAGGCGGAGGGAGTGGCGCCGAAGGAGGTTCGGTGAAAGGAGTGCCGCACAAAGTTCCCGTCGTGTAATTTTTTCTACTACTATGTATCGATTGTCAGAATGGTTTGAAAGATCCAAGTAGTAGGCAATGAAGGAATAAGTTAGGTCGGTTAGGCAGGTAGAAC
>FN649744.1:887287-908163 GCA_000310025.1 Ectocarpus siliculosus | reverse complement strand
ATCAAGCCCGCCGGAGGTTAGACAAGATGCTGCTTCTCAACAGCCAGGGGGTGACGGACGGCCTAGGACGGAAGCAGGCGGCATACAAAAAGCCAAGCAAGAGTATGGAGCCCGTGGGCATGGCCGTCTGCAAAGTTACGTTGATCGCGGCGGCGGAGGTTGGAGCCCCTGATCTGCTGACGATGTTTGTTGAGGAGGAGTGGGGCGGGCCACATCGAGGTTACTGACGTTTGCCGTCGGTTCTTCCTCTCTCGGTACGACGAAGGAATTCATGTGCCAAGTGTGAGCGACCCTCTGGCCATGCGCCCCGGCTGCTCCATCAAACGGTCGCTGTCGCCGACGTCCGGCATCCACCCGTCGACTACGACTCGTCCCGAGGCCAAGCTGCCTGCCACCCCGCTATTCTTGACGCCGTCGTGGTCGCCGACTAACAAGTCTGTTGAACTCAGCGGCATTGGCCACCCTCGCGGCGTTTGCAGATTTCTTGCTCTCGTCGCCGCCCGGTGGGGAGAAGATACGAGACACAACCGATGCCGCCGACTGTTGCCAAGCGAGACTGCGGCTTAGGAGCTCTTGAAGGCTCGACCTCAGGTTGCTGACGGCCTGCTTCGACGCAGTAGACCCGGAGGTGCTGGGGGGGGGCCTGATGTCCTCCGGGCAGTCCCTGAGGCCCGCGGCAGCTGTTCCGGCACCCACGGAGTCGAAAACTGCCCGCCCGTTGTCAGAAAGGCGCGACCCTTCCTCCCCCAATTGCGCCCGAATGATCTGCGCGGCGGCCTTCACGGCGAGCCCTGGGTGGTACACTCTTGCTCGTCTTGGTCGCCGTCCGGTAGGGCGAGGAGAAGAAGGGGGTGGTGGGCAGATTCAGCAGGTGTCCCGCGGCCGGAAGACGCTCAAGCCAGGGTCCGAGACGAAACGGTCCTTTCGCGAGGTCCTCGCTTCCACACGACTCCACGATCCGCGTGACTTTCACGTCGTTCGCGTCGAGAGCGGCGAAGTAGAGCGCGCGAACAACAAATTCCGAAAATCTTGTCACTTCGTCGT
Organism: Ectocarpus siliculosus; assembly: GCA_000310025.1. Taxonomy (NCBI): domain Eukaryota; class Phaeophyceae; order Ectocarpales; family Ectocarpaceae; genus Ectocarpus; species Ectocarpus siliculosus. The sequence continues at coordinate 907,119 of FN649744.1, read as the reverse complement.
CGCGAGCGCACGGCGCCGCGTAGCCACCGTCCTCATGCTTGAGGCACAGACAGCAGTTGACGTTGACGCACAACGACTTGCCGTGGCCCCTCTCCACCACAGCCGACTCTATCTCAGGCGGTGGAGGGTGATTTTTCTGTTCTCGGTCTCCCCACCAAGGCTCACGTTGTCCTCACGCGCGGGGCACATGTACCCCACCAGGGCGCACGACTCGCCGCGCTCTGGCGCATTGAAGAGGGGGTCGAGGAAGAACAAAGATACCTCCTTGGGCAGCTACTCCGCATCCATGAGTATCCGAGCAACCTTCCCGACCATCTCCTTGAGCGCGGGTTTCAGTTCTATCTTAGACTCAGACAGCTCGCCCAGCACCTCCTCCACTTCCCGTAAAATGTCCGCGATATTGCTCTTCCCGCCGGTTGTTCAATTCCGTGCAGAGCGTCACGGTCCTCTTGTCAGGGTGGTATCGATACATCTCCTTGTTGGCGTCGCTCGGGTGCTTGGGATCGACCACGCCCCCGGCACCGCTGGAACTGCTGCTGCCGCCGCCGCCGCCGCCGCCGCCGAGGCTGCTGCTGCTGCCACCGCTGCTCGTCCCCGTCGACGTGCTGCCGCCGCCGCAGTTCCGCGCTTCTGTTGCGAGCGCGACTTCGACGGAAGAGAGCGGGGGCGGGGGCGGAAGGGACAACTTGACATTGTGCATGGATGGTTATGACCGGATTGGATTTGGGGGGGGGGTCCTTTTTTAAGCCAAAAAAATCATTTGGGCGTCTTAGGCTGAGTCTTACGGTGTGATTATTTCCGGATTGGATTTGGGGGGGGGGGGGTCCTTTTCTGAGCCAAAAAAATAATTTGGGCGTCTTATATCCCCAAATTTTTTTAACATAAAATTTAATTTTTTGGGGGTAAAATTTTCGCCTGCGGCGGGCTGTTTAGCACATATGCCTGAATCACGCCTTTGGCGTGCCTGATAAGGCTACCCTTACGCTGGGGTCGAAATGAAAAATCAATCAGGGCGCGCGATGTCATTGAACCACATGTAAAATATCGTGCGACTACGACTGTGCTATGGTTGTCCATGATCATGGTCGATCATGCATGTCCATAGCTCTCACCTTGGTAGCCACGCCACCAATAGGGGGTCAATACTTGTAGGCGTGGGAATATAGACATTACAGCCTGTCCTCAAGCGAATGCACAACATGACCGAGTTCGATGAGCACAGTGGAGAGCTCGTTCCAGCTGCCGGAGCTGGTATGTGTCGGAGCAAAGGCCTCCTTGGTAGTTGTTTTATGGTCAAGGCGTACTTGAGTAGCTAGCTATTGGAGCGGTGAGCAAGTCTCTACTCCCGGCAGCAGGGCACCGCAGATTGCGGTAGCCTCACTGCGGGGATGCTCGTGCGGTGGAACTATTGCCACGAACCGTAACACACAGCCAACCTTTCCTCTCTTTCTTTGTGTCTCTGGGTGGATCAAGACATATCTATGTATCATCCTGAATTCTCTCGCATAAAACTGCATGCCAGTAGGGTATTTTGGAAGGTTCTCTCAGCCACGGCGAGGATGATGGGCGAGAGGATTCTCCGTCCGGCCTAGATAGATCAGAAATATCCATCATCCATCCCCAAACAAGACCACACGCGGAGATCGGTCCGTCGGCGGATCCATCTCCACCCCTGTTCCTTGTCAGCCAGGACGATGACAAAAGGTCATCATCCGAAGACACGATTTCCCAAGATTTCCCAAGTTGCCGTCCTCGATTCCACCGTGGTCGACGCCACCCATCGACCAAGGATCTAAGGATCTTGGGTCGTGCCTGTTTTTGTGAAATTCCGCCGCAGGCAGGCGTTTTGACCAATCACCGAATTGCGTGCCACAAAACCTTTTCTATTCAACGTATGCCGGTGAGAACGACGCTCCACACATCAAGAGTCTACGCCGATCGAGTCAATACGCTGCGGGCTGTTGGTCACATAGATATTGAAGTATGTGATTTCCCCTTAGACTGGTAGTCGCGTTATGTTCGTTCTACTTCCAACAGCAATGTTTACTCCCTCCCTACTCGACTCCCGACTCTCAGACCCACAGGAGCCGCGGCCGACAACTTGAGACATAGACGGTATATATATATGTAATCAGCGAACGTTTATTTAGTACTCACCAAGAATACCGCAACATGTACCGGTATTTTGCTCTGCAGCCGCTTGAACGACGAGAGGAAATTCCGCACTACGATAATGGTACTTTACACTGTAAGTTACACCAAAAACGTGGTTTACCGGATCCCTCCCTCCCCGCTCTCCGTCCTTCTGGCCGGGTTTTTAGGGCGATAATAGCACAAGCCAAAAGCAACACAAGAAAACCCGTCAAAACGGCATCGGGCCACAAGACCGTAGTACATGATGCCGCCAACCCGATACTTGAAGGCCAAACAGCATGACGTCACCAGAACGGATATATATCCGCGCCGACAACGGGCAGAACGGAGACAGACCCCAACCAACACGAAACAACCAGACCACAACAACACGAGTATGCATCAGATTCGTTCGTCCATTTTACCGCCTGGTGATGCAACCACCAGTCAGTGCACTCAACCCGCTGGCCGAAAAGTCGTCCCCAAATCCCATCCCCCACAGAAGTCTATGTTTCTCACCCGTTGTTGCCCGCTTAAACACGCGCTGCGCAAGCCGCGCTTGGCACGACCTACGACCGACCCAATTATTTCGGGAGTATTCCAGGCACACACGCACACCGCCGGGCGACAACATCAACGGCAAGATTCCATTGAAGGTGCATCGAAATGCACGAGTTCCTCGTAATCATCACTACTACTGTACCAACGCGAACAACCGACGGCCAAAGCACACGCGACGCGCCGCTTCGTCTACATCCCTCCACACTCGACAGACAATACGGCAGACTCAAAAATGAATTAATTGCTGCAGCTCGATCGACATCACGCGTCTCTATGCCGCAACAAGAAGGGGCACTACTTCTTCTGCCTCTAGACAACATCGCCGTTCCTACATGACGGGCCGCTTCTCTCCCAGCCCCCGCTAGCTAACGCCGGAGGGCGGCATCGGGAATAGAAGCATGCCTGCCTTCCCTCCCCCTCTGCTTCGCTTGGGTGGCACCAGACAAGGCAACCCCACGCCCACAAATCTGCGGACCAAGCTTCGCCTTGGGGGAGAAAATCTGAGGAAACCTCAAACTTACTATCTATGCAATCAAGACGCAGGCTTCAACACTCATGGAGGGCCAAAAAGCACACACAGATTATAGTACCGAAAATTCCAAAACAAGAAACGGATCCGGCAGCACTTCCACACCACATTTTTCAACGTTACGCGTCCCAATCATACAATGGTTTTAAGTTACTTCTTCTCCATGGGATTCGGGCTGCACCCAACAAACTGGCTTTCTTCTCTCGCGTGGGGAAAAAAAAAAAAACGGGCACTGGATCATTTCCCATTCTATCCGACACGTAAAAGATTATCTGCTACGCGTACCATGGGGCCCTCGAAAAAAAATAAACAAGCATCGGGTGTGTGTGTGTGTGGGGGGGGGGGGGGATCTTTGGCTGGAAACTTCCACGAAAGCCCCCAAAGGCGCTGATCCTTGTCACACAAATTGGTGGGGGTGTTACTTCCATCCAAGACGGGGATGCATGCCTCAGATTGTCAGTGAAAACCAGAGGGGGCTACCGGACACCATGCATGCGCTCACTCCGACAGCATACAACGACACAACCGCGAACTGCGAAATGCCCTGACGTTGCTTTCATACACTACGCTAGCCCCGCTCTACACACTCGTGCTTGCTGCTGCTTGCAAAAGGGCTCAAGCTTCGGGAGCACCCAGAAACGATCAAGATCGATGATGGGTCGCCCACGTGCGTCACAACATGCGAAAAGTCAACCCGTGCTGCGTGAACAGCCGCTTTTCGACGAAACAGCCGAAACGAAACGTGCACTCCGCCTACAAGTGCTGAGCCCTATGCATACAAGGACGGGATGAAAAAACACTAACACGTTTCCCTTATCGCACTCCCCTGACAACCATCGCGACGTGAATCTCTTCTCAATCCGGTCCCAGAACTAAAAATCCCCGTTTTTCGGTACACAGTCATGACTGGCACTCCCCACTATTTGTGATCAGTCAAGGTTCTACCGCAATGCTTTCCGAGGAAAAACACAATCCTTCCTCCGCGAGAAAACACAAAACTTCTCGCGGGTGGATGCATGACACCATTGTTTTTAATCTGGTTGTAATCCTGCAAATCCACCTCTCCCGCAAAGAAACACGGAATTTTGTTGCACCGCAAATCATACGGTAAGTTATATAATCCCGTACAATCACCTCTCCGCGGACATCACACGGCGTAGTACTACCCGTGAAAAACATACCATGGTGGTATAGACTGAATCCCGTGAGTCAACTTCCTTGCAAACAAACACGCAACCTCATAACGTGCAGAATGATAGACTTGATACTTCCCGTGCATCTGCGAATAAACACGCAACCTCATGACGTGCAGAATGATAGATCCGATACTCCCGTATGTCTGCGAATAAACACGCAGCCTCAGAACATGCAGAATGATAGGCTTGTTACTTCCCGTGCGTCTGCGAATAAACACGCAATGTCACACAAGCGCAAACTTTAATACAGGTTCAATCCGACAAGCCGATCTCTTGCAAGGCACACCCATACAACAAGTACATGACAGGCTCAACAACGCCCAATCACCCCAACCCCACAGGGCCCACGGAAGTTACTCGCGTAACGATGCTGTCAACCGTGACGTCCTTCAACGTACAATCTACCGTCATCAAAATGTCGCCCCCCAAGACAGTGAAAATGCGTCGTTAATCAAGCGCAAGGCTCTACACCAACATGTCTTGGGCAAGGGATTTCCATGCTGTACGGTGCACCTTTGATCACCTACCCCACACCAGGGTGGTACCCATGGCGTACCATTCACCTCCCCCCCCAACGCCGTCAGGAAAGGCCCACCCAAACGTTCCCCGAGAGAGCAATCGCCGCCGTGACCACCGCCCACGGACGTCACAAAGCTGCTACTGGGATACATCCTCGCCGTCATCTTGGCCCTTCTTCCCAGGATTGCTGTTGAGCTCATCCCGCCGCTTCTTGTTGCCCCCCCCCGCCAGCCGGTCCACGTACCCGACCGCCCACGGCTCAGCCCCGGTAAGGAATTCCCTCTTAGCAGTAGGAGCAGTATCACTCTCTTTCCTCTCCTCCTCGCCCCCCGCTGCCTCCTCCACCTCCTCCAGCGTCCTTCCCTCCTCCTCCTGCTGCTGCTGCTGCTCCCGCTGCCGTCGCCGCCGCTGCAGCACGTCGGCCGGGGTAGGGGGCTCCGCACCATCGACGCACTTGTAGGGGGCCCTCCTTTTCCCGGGCGTCTTGGCCGGGTTGGGCCGGGCCTCCTCCCCCCCGACCTCCACGCCGCCCCCGAGGAACTTGACCTTGATGCCGGTGGCAAGCAGAACCGCGGAGACTAGGGCCAGGGCGAGGAGGACGACGCTGGACGCGAGCAGCGGCGCGGCGGCAAATTCGATCCCGCCGCAGCTACCGTTGAGGGGCGGGAAGCACATGTCCCTGGGGGAGGGTCACGGCACGGGGAACGATAGGGAGGGTTGGGGGCGGGTTTGCTCGTACACGGAGGGGGTGTGAAGGTAGCCCGTTAATGGCGGGGCGGGGGGGGGGGGGGGAGCAAGAGCCGGCCGCCCGCACAACGGCAAGGTTTGGGAATGATGTTCAGCGAGAGCGATTGCGCCTCTCGCGCATACGGCCTAACCTATAGCCTAGATAGAAATATATGCATGTGGCGGTGAGATGGCGATACCGCCCAGCGCTTCTCACCACAGTAGGTTCGAGCTGGAGCAGGTGCACTCTTGGCACACGGAACGGACGTCAGAAGCGCACATCTCCACGTCCTAGAAAAAAAGCAACAGGAAAGCACACCGGCGGGGAGACACAGGAGAGCATGATGACCCCCAGGCATTCGGCATGCCGAACGATACGCAGGGCAAGTAAGCGTCACGTGCGGGTCGAGGTGACGAATGTAGAAAGAAAACGCTCCATGAAAACCGCTCGACGTGCGAACTACACACAGAGATACCTCAGTCTTCGGGCATGTCAGTTCTCAGTTCGTTTGCGCCCACTATTTAACACGAACGCACAAGAAACACTCCGCCTTCTCCCCATCCGGTTATACGCGAGCCGGTATAAAACCAAACCTTTACCGAACGAGATCTCGGAAGTAGCACCAAGCGCTGGCACACCCTCGCACGGCTGGTGCCTCGGGGCACCAGCCACGACATGCATGTTGCGGTAAGTGGTCGCACACCCATCATCATCTCCGGAGAAGAAGAAAAATAACTCCGACTGTATTTGCCTCGAACGGTTAGATTTTCAGTGATTGTACGTATAGGTATTCTCAAAAACAAAGCCCTTCGACTGTGGCTATTGCTCGAACGGTTCGTTTTTCAGTGCTTGTATGCACATTAAAAACACAGCATATATTTAACAACCCTCACAAACTCCCGTAGTAGCCACCCTCTCACCTTTATGCTCAGCCATTTGGCGCCATCAAGCGCGAGCGCCGTGACGAGGCTCGTTATCAAGGACGCCACGCCCAGGAATACCAACCGCGTCACGAGTGGAGTTCCCACGGGAGTGTCGGCGGTAATGCCCGTGCCCGCCATGCCCAGCATGACCGCTAGCACACCCGCCCACCAGCCCCCCTCTCGCCGCTGTGAGTGAGCCAACATCAAGCAGAATCAGGCCGGAGAAAGGATGTCGTTTCATGAGATATGGTGGACCAACACAAGCAGCAGCAGGCCGGAGAAGGACGTCGTTTCATGAGATGTAGTGAACCAACACAAGCTGCCGAGACGGATGTCGTTCCATGGGACGAAGCAACCGGTCGTGGGACGGTAGTGAACCAACACAGGCAGCTGCAGACGCCGGCATGCCGTCCCATGGGACGAAGCAACGCGTCGTGGAACGGTAGTGGGCCAACACGAGGAACAGCAGGCGGGAGAACGGCTCGGGTTGCGTTCCATTGGACGAAGCAACCGGCCGTGGAATGGTAGTGGTCCAACACAGGAAACAGACAGACGGACACACAAAAAAAATGGCTCCGATGTCTTGTGTCTCTCACCCATTTGCTGAACACGACGGCGCCGAGGGCGGTTTCGCCCGCCCCGATGACGACAGCAGCCCACCCAAACACGCTCGCCACGCGACACAACCTTTTAGACGCAACGCGGTAGCGGTCTACCGGCCCGCCTGCCGTCGGGGGGAGGGAGGAGGGGGAGGGGCGTACTCATGTTTAGCATGCCTTAGAAGCGGTCAGACCATTGACCGCACGTCCTCGAGAGGACGGAGCATTTGTTCCCGCAGGATCGATCACCGATGGCCAATCATCCCTGCTAAATACTTTGACAAATCTCTCCTACTTTGCCAAAGGTGGCTCAAAAATGGTTTCCTAAGCCGATCTATATATCGATGTCAAGGGAGGGACGGGCGGGGGGGGAGAGGTGGTACAGTTTGGAAGCAAGTCTTCACCTGGAACGGCGAGCTCACAAATATATTAGAAATATTAGAAACTACAAAACCCCACGCGAAGCAGGGGCGACGGTGAATGTTTTTTTTGGGGGGGAAGGGGTTCCAGCAGCTCGACTACGGCACCTGGAACGGCTGGCGAGGAGACCTGTGTATATGAACCTTACGCCTCCCCTACCCACCTCGGGACTGTTTCCGATGACATCGGTTAAAGCCTCAAGGGAAGGAACTCCCAAACACACACGAGTATCGCAGTACCAGTAAATATATTCCGAACATTCCAGGTCACGTTGACGGGGGGTGGCTGCAACGCGGCTACATGTCCCTCTGCCGCATTGGTCTCCCATCAAAGTCCCTCCGCCACACTAGTCTCCCAATCAATGCCTGGAACAATCGAAACATCGGCGGAAGAAGTCGCTCAGGTTCGAGCAAAACCCCGTGGCAAGATTGTCATTCGCGTGAAGTCGACAAAAAATCCCCGAACTACATGTAGGCACGCCTTCTTGAGTTCCCCTGTTCGGTATATGCATATGTCGCATCTTTCTCAAGAATCCCTACAACACACGGAGGTGGCCCTCACCGGAGGGATCAAAAAGGGTAGACACCTGCAAAATGCTTCGCATTCCTTCCTGTTCTCGGCATGTTTTGCAGTTCAGTGCTCGTTGGTGCCAAGTAATACATAGCGACAATTGCTGATGGAGCGCAAGGAGGAATCGAGGACGCGTATAGGCGCGACAATCTTGCGCATGGAACGAGAGAGGGGTTCGGGGACGCGTACAGCAGTGTCCTCAGTTAGGAAGTTAGCATCGACGATGCCAGCCGGCTGGCCAAGGAGAAGATGTATGATAGCCGTTCGTGTGATCATCACAACGGGCAAACGTAAACATACCTACACGGCACCGAAGGAAGGCCAGACATTCCAAGATCGGAAACGCCAAGATTGTGTTCCATTCCAATATTCAATTCAAACCTTCAAGAGGGGACGCACCACAACGACGATTGACGCAAGTCTCACCCCAACGTGTGTGATTGTGCGTGGGAGTGGATCCCCAATGCTATGCATATATTTTTACTACATCAGCCGCTAAGAAAATCAAGGGCGAACGAAGGAAGTTACTGCTGTAGCAATTGGCTGTAGTTGGGGAAACGCATTGATTCTTGCAATTTCGATACAGCAGGATGTTGGCGACAAAAGACATCCCATGCCTTCTCGAAGTCATGGTCGATGTTTTGTCTTCTAATGATCTGATGAATTCCCTGTTGCCACGGTTTAAAACCACGGAGTGGTCGGCTACAGAATGGCAATCTAATGGCGGGGTAAAGGGGAAACGCAAGGTTCAGTCACTGTAGTGGCTCTCGTTCTTGCTCCCACTACTTCTATTTTATGTACTTGTATAAAATAGGTGAAGAGACTGGCCCTGATTTTTTTTGCGTCGATCGAACGAAGAGAAACGTCTGTGGGCGGGTGCGGGTTGATCGCTGCAATCGATCATTGAGCGCTGCAAAAATTATACTCCGTTCTTGCTCAGCATGGGCCGAGCAATGCTGCTGCTGTGGAGTGTTCGAGGTTACGAACAAGTTGTCTGCGCCACCAAGAAGACTCGCTGGCGCCAAGTTCGCCTCGGTAGGTCTGTTGGTTGGTCGGAACGGTGAGGCGCCTGTGGGCTGCTGCTGTGGCGGAGGAGGGCGCGCGGCAAAGAGATTCTGTTCGGAAATCCGAGAGGCGAGACACCTCCCACAAAATTAAGAAATCTGCGAGACGGGGTGCGACTCAAACGGTCGCCATCTCAACATGCTCTCCCCCTCGACATCATTTGTGTTGCTTCAACATCTTGAATGCAGGCACTTCGTTCGGTGCATGCGCCACAACGCGCACCTGCTCGCACACGCGTGGTTCGCTGCCCAAATCCCTTTCTGCGGGCTAATAAAAAGAGTGCGGAGATATGTAGTCTATGCATCCCAACACGTGCAACACTGCTGTAGATCAGCGCGCCAACGCAACATCCGCCTTATTCCCACGCGGGTGTTGGTTGCTCATTAATGGACTTCTTCCCGCGAGAACGGAAGACGGGGGGGAGGGCTTATCTGTGGTTCCAGTGCGCAAGTAAACACGTGCTGACACGCTACTGCTGCTGTCGTGTGATTCATACTTCGGGATGCAGATCGTAACCGCATGCTTTCGCCACTGCCAGACATGCGACCTTCGACAAGATGTGACACTCGGGCCATCGGCCATCGGGCTAGAAAGCCTACACTTCCCTCGCCCCAACAGACGCTTGGTGCGCCATCGGTACCACGCTCCCTAGCTCTACGGTTACAGCCCAGTGCAACATTCGGCACAGCTGTTGTCCCTGCTGCTGCTGCTGTGTCGCTAGCGGATGAAATCACACGCCGTTGGAACCGTGGAATATACAGCAGTACAACAAATTTGGAATCTCTCATATCTTCTCGGATGGTACGTCTTGAACGCTCTCGGTTTCACGGAACACTACATAGGAGGACATAGGAGGACGGACAGATGGCTCTCTCACCGGCCCTCCCTTGAACGAGCACCGAAGCTTTGGGCGTGGCAGGTTCGCTCGGAAGCCCGTGCCGGCTTGATGGACCAAGGTTGGATGGTGAGCTCACGACCGGAAGGACAAACTTCTGGTGCCTCTTGTTGTCTTCGCCCTCGCCTACTGCCGCCATCGTTGTTCCCCGACTGGAGTGAACTCCCGCTTTTCACGAGCGAGCACCGAGCAGCGTCAATAGAAGAGTCACTCTTGCTGTGATACGTAGGGAGAAGCAAAGAGAGGTGTGTTATGGCTGCAGCGTGCAAAGCGGAGTGCTATGTTGGGTGCCACCCCAGCTTGTTGGTTTAAAGGTTCGTTAAAGGTTTGATGCAATTTTCGTAGATCTCGCTCATACTTTCTCTGTCCATCTACCTCTCTCGTCGTAGATCTGGGGTGGCCAAAGCAACAGCAGCCCTGCCCGCGCAATACCCCGACGCGCTCCCTTCCTCTGCTCAATGCGACCGGGTTTCAATCGAGACCTGCTGTTGACGATCCTTATCACGAAGGTGATGCACGTCAGCGCCCTTGACCCTGCTCTCTCTCGTGATAACTTTGTCCTACTCTCGCCATCTTGAAAAGGGCGGAGGGAGTTTCTGCAACGCTGTTCAGTGTACGCGACGTGAAGCTGTTGTTTCAATTCCTACTCGGCCCCTTCACCCACGTTTGTATCAGCTGGTAGTAATCTCGTTGTAGGGCAGTTGCTACTGCTGCACGTGACATGCACTGCCTGTTTGGCTACCTGCTGTGGCATATTGCGCAACGAAAGCTAACAGTCCCGTGAAAAAACGCATATCCATACATTTTCGCCCTGTTGCTCTTTTATAAAGTAAACATTTCGTACTCTGTACAAATAAATGCCCCCCTCCCTCTGTGCTCACGTTCTCACCAATCGGGTGTGTGGCGTTCATCATTACCCCCGCTGCTGCGAAGAATGGCTTTAGTCACGGGACCAGGGGTCCATGGGGCTGACGGATCAGGTCTGTCTGTCTCCCGCACTTCTCTGTCGCTGTCCACACGCAGGAGTTGTAAGTATCTCTCTCTTCCACAGAGGGCAATGGTTATCGCGCGGAGTCTCAAGGACGCAGCGCGGCTAGGGAGCGCGACGACCTCTCTGTTGCTGAGGAGGAGCGAGGACCTGGTATGCCAGAACCTCATGTGCGCCAAGATAGGCGAGGCTTGCGTCTGTCGGCTGGCCGTCCACTTGTCCCGGCTGGGGAAGCTGAAGGAGCTCGACGTTGCTGAGAACGACCTCGGCGTCCTGCCCGAACCAGTGTTCGAGTTGCCGGCCTTGGAGCATCTGGACGTCAGTGGTGAGTGCTGATTTTTGCCTTGAGTGTTGGCGATGTTGATGGTGCATGGGCTTGTGTTGTTGGCGTATATCTCCCAGACCTGCAATGTGCTTTCTCTGATGTTTTCTACTGCTGTCGCAACAGCGAACCCCACACGAGAGTGCAGTTGAAGGAGTGTGTCCGCCCCTCTGCGGAAATTTACCATCCGTCATGAGACTTTCCGGCGGACTAATGCAAACCGGCTGGGTATTTCCACCCACTGGATTATCCGCTGACGGGGGCAAATCATGTCGGCAGCCCGAGAGAGAAGGGAAGGGTGGGGGTTTCCGCACGGTAATCAAGTCGAGGTGTACTCTGCACGCCCGTACAAATAGGTCTGCTTTAGCCAACCCCGTTGCCGCTGCTCTTGGGGCTGTCCGCTCCTTTTCACAATCACCGTCGGCCTTAACTCCTCCCGCCTCGAACGTTTCCGGGGCTCTCCTGCTTTCGCGGTTAACAGGGAACGGTCTCAAAGACCTGCCGGCGGGCGTAGCCGCTCTCTCCAGCCTTCGTACTCTCCGGCTGTCGGACAACGCCCTCACGGCCCTGCCGAAAGAGCTGGCCTTGCTCCCGTTGCTGACAGAGGTGCACGTAGACGGCAACAGCGGGCTAGGCAGCAGCGACAGAGTGGTCGAGGCGTTGCAGCACAGACCACAGACGACCGTCGTTTTCGGCGACGCAGGAGATTACTCTCGAAGACGTCAAGAGGACGCTTCGACCTCCTCGGCGGATAGATAGTGGCGGCCCCGGACACGAGAAATTTCATTGTCGCAACAAAGGGAAATGGTTTGTGGTTTTGGTTACGGGTTGATCCGAGGAAGCCTTTCCATCGCTTTAGATGCCCTGGTACAAGTCTCCGGTGATTCGTTCTTCCCGATTTTTTTAAGTTTTGAAGGGCATCTTTCGGCCGTAAATCTACAATAGGGAGGTGAACGTCGACATTGCCCGGGCGGAATCGAGTACGCCACGCTCTCTTGTGCCTCGTACTGCTGCAGTACGCAAACAAACGTCGATGTCCATGAATGTATCGCCGTAACTTGACGAAGATCGGACGGGATGTGGTGGCGATCACCCTACTGCTGTACACGGCGCTAGCGTGACCTATTTCGAGCAGAAATGCTCCTGAAATTTGTGGCCAAAACCCATTGCCCTTTGTACAGCAAGCAAGAAGAATACCTCACGCTCCGCGAGGCCAGACTCAGTTTCACAAGCAACGCCAAAAAAGAGCTAGCTGCCGTTCGAACACGATTTTCACATCGAATATCAAAGGCTTACGTGGTATCGAGCCATCTCACCGGTACGCCTCCCGCGAAAAAGGGTATTTCATGTCCTAAAGAGGGAGATGACTCAAGAGAAAAGTTTGATTTTGAGCTCAAGCGTGAGAATCGACACACTCATGGCCTTTTGCCCCGGGACCCGTCGGCTATGGCTGCCCAAAAAATATTCCCGTTCGTATGAAACACAAACAGCAAAAGGGTTCCTCCGTCCACTCTGCTGCTATCACGAGCTAACATTCCTCACGTAAAACATGCGACGCAGCAAAGATACCGGACCCATACGAGATCTGTTTCGATCCAAAGCAACCAGGCACCCCTGCTCCGTCTCGGTCGCAGTTATAGGGACAGAAAGACGCGCACGGGGTGGCCGGAGTGAATGGAGCCGCTTTACTGATGGCCCGCCAAGACTGAACAACCACCAACAGAGGCTAATAGTACCGTTTTGCACGAGCATGCGCTAGAAGACACCACCCAACCCCGTCTTGCCAAACCACAGCATTTGCGTCTACACAACGGGCGACCCTCAAAAGCACGCCACCACACCGAGCGCCGGCCTCTCCATACTGGCCGACGCCCCTTGCTCCGCCCGCCCGCCGGGAGTGGGTGGGTCACTCGTCGCCGAATTGCGCCTCCATGGGTTTCCACTGGGTCGCCTTGCCCGACGACTCCAGCCGCGACATGTACCCCGGCGGCCCCGGCCGCTTCTTTCGGAGGAGTCGGTCTGCCTCCTTGAGGAGGCCCCTCGTGTCGTTGTCCCAGCGGGTGCGGCGCTCTCTCGCGTACGTCCCCGCCGTGTGCATCTCTTGCATGCGGGAGTACATCCGGGACCGGAGGTAGGGGTCGCGCTCCGACGGCTGCGGGGCCCGATGGCAGTGGGAAGGGGAGGGAGGGGGGGTCGTTCGCACGTCACGGAGAGAGGAATAGAGAGAGACAGGAACCGGAAGGGTTAGGGTTTCCAACTGAGTTTCCCGCTTCCAAAGGGCAAAACCGTGCTGCATTGCGGCCTCGCCGTTTCAAACTCTCATCGCTTTCGATACACGTAGAACTCTCATTCTGATTTCCGTACCCTTTCGGCGACCGGGTCTCAAATGCCGATGTCGAGTCAAGGCGCGAAGCGCGAATCTTGTGAGATTTCAAGTTTGAGCAGGCTTCCGCCGTCTGTGACAAAACAAAACTCGACTTTCCCTGTTTCGTTCTTGTGAACATATCGGGTGCACTAGTGCAGAGGGTCCTCGGTTGAAACATCAGTGCCATAGCTGATTCCAGCGGTAATACAACATTCCAGCGGCTGGCAGCAGGTGGGTAGGGTTGCATGTTGTGGGCTGCGCCCAAGCATTGTTTTGTGTGCATCGCTTCGTTGCTGTGTGTTTGAAGTGTTCATCTGCATATTTTTAGCACAGGGCAAGAGACAGCGCGTTAGATACCGACTGGGCGTAGCAACAAGAATACGACGTTGTTGTTAGGCTACTTCGAAATCAGAGTCTTGCGAAGATGTATCCTGCGGGTTGGCGCATACTTGTCCAAACGGTGCAGCTCAATCTGTTGTCGGAAACGTGTCTTTGAGATCGAGAGCATTGTGATCGCAGCTCGACGAGTATCGTCAGCGTTGCCTGTCTGAACCGGGTCAGGGTAGGGTTGACTCCATTGCACTCACAGCGACACACGAAAACCAGAGGAAGAGAAGATGCAACCACCACAAGATCGTATTGTTCGTCATGATGGGCTCATATCTCGGTCGGTAGACCAAGGTTGGTGTAAGACCAGCGGTGCAACAAAGCACGTAGAACTAATACACGATATTGGGGAGCAGTCTGTGCCAAGAGCGGCAACAAGGCACTCACGTCCTCCTCCTGGTTGTAGAGCCCCACGTCCGCGGAGAACCGCCAGAGGTGCTCGTCCGGCATGCTGATCTGTCCCTTCGCCGTGTTGTTCCCCGGCGCCTCCCAGAGGTCGTCGGTGATCTTGGCGGTCACGTCTTCTGGCGTGTTGATCCAGTGCTCGCTCTCGGCCTCCAGCTCCTCTAACAGGATCGCGTGAATGTTTTTCTGGTGAAGGGAACGGGGGGACCCACGCAGCACGATGGAGTTTGGGTCGCAACCGGGGGTGATGACAAGGGCGAACTCGAGCTCGAGAGCGGGAACCGCATCTTCATATGAGTCAGCCGCCAGGACGAGCAAAAATGTACCGGAAAACCTTTCCCCACACGAATCGCTCAACACCAAGCACATGCTCACGGAGCACGGACCCTCCAGCAAAAAGCAGGAGACAAACACAAAATCGGCGTGGTGAGACCTCCAAAAAGAATAAAATCACTTGTCAGTCCGACAGCCTTGCGCACCAGAGGCTTGCGGGTTTATTTCCCCCACAACGGATCATATCACGTATCTTCACACCTTGCGTTCTTCCCGCTCGAAAAATACTCGAGCACTCTCCCTGTATCCAGCCTCATAGTTTTCCTGTACGGGTGTGCGGCGGCGGCAATCGGTCATGGGTTGGCGTAGTAGGGGGGAAGGTGTCATGAGCGGTGAAACGCAACAAGAACATCGTTCGCTACACCCAACACCGGAGCGTGGGAACAAGCTCGGAGTAATGAGGTACACTTCAGATGCCACACCATTCTTGGAGGGTCCTGCGGGCCAGAGGAGGGGACTGGGAAAAGTAACCGCTGTGCCATGGGTTGGGACAAAGCACAGCGGCGTGAATAGCGCAATAACACGCACACAAACGGTACTTGAGGTGCGCACACAGAACTTCGGGCCGACGGTGGGCAGCCTCGACCAATTCGCTAGATTGGGGCACGAGTCGAAGGGTCTGGTGAACCCGGCAGACTACCTTCTAGAGGTACCGCTGTACATCTGAACAACCACCGAGCCGAACCTTCTAGAGCAACCTTCCTTTCAGAGCTATCTTCGAGCTACCTTCGAGAGGTCCTACACCTCTGAACAACCATCTAGGCATGCCATGTACTGTATGTACGTACACACCTTGAGCTGTTGCTTCCTCTCTTCGTTCAACGCGATGCTGATGGCGGCCTTCCTCTTTCGCTCGGCGCGAGCGGCGGCCTGCCTCTTGGCGATACGGCGGCGCTCCAGGGCGGCGGTCACTGCATCGGCTTCTCGCTTGTCCTTTACCTGTCGTGGTGAAAATTAGCAACAATATTTAGGCTGGTGTCAGCAGCACGGACAGCATTGCTGGGAAGGAGTGATGGTGAGGTGGGCCTTGCTTGGCTGCGCTTGCACGAGCCCAGGACACGGAGTCAGGGTAGTACGGGCGGGGGATGTCGAAGCAAAAATTGATTGAAGTACCTTTTTTTAGACTTGGGCGACGAAGGCGTATTTTCGACCTGGGAGTCCGCAGTAATTCGCCTTCTTTAAAATCACAGTAAACAGGACACCAAATACCACATCTGTCAGTGTGAGGCCGAGTGCACGCCTCCCAGTTAGCAGTGTAGACAAGTCTCTGACAACAACAGCAGTGGCATCGAGAAATCTGTTGTATTTGCTCTTAGCCTAGGATCATTTAATGAAAGTATTGGATTTTGGATGAGGCCTCTAGCTCGAAGGCTGGCGGTCCCACGTCTTGATCGCTGCCTTCTGCCGGAACCTCGGAGACCCCCCACTCACGGACTGCTCCACTTTCTCCGCCTCGCGTAGCACCTCCATCAAATTCCTGGAGCCAGGCGCGGTGGCTAGCTTCGTGACTACAATGTATCGGTGTCGCCATGTAGACGGCGAAGGCGCGGTCCCCCGCGTCAGCTGTGGTGCCGTCCGGCCATATAACCCGCTCGAGGTCAAGCGATGGAGCGGCCCCCAATGCCCCAGCCGTAGTATAGCACGGTAAGTGGGTGCGTGGAGTGCAGGCGGACACGAAGCGTGCCAACGCACGCAACGGGAGAGGGCGGCCCGATCCCCCCGCGCTGGGCGCCGACACCGCCGGTGCGGCGGGTGCCGGCGCCGGCGCGGGGGATGGGTTCGCTCGCGTACCTGGCATCTCGAAAATTGACTTTTCCTTGGTGTTTTCTCGTAATCAAGGTAGGGAGAAAAAGAGAATGATCAGCTGTGTGCCTGTATCAACATATTTCCAGGGCTGACGCCTTCCTCCATATTCCGAATCCTGCATTCATCTGTAGCCCAATTATACATGCCCAACTTGCTACGCTCCCTGCACCACCCCCTTGGCGGCCGGGGACGCTATCGACGCTATGCACAGGGGGTATGTAGTAATCGATCCCGTGGGCACCACCTACCAATCCTCCTACAACGAGGTAGTCCCAGCCACTGCTACAGCAGACGCAGGACACATAACGGGGGCGGCCTATGCATACCTCCCGCTGGACCTCCTTCCTCAGGGCCGTCATCCTGAGCCTGTACTCCATCTCCGCGGCCTTGTGCTCCGCCACCTTCTTCGCCTGCTCCTCCGTGCGCCTCGCCTTGGACCCCTCTCCCTCGGCGCCGTCCGCAGGCTTCTGAGAAGCGTTGCTCGACAGGCCGCACGCCTGCTATTCAATTGCGGCGAGAGGAGGCGAGATGGGTGCAGATGGCATGTCGACAGAGCGGCGGACGAGCAGGCAGACAGACTGGAGATCACGAAGCTGGTAGTTTAAAAGGTGGCGACAGAGATGGAGCAGCTATCCGCGATTTATCGAGTGCTGCAGGCATTGCTAGCCTCAAGCATGTACGATATTCAACAGGGGAGGTATCTACAGCAGTAGATGGGGAGCAATAAGCCCGGCCTTGTCGATTGGCGCGAAACATGCATTCAGACATTCAGACGCACACCGGATAGCGCAAGACGCACAAGTGACCAAGTCAAGATACTGCACAACAACATATGCACCTCTGGACCAACCATAAAGGTGTAAATGATACAACTAGCCCCATCTGATCCTGCAAAACTTGCGCGTGATTCCATATGGCTCTCTCTGCATTGCTCAAGGTAGTACAGCAGTAGATAGTACAGCAGTTCTTCCACCTGGTGCCAAGCAGAGCGCTCATTGTACCATCACATGCAACCACCGCCGTAGGTTCGACGCTGTCACCCAACAAATCGAAACAAAAGTCGTCCCCTCTGCCCGAAACCGCAACCAGGGTGTATGAATCACCCCGACAACCGCTTTGTACCTGCTGGTGTCCCTGGTAGTGCGGCTGCTGTGCCCATCGCTTCCCCGGCAAAGCTGCTGCCGAACCTCGGACAACGGCGGTCATGCCGCGTTGTGTGTGATGCACGGGGCCACCTGCAATCACGCCATGCCTCCCTGCTACAACCGACCCGACTCTTCCCGCCACTAACACGCGATGGTACATGACTACTACCGCCACAGTCACACTCGATGTGCGTGGAGCAGTGTGGGAGCCGCAACACACACACAGCACTGCCGAACCCAAGCTGCAAGGAAGCGCCCTCAGAGGCCCCGCGAATCGAAAAACGGATGGTGAGGATGGCTATAAATCTGGGGCACCGTGAATGCATCACTGACATCGACTGCGAGCGGGCTGCGGGCTGCGCCCTACCCGCTACAGCTCGTTGGACAGAAGGGAGAGCTCTCGCGGGCTTGTGCGCAGCCTCATTGTCGGTGAGTGTTGAATTTGGTTGGTGGAATTCTTTGGAATGAAGTTGGAACGCGCGTTTAGCTATGAACAGCACCACCAATTGACCTTCAACCAGCACGCCTCAACCGCTCGCTTGTCCCAACCGTCCACATCGCCAACAAGCGCAACCCTGCTGTGTCATTGTCATTGATAGCAGCACCTTGTCGTACTTGTAAGCTGTTTTGGCAGCCTCAGCCTACCTATCGCATGCCCTGTGTCGTAACCTATCATTTGTTATCCTATCATCCCATCGAAGGAAGTATGTGTGACGTTTCATGAGTCGCAGCACTGGTTACGGCGTTTGTGTCGTTGCAGAAGGCCCCTAACGTCCTCAAGCCACAACACACGCGACACCTCACAACGTACCGCTATTGTAGGCATAGCGAACTGAAAGTCACTGCAGTATAGCGTGCGGTAGACGCTTGTACCTGATGAGTATGACTCTATCTCTCTTTTCAATCTGTCGGCGGCAATCGATCCTTGTACATCCCACGAACGACTGAACGACACGTGCATATTCACGGGGTATCGCTGAACAACACACCCGGATGTATCCAGCGTTTCGCTGCTTGAACGTATCGCCACTAGGGAATATACTCTTAAAGGACTTGTGCCATTGTAGTTTTTTTTATCTTTTTGTCACCTGGTGTTTGATATGAGAGAACTGATAGTTTTCGGGCTCATGGTGAGCCTTGAAATAAACTACCACCGGGAGTGGTACGCTGTTGGGGGTGCGCGATACGCGTGGGTGTGAGACCGTTGTCAGCACCGTCCGTTAGAGCTTAAAAGCGGTTGTTAGAGAGCTTCTGAGCATGTGGGGTAGTTGGCAAGAGGCGGGGGCTGCTGACCTCAGTAGCAGCAGTTCGCAAATTTTCCGTCCGTGGCAAATTTTTAATTTTTGCCAGCATGGCATGCTGTACTTCTAGCAGCTTGAGCCCGCAAGATTCGACAACGGTCCGGATGTACGTTGTGTACGCTACTGGTGTACGGCTTGAGCATCCATGGGCTGAGACCCGCGAGAGATGCATACACCATACCACATACTCGGGGGAAGTTTTCCATATAGTCTGAACCAAATTGCTTTCCCAAGCAGCAGCGTTGTTCACAGGGTAGCAGGGGTGTCGCTGATGGAGAACCCCCACCCCACCCCCACCCCCCATCCCGTCCGTCGCCTTCCCCCACTCCAGAACACGACGACGATGCCACCGCCGGCGGCAACAACTGCCTATCCTCCTTTCTCGTCGAAAAGAAGAGCAGCAGCGGTGGCGGAAAGAAGTCGGAGCGGAGTCATCGGGTCCCGAAGGGCGGCGGGGCTCCTGGTGACGGCTCATGCCGCTCTCCTCGCCGTGCTGCTCGTGGGCCTCTCCTCGACCGGCTGCCGGTCCTTCGTCGTCTCCCCCCCCATCCACGGGGGAAGCGGCTTCCCTGCGTCCGCTAAGGGTGGCGCTGACAGCGGGGATTGCTCCGGGGGGGGGGGGGGCGCTTTGGCTTTCTAGACA
>FN649744.1:831820-861255 GCA_000310025.1 Ectocarpus siliculosus | reverse complement strand
CCGAAAGAACCTCCAGGGTCTCGTCAGGGTGGAGCCGCGTCAAATGCCCCCAGCTTGATTTCCGGACGGGTCCCCCCCGGGGACGTTCGGCCCCGGGTGGGGGTCGCCGCTCCCGGGCCCCCCTGTGGGGGGGGACAGTACCCCCACTTGGGCCGCCGCCGCGGGCTGGTGCCCCCAGACACCAAGGGGTTCCCGTTAGCTTCGGCGGTCCCCCGCCCGGGGGCCGCACCCCCGGCATCGCCCCCCCCCCCCTGGTCCGCCGCCGCGGCCCCTTGGGGCGGGGGCAGGGGCAGGAGACCCCGGGGACAAAAAAACCGGGGGTTTTCCTCCCCCGGCCGGGGGGGCCCCCCCCGCCACCCCCCCCCCCCCCCTCCCCACCACCACCGCCGCCGCCGCCGCCGCCGCCGCCGCCGCCGGCCCCCGAAACGAGAAGCTCTAGCCCTTCGTCGGAGAAGCCTTCTAGTGCGGGGTCAAGCCCCGCCGTGCCAAAGCACATGGCGACGTGGGTGCCGAGTTCTTCCGCCGACCTGCTCTCTCCCCAGCCCGTCCGTGTTTCGTCATGGAAATAAGCGCAAAGAGCCGGGATACACGTTCCGGGGAATGATAAGCCGTGGGTGGGGAGGGGGGGGGGGGGTACGGACGGTGTGGGGAGCAGTCCGCGCCGCAGGGGTTCGTGGTGGTTCTGTGTTTACGGAAGAACTCCGAGCGGCTGACTCGAGAAACCGAGAGATGAACGACACTGTCCGCGCACGCGGACATGAAATAAGACACTAAATTGGCGCGGATAACGGCTGAGACTCATCGCGCCAGGAAGATAAACAGCTACAGTAGACGGAAATGTACGCTATGTATGCAACCGGTTAGAAAGACAAGACTGGCCATGCGAAACGAAAACAGAAGGACTTAGATAGTGCACTCACTATAGCGCCCACCGTGCGGAACACAAACAAACAGCCTTTTAACACACGCACAACAATGAATGACGAGAACGAAAAAGAAGAAAGAAAAAGCGATGGCGCGCCCGAGAGAAGAGAGGGAGAGAGAGAGAGAGAGAGAGAGAGAGAGAGAGAGAGAAGGAATCCCGACTTCTCGGCAAAAGTTTTAGGAACGCTGCACCGCCAGGGAATAAGACACATTTCCTCATCAACCAACATCTACTGTTCATATATGCACACGGAGAGTTGGGGGCACGAACCACCCGGACAAACACAAAAACACACCTAAAGCCGCCCTTCCCGCAGAGGGCACAGCTGTACGAATCTGTTCCCGCCGCCTCCAGCTCCTCGACGCCGCTCCCACCAAGCAACCCCTTGCCGCCGCCTCCGCCGCCCGTGTCTGCGCCGATCTCTTTAAGGTAGTCCGTCTGCACCAGCACGTCCTCCAAGAAAAACGCCTGCACGCAAGACAAGGGGGGTGGGGGTAAGCTTAAGCTTCTTCGTTCACAAGAGGCACGCACATCTCGTCTCGCCTGGGAGTGATGCACGCGAGAGGAAGGAATAGAGCAAGCCGGGGGTTTTCATGCCCCGAAGAAACAAACGTGCTCAGAACAATCGGAAAAACGATGTCACGATCACAGCAGGTGAGATCGCACCCCATCAAAACTTCGAGTGCTTCGTCTACAGCGTAATTTGCTCCACCAGCAAGGGTTAGGTTTCGACTTTTCCACTTGCTGAAAACTGCGGCTTCGAAACTCTATCCGGGAACTCGGGATTGATTCATTTCCTCAGACGCATCGGTCAATATTTAGTTCATATATATAGTATGCATATATCAATATATAAACTATCAACAACCTGTTGGCTTTGCGAAGAGCAACCAGGCGGTCGGCAACCAACTCGCCTGCACAGGGAACGTCCTCGCTCCTATCGTGGTGATGGGACACCCCCCGAAATACTCGGAGTACTTGCCCTGCTGAAGGGTAGCGCTCATCAGCATCAGCCTCAGGTCGGGCCTCTTGGCCAGCAGCCCTCTCAGCACGATCAGCAGGAACTCGCTGTTTCGGTCCCTCTCGTGGACCTGATGCCGTGACAAACCACAGGAAGAATAAGGATATTTTGGTGGGGGGGCTGAGGGTAGCAGCGCGATTAGCGCATTTATCGACGTGCCCCCACTCATCATTGCGGCGCGATCGACCGGGGGAGAACACACGATACGGAGGGTGGGCAGGAACACAACTGGCGCGTTCACCGGCCAATATCCCGCCCACTCATTGACAGCCGCACGATCGATAACCAGAGGGCGCAAAAAAAACAAAAAGACCTCTACCACTCTCTTCCCCAACCCTCTCGTTGACATACCGTATGAGGCGGAGAGATGGCACCCCCCTAGACCGACTTTCAAAGGGCCAGTGGTCCACAGCCAATGAGGGTGCGGAAAGAGCCCGACAATTTTCACGGATAGCCGTCGACGAGAGATGTTTGTTGCCAAAAACACCATTACTTTCCGTGTTGCCACATATCCTTGGTTGTGGGCCAATCGAGCTGTGAAAGTCGGTCTAGGGAGGTCGAGCGCCATCTCTCCGCCTCTTGCGGTACATCTCCACTCCGCCGCCGTGTGCCGCTCACTCATCGAGAACAGCACGATCGACAACCACAGGGCGAGTCAAACACAAAAAAAAGGTTCACATACACATCTCCACGACGACACGATACGATACAGCTACGTGCCTCGTCGATCAGCACGTGCGTGAACTCCTTCAGCATGGGGTCCCGCCCGAGCTTCTTCAGTAGGATCCCGGGCGTCATGAGGACCAGCTGGGTGTCCTTGGACACCGACGACTCGAGTCGGATCGTGTACCCCACCTGTGTTGCGAGCGAGATCGTTCAAGAAAAAGGGAAGTGGGATGCTTGAGACGATCCACCACTTCGATTCGTGGCCCGAGCTAGCTATACACGAAAACACCTCGAGGCTGATGGCGGACCTTGAAAGCGGTTACGCTCGGTGACCTAAACTCTTGGAAGCATGATAACGAGCTCCCAGGCGATGTACGACAGAAATAGTCGCATGTTTGCGTGAACGATTGTTTGGGATGGTGTGCGAAGCCTGGTCTGCGATCGTCAAACCTGGAGGATAACACCGTGGACTGCTGCCCCTTGTTTAATCATCAGCGGTTTTAAAACACCCGTCGAAGGAATATCCACATCGTCTAGAGTTTGTGGCTTTTGCTACAGAAAAAGAGATCAAGAGCATGGCCGAAACTCTACTACTACTGGGCGCCAGGCACTTTCCCTGCACACTCGGCTCGAGCCCCCCCCCACTTCCCCCTCACCGTGCCCCCGATCTTCTCCCCGCGCTCCTCCGCGATACGCTCCGCGACGGCGATGGCGCTGATCCTCCTCGGCTGCGTGCACACAATCTTGCAGCCGGGGCCGATGCTCGGGTCGTCCAGCAGGAACTGCGGCACCTGGGTCGACTTGCCGCACCCGGTCTCTCCGCTAACGAGGCACGCCTGCGGCGCAACCAACCCCCCCCCAAGCGACGGGGGGTTCCGCCGCGAATGGCACCGCAAGAAAGCAGGTAATCATTTTGTAATTAGTTTCAATAATCTCTAAGAACAACGAGCGGGATGAAGTCAGTCTCAACAAGCCCAAGAAGATGAGTCAGGCTGCAGCGATAGGGTTCTTGCCTATCCAACCCGCCAGCGGTATTTCTCTTTCTCCGGGCGCGCGAGGTCAGCTACATGAACCACATGCGGCGCACAAAGATCAGCGTCGGTGATAGCTTGAGCATGGTTGTACCATCCTTCCTCACGGGGTATTGAACGATGGGGGGTGGGGCAGTAGGGCAAGACTGCGCTCGCTGAAACGAGCTGTTCCCGCACCTGGTGATCTCGAACCATGTTGACGATGGTGTCCCGGTACTCCCACGCGGGAAGGCCCTGACGGAAAGCGGACATGCGCTGGTGGCCCGCGGCCCTCTGGCGTCTGCTCTGCGCCGCGCTGTCGGGATCGAAATAGAGGCCACGCGGGGAAAGAAGCTAAGCAGAGCGTCATCAAGTAGATCGGCCCCCAAGACATCGGACACAAAATTAGGCATTTTGGGACACCGCGTTCCGCCGCCAAGATGTGCCAACAACTGCTGTATGTCAACCGCACCGCGACAACCACGGACGACGTTGGAATGAATGTAAGACCATGGGCAGAGCAGCGGCCGCAGAGGCCACAAGCAAGTCGAGGAGCAGATACGCTCCCCGGGCTAAAAAAAAAGAGAAAACAGAGGGAAATTTCAGCACAGGTGAGGCGGCCGACCCAATCTATATTCGAATTCTACGCATCACCTATACAACTATATCTCCACATAATATAACCTAGAAAACTGTTACACCTAAACCAATCATCACCGCTGCACGAATGGAGAAGTTGCAAATCGCTACGCATGCCCTCACTTGTACATGCTAGTTCGGCGCTGGAGTTCCTGCGCGGAAGCGCCGGGTGACGTCACAGCTTTCGCCTGTCTGTCCAGTAGCGCGGCCTAAGTTTCCACCGGGCATCAGGGCGCGCGCGCACGGAAGTGTATGTGTGTGTGTGGGTCTCTTGAACTAGCATCGAGCGCGCTAACCGGTTGCCCGGGGGTGGGGAGGGGAGGGTTACGCGAGACCTCAACTGAATCCCGGTCACGCCAGAACTGTAGAAACGAAGAACCACGATCAGCAATACCAACACCGACGTAGAGTACAAGACTCACTTCTGATCATGTTGAACCCAACCTCGCCCCGGACTAAACCATTGCCCAGACCACAGAAAGCAGCGTTCCAACCTCACCCCACTCCACAGCCGATCCCACCTACAGACTACAGACAGCCCCACGATGACGTCACCCACGTGGGTACCCCCTACCCCCTTTCCAGAGGTTCTGCCTTGAACGAACACTTTCTCTCGACACCCCCGAAAACCGTAAGCCTCCCCTTGTCTAGTTTGGCACAGCAAAAGCAAGGATAATGACCACAGCACGCGGGTCATCCTTGTGATGTGAAAGCCTGGACCGGTATGTTTCGCCCTGTCCCGGCATTGTAGGAGTGCGAGAGGCCGATGGTCTCACGACTACGGCATGCGTTTATGTGAATAACCTCCCCCCCTCCCCCTTAGCGAATACCTCACGGCGCTTAGCGCTTGGCCATGTGAGAGCCGGCCCCGTGAGAACCAGGCGTGCTCCATCCCGGCAATGTAAGGATGTGAGGTTGATGGTCTAACGACTATGGCATGTGCTAACATGAGTACCCCCCCCCCCCCCCCTACCTTGTGCCGCTTCTGCGTCGCCAGCTCGGCGGCCGCGTGCATGCCCCCGCCGACAGCCGCCGACATGACGGTGTCCGCTTCCCTCCTGGAAGGCGGGTGTCTCGAGAAGTACGCCTTCAGGGCGGCGTCCCTCGCGTTCCCTAGCTGGAGCATCGGCGGCCGCTGGGCGCCGTTTCCGTCGCCACCACCACCATTTTTTTTTTTTTTGACGGTGATGTCCCGAGCGTCCCCTTGGGGAGGTAGGGGGGGGGGGGGGGTGGTTGTGCTGGTCATCGACAAGGAATCGAGACGGGAGGATGAGAGAGAAACAACTAAATAGCGCCGGCGAATGCAATGACGACCAGAGCGGGGACAGGGCACCGGCACCGCCCGCCCGGCGAAAACGACAACTACTACAAACACGCACCTGCAGCGGCCGCAGCATCAGCACCATCGACACCATGATGTGAGAGGGGGTTCCTGCACCAAGGGTTGTGATCGGTTCTACTTGGGTCTGAATCCAAGATATTTGGAGGTCAAAATACCTGAAGAAAGACCGTCAGGACTTTTGGAGGTCGACTATGAAATACTTCGTACCTGCTACACCAAAAAACGCAATTCCTACAGAAGCAACACCACCCACGACCACCAAAAGCCATCGACACTGCTTCACCAAAACCAAACACGGCACACACGAGCGCACCTTTTCCATAGGACTTGCTGGTGAGGCCCAGCCTCTTGACAGCCTCGTGGATGAACTTCCGGCTCGTGTTGTCCAGGTTCGGGGGAAACGCCAGTTGCGTCGCGTCCTGCCGACAAAACACACCGTCAACCGTGACGACGTTACTCGTGATAAAACCCACAAGCCGTCACAAATCTAGACGTCAACCAGGTCTGCCACGACGCCACACGTGACAAAATCCACGTGCCGTACACGAAGTTAGACGTCAACCATGACATCATCCAAGACGTCAACCGCGACGTCGCACTTGACAAAGTCCACAAGCCTGCAAGAATCTACCTCGCCGTGGACAGATCGGTCGCTCCTTCTGAGGTTTCTCTCGTCATCGCCATTTTCTTCTCTATTGTATACTTGTATGTGTCCTTGGCTTCTACAGCAGCATGCACGTACTCGGCTTGGTGCCGCCGAGTTTAGTGCAACATCCGATAGGGAACGAGCACGTCACCAGCGGGACGTACGCCAAACATCCCCCCCTGGCCCAGCGGCATGTGATCCGCCTTTTCGGGACGGGTGGGGCGTTCCACACTCGTCGCACGGCACACCTCATCATCCCTGAAAGCGTGTAGCTGCTTTTCCAGCGCGATGCGGGTAGACTCCGCCACGGCGTGCACGTCCAGTCCCACCTGGCCGGCCGTCAGCGACTCCCCATCCAGAGCTGCACCCAACGCCGGCACCGGATGAAAGCGGCGGCAGGGATGTGGGAGGAGCTTCTCACGATATGTGGGTTTCTACCGCTAGTGGTGTCTTGTGCGTGTTCGCAGCTGGACTTATTTCTAGCGAATAAAAGCTGTATGAACAACAGAGTGGAGCCCATGATTTTTTCTCCACCGAAGTCGACAGCATGCATGTCGCACACGTCCGGATAACCCTTGTTGGAAGCGACATCGATAACAGGTTTCTACTGCTAGTGGTGTCCTTTGCGTTCCGTGTGTGCACCGGGGCAATTTCGTTTTTACAAGAAACAGCAGAGTGTGGCACACGAGTCTTTCCACCAAAGCCTACAGCATGTATGTGGCACACGCCAGGATATCCTTTGTGGGAAACGATAGTCTTGCTCGCACTTCTTCGTGTACATCTGCAGTCCACAACATCCGCAGACAGCACTACATCGTAGTGTCGTAGTATCTCGGAACAAGGGCAAGATGGCTATCTCTGTGGAGTCGTTCTTGCAGCAAAGCCCCTGCCAGTGGGCGCGGTAGACCTCGTTTCTGAGCACAAGGCAAGCACACACACAAGTCTCCTTCTCACGGAGTTCGAAAAAATATTAAACGGCGACTCTCATCATATTGACAGGCGGTTCGAAACGTGTCCCCCCCGGCCTCAGTGAAGACTGCGGTGGTAGCATTGGCAACACTTGTTGAAAACAAACTCACAATTAACCACCTAACAAAGACCATCCCTTACAATATATCTCGAGCAATGCGTTCTCGAAGTGACAAGACCATCCCAGACTGCCAGCATTCTGAGGCTGTGAGATACATATCCGTGCTCTCCTACAAAAGCCTGCAACTGATACGCAACTGGGGAGTCCAGTCGTTCGAGATCTCGCATCCTTCACCTGGCTCACTCACACACGGGGTATTTCAGTCTTGGACGATAACTTTGCGGGAGAAGATAGGCAGAAGGGCAAAGGTCATCCGTTCTCTATGTTTGCGTGTGGATCGTCTTGTGCGTCTGCGGTTGCGAAACGGTTGGATTCGTATCGGCAGGTGAGGCAACGAAAGCGTTTGGGCCAATAAAGAAATGGGCATCCAGCCGTTGGGAGTCAATTATTGTCCCGCTGTTTCAAACGCATCGGCCGTTACAGCTTCTTGGCAGTCATCACCGCAGCTGGGCGGTGGAAACACAGCAATCATTTTTTGTGTGGTAGGTGGTCATCTTGCAAATGCGACCCGAAGCTAGTGTGTAAAAACATGACTGTATGCGCCAAGGGAGTAAAAATATAAAATATGGGGGGAAACACATTTCCGACCAGATAGGATGACAACAAACACAGACGAGCTGGGGGGGGCGCCATCCAGAACACGTGATTGCGTTCATGTGATATGTCTCTTAATCCTCCTAGTACCCAGTCCCTCCGCAAAAAAAAAATGTCGAAAAAATGTTTGTCAGCCATTGGTCGAGGGGCTACAGTCCCTCCAAAGAATCTGAGCTCCTTGCCAGACAATGGGTGACCTGGCTTCAGTATGAAGGTGTCCCCAAAACACATGGGGACACTTTTCATACTGAAGCCAAGTTGGCAATTTTTTCCAGCACCAGGTGATGTGTACAGTTTTGCGAACTGGGGGGTACGCGGGTTGGGAGATGTGTACCAGCAAGTCAGAGGCCCAGGAGAGGCATCACAAAGCATATCACACAGCGTACCACCTTAGCCAACCATGACAGACCAAGGGTTCTCACGTACGTTGCATACAGCGGAGCCTAGGGTAACTACAGTGCGGTAAATAGGCCTTTGAGTGCTGTGTCCCAAAGTGTCCCCAAAGTGTCCCCATTTGGGCTTCCAGTGTACTACATGTAGGAGGGTTCAGAATACCGGCCGTTCATTATTGGTCAGCGGGATATCTATTCGAGTGCTGTTGATGCGTCGATCCTGATAAAATAAGAATACGCGAGCTGCACCCTGCTACGGCTCGTCCCGACTTGTGACTTCCATCGATCGTCTTTCAGGAAGAAGTTTTGAGTATCGAGCCAAGCATGCCTCCGAAAGGAGCCGTCGTTCTTGGTCGGGGGAATTACCGTTCCCCCCCCCGCTGTTGCTGCAATCCTATTCGCCAAATGACGACAGTCTCGTCATTCCCAACTCGAACAACCAACAAAGCCAGGCCTGTTTTGGCAGCAGAAGGGTGTAACGAAACCCTCAACCCAAGTCCATCGAGGCAGGTGCAATGGGTGTTCGACTGGCGTGCCCACACACTCCCCTGCTCGCCTGTTGTCTGTGCTTGTCATTAAACACTTGCAAGATGTCCCGCAACTTGCTTGCCCACAGGTCTGTCCATACGACGCGCTGCTGTTCGTGGGGCAAATTCGCGCTTACCTCCAACACCGTTTTTGCCACCGTTGCCTTGTAGTGGGCCTGAATGGGATCCTCGCCCGCCTCGCCCTTTTTTAGAGTCTCCACGATCTCTACCCTTCCCCATGGCAGCGATCGCTCGATGCAGGATGGTCCAGGACAGAGGGTCTGTCTCGGCGCCCAACGAGAGCCACGCAGCTGGGAGACGCAGGTGGGTATGGGGGGGATAGGATCTTTATCTTTTTATCGCATCTCGATCCCTGCGAGCTGCTGCTGGCCGCGGTGCTCAGCAGGACGAGCGGTCGCCGGCGGTCTCGGCAACAACAAGACAGAGGCTAAAGCTTGCTTCACGATACGACTGCTTGGGCTCCGAAAGTGGAAGAAAACGGCCCTTGGCTCAGACGTTGCGCCGTCGATCTTGCCGTCTACAGAGCACCATTCAGTATCGATACAGCACCAACAACAGGTGGAGGTCGACCACCCTTTCCCAAAATGTTGGATGTCCTCCCCCCCTTGTGAAGACCTTTTGACAAGGTCGACCACCTTGGAGAAGACAACCAAGGCGTCGAAAAAGGTCTTCACAAGGGGGCGAGGGCATCCGACATTTTGGGGTACAATACTGTTGTAGACTAGATCATCTGTGCTGGGAACTGCCTACATGACAGCTGTGTTTGAAATTGTTCAAATTCCCTGCGTGTGAATACAGTACAGACGACACATACATGCATGCATGTTCGACACCAACCAGTACGCACACCGACCGCCGTATATCATGGGACGTGTCGTCTCAGGCTCGTGCCTCCTCGCCATCAGTGGGAGCGGGGCAAGCCTTGTCCACTTTAAACCGCTCCCAAAGTGTGTGGTACATGAGACCAGAAGTCTTACCGCCCCCCGGCCCAAAAAGAGGCTGCGTTCTCTTCAACACACAGAGACTACACTGCTGCCTAAGTCCTAACTTGGATATGACACCAGTTGAATAGATTTGGTTTCTGCACGCACGTGCGAACAAGTGGAAACGTCACAGACAGACGACGCGGAGAGCGTGAGCTGCAGTAGTCTAATAGTGAAGGATAGCGGATTCATTCGCCTGCTGTTCACAGCGAAATCAACGCCCGCCCGTTAGACTATGCTTGGAAGGAAAAAACAGCACCCCCAGCCCCAGAGAGAGCCCGTACACCACCGCGCCGTGCACGTGTTCCACTCATTCCAGATAAACGTGTTGAATCGTGTGCGCCATAGATAGCATAACAATGGAGACCGATGCAACTACTGCTATTTTTGTTGTTGTGAAACTTCGCATTCTATTCTCTCTCGTCGAACCGAGCGACATGGAACAGAACACGAAAAAATAACGAAACTGCTGTGCAGACCAAAAAACGCCTCGCGGACCGCCAAAGAACAAAATAACACCGCGCGGACCCCCCCCCCGAACCGCGATCTTGACTCTTTCTGCCTGAGCGGGGGCGGGGTGTGTAGAAAAACCCGTTACAATTCGCGTCTCTCCCTGCCTGCTGAGAGCGGCGCACACGGACACAACGAACCTCTGCGCGCGCTGACTTTGACAACAACCTGTTGTCACGGTCACAGCGAGCACAGGATCGGTACAGACAATCATGATGATCAAGCGCATCATGATGTTGGCCGCTTGGGCCTTTGTCGCGTGCTGCCCGATCGCGAACTCCTTCGTGTACCGTTCTTCGGTGCAACGTAACACCTTCAACACCAACTCAATGTTGGGCAGGAAACAGAGGGGCGAGGTCGGCAAGACCATCGAGGTACCCTCAGGCAAGACCATTGACGGGGCTGGCGTTGGGCGCAGCAATGGCGCGGTCGCCATCGAGGAGAAGGTGCGCATCCCGCGGGTTCCTTCGGCGCTGGACCCCGAGGGGATTACCCGCAGGGTGGACTCTCCGCTCCACATCTTGGGGAAAGGGGGGGATGGGGAGGTGAGCAGGTTAATGTGTGTCTTTATTGTTAGCATCGATACCGCGCTAATGTGACTCGTATGTTGTTATTCGTAGTTCACGGACACACAGACATGCCCAAGACAAACGCGCTCACAGGACGTAGCTAGGTGACGCGGGAGTTGGTTCCGGCAAAGCTGTCTGGTTGGAAGCTGAGAACGCACGATATCCACTTCCTCTGCTGCTGTAGGTGCACCATGCCGGGTGACGGTGGGGTTTTCTTACGTGGGGCAGGCCATTTCCGATAGGGATTGGATTTTGAAAGGTTTCATGTTGATCTACGGTACGTACACAGTAGACCACACCATACAATAGTCTACAGTAGATTGTTTTCACACAAATCCCCGATACCTGAGCAGGATCACTGACGTCGAGCATTTCCTTTGATGTCCCAGTCACATGCGCTCCAGTAGTCATCACACCTATTGCAGTACGACATACAGTAGGTCCCGTCGCTCTCCTGCCCAACGAGGGATTGGCTTTTTTGTTCCGTCACGATGTACGTGCGTTTACGTGCGTTTTGTGTTTATCTGTGAGTGAGATCTTCACCCCCTTGACTCACATTCTAGACTAAACGTTTCATCTGCTCTCCTGCTCGGAAGGGTGTGCCGGTGCCGCATGAAGAAGAATTTGTTCCCGTGGTGAGGGAGGGGGCTAAGTCGTCGAGCAACGGCGATCAACACGACGTTACCCAGCAACAACAACTGATCCAGCAGGATGAAGCAGCGGAAGATGGTAAGGCCATTTCAATACCCGTTCTCTTAGAACAAAGGTTGGTGGCCGCTGTGTAGGCGATGAGGACGCCCCCACACCGCTGCTGCTGCCCATGAAGGTGCCGCGGCCGCCTGTGCTGCTGCTGGTTGCCACTACTACGACAAAAATATTTTCACTACAATGTAGACGTCCAGTAACATACCATTGGACTCCCCGGTGTCGTCGGCGCGAAAGAGCGGGGAGAACGTGCTTGGCCGTTGCGCCACTCCAAGCTCCTCTCCCCTCTTGTGCGTCGTAGACATCAGAGCCCGGTGCTGCTCTCCTGTAGCGATAATTCTGTCGAAGTTGTTGTAGGCAGCAGCAGCAGAGGCGGCTGCGGCACCTTCGTCTGCAGCGGCAGAGGTGGGGGCGTTCTCATAGCCAGCAGCAGCCTATTGTTGTTGCACATTTTTCGTATTTGTAGTGTCATTCCTAAATTTCTCAAGACGTGGCTCCACCCATGCAGTCGTTTTCATCTCTCTCCCGGCCGAATCCACGCTGTTGTTTCACTCGATGCTACATAGCCTGCGGCAGAACACTCTCACAGTGTCAACAGCGAATCTCAGCCGAGGAGATCTTATTGCTCTACCTCCTCTCTCACCCTTCAACTTCGTCGTCACCCCCACTATATGCTTCACTACCGGTGGTGTTGGCGGTACGTCGGTGCCAGAGCACCTGCTGGAACGGTGCGGCACGATCTGGTGCACCGGCATCTAGTGGACACACGGCGTCCTCCAACACGACGACTTTATCTTCAAAGTTAGGGCCCAGTGCCACGCATTGTTCAAGCTCTACGCCATCGGCGCCACGAACACCCGGCCAGCCCACAACGCCCACGCCAGAGGCGAGATAAACCTCCGGCTTGAACGTTGTGGGCTTGCTGCCTGCTCGAGCCACCGATGGTGTAGAGATCCAAAATGGCGTGGCACGGGGCCCTAACTTTGGAGATAAAGTCCTCGTGTTGGAGGAAGCCGTGTGTCCTCTGGGTGCCTGTACGCCAGATCATCTCGCACTGTTCCGGCTGGTACTCTGGCTCCGAAGTGCCTCCAATACCTCCTGTAGTGAATTGGTGGGGGTCACGGAGAGGGTGCAGCTTGAAAGGTGCGAAGAGGCACTCTACGGCATCGCATGAGCGCATGCTCTTGTCTTATCAAACCAAGCTCTTCGTCTACCAATATTACCAGCCTTGGCCCCTCCTCGCTATCATAACACAATCATGCCAACAACATACGTAGTTACCCTCGCTGCTGTATTGTCGGGCGTATCACGCACATATTTCGCTAACGGCCTCCTTGCGAACCCCTCCCGCCCTCCCCGCCCGGCAAACGATAAACAGGGCTCGAGCGCCGGCGCCGGCTCCACCACCACGGTTCGAGGCCACGGGGTCGATACCCTGGCTGGACT
Organism: Ectocarpus siliculosus; assembly: GCA_000310025.1. Classification (NCBI taxonomy): domain Eukaryota; class Phaeophyceae; order Ectocarpales; family Ectocarpaceae; genus Ectocarpus; species Ectocarpus siliculosus. The sequence continues at coordinate 848,169 of FN649744.1, read as the reverse complement.
GTTCGCTGGAAGGGGTTCCAACGACACCGTTACAGGAGTGGGTTGTCCGGGCTACGCTCAACGTCACCAACAGGGCCAGGTGTGGGAGATGGGCTCTGCTCGATTTGTGACATTGAGCACACGCCGAACGAAGCCGCTGCTCCGACCACCGGACAAGTTGGATACCACGACCCCGCTTCCGAAACTTCTCTCGGAATTTGCACGAGCGACATGAAGAGTGTCCCTGTCGAGAGCCGCAGCACTGAGAAGTACGGAACTGCGACCATCGCAGAGAGCAGCGAGGTGGCCAACAACCACAGCCGCCACGGCTTGGAGAAGGCAAAGGCCTCGCTGGAGCTGCCGTCTTGTGCCGTCGACGCCCGTTCCTTGCAAAAGCGAGTCGAGCCCATCCAGGACGACAAGAGCTCCGCCCCCACGCACGACGGGTCGAGTCCTGCCCATACCAGGATCGCGCGCGAAGCAGTTTCTGATGGTCAAGGTCACGACAGGAAGAAGGTCGGTCGCTCCTACCCCCACGAGGACACCGGCCGCTCGTTTTTTAGTCTCCACCTTCAGCAGTTCGATGGTCCTGAGGACTTCAACTAAGGTCCTTCATTGACATTTCCCTACCTTCCGGCGGAGATTCCCCCCCCGCCCGTCCAATCCGGAGCCACTCCCGCCGCCACCGCCGCCACCGGGTATGGAACAGCGTCTCGTGCTACACCGCCCGATCCGACCACGAACAGCCCTGCCGAAGCCCCTGCCGAAGAATCCCCTGACTTCGTCGACATGTTGACCGCTGCGTTGCATGACGCGTGGGGCAGAGGAACGATTAGGGGCGCACGCCACTTGCCCACCCAGGATGGCACCACTGCCGCTCACCAGTCCTCGGCGTGGTGGCCCTCGGAGGAAGCTGGTGTAGACGCTGACGACATTCCGCAGGTGTTTCATGACGCCTGGCGAAAGAGAGGGGTTCGGAGCTCCAATACTCTTTTCGTGGGGGGCACAGCACCGGCGGAAGCGTCAGAACGGGTTGCATCGACCCTCTCTGAGGGACATCGTGAACAGGTGGGGTTGCCGGTGGTCCTGGCAAAGAGTGGTGCAGTATTGTTGCGGTCGTAAGAGCTTTGGAGTGTGTTCTCTCGATGGCCGAAGGCAATCCTTTCTTTGAAGAAACTAGTTTTTTCGGTACACACTGGACACTGTTTCATAGCCAGGCATCCTTACACCCCATGGGGCAGGACATGTTCTGGACCGGCACCACTCGGAATTCATTATGTAACACCCGATGTTAGTGAACGCGCATGCCTCTGACGACCTCCCCTCAACAGTCGCTACCGTGTTTGGACGTATCAACGTCGTTCCTGATACCTTGCGGCTCCTCAAATTCCCTCGCGTAGTGCGTGTGTGTCACGTAGCTTTCTTTGTCGTCAGCCAGGGCGAGCGACTACTTTAACAACACAGACGCCGTCAAACGCCACCATTTCCTTCCCCGCCACATGTTTCGTGGCCACTACTCACGAACAGCAACAAACTTAATCAACCCCCTCCAAACAAATACCAGACGACATACAACGATAACCATCCCCGCAAGGTCTCGCCGACACCAGCCATCGCTGAAGACCGGGAGGCTTCGAAGGTGGCTTAGCAGAGTATGGTTGCGCCACCTTTTTGCCAAGCCTCTTTCGAATTCTCGCGATCTTCATGTATCGGCGGTCGTGCTGGGATGGTCATCGTTGCTTCTCGCCTGGCGTTTTTTTCGGGGCGATCATGTTCCCTGTTGTTCGTGAGCAAAGATTGGGTAAAGAGGCTCTCCTCGCCCCCTCGAGATTCATGACACCACACGTGTTTATTATCCTGTGGCCGCTCGATTCTCTCGCTTAGTGCATGTGTTCTATCTAGCTTTGTGTGTGGTCAGCCCAGGGCGAACGACTCCAACAACAACGAGGCCGCCATACACCAAAATTTCCTTCCCGGCCACGTGATTCACGACCATTACTCACGAAAACAACCAACTTAATCAACCCGCACATACCGCCAGGCGAAAACCAAAGACGACAACCACGGCAAGGCCGCTCCCGCCAGCCACTCCCCCAAGAACGGGAGGATTCGCCGCTGGCTTGAAAAAGCAAGGCGAGGTTGGGCAAACAGGCGGGGCTCGCGCACGAGGCGACGCAGGGACGATTTGACATGGTAGCGCGTGGTTTGCGTGTTTCTCATGTAGAGTATGTAATTTTCCCGTGTTACTACTTGTACACGTAATGCGTGATACTTGAAGGCTCACTTTGAGCCGACAACGCATGTTGTACCACTGTTGTTTGTCCACATAGTTGTAGGGGGAGGGGGGAATCTTTGACGCCATCGTGTTTCTCGTTCGAGTGGCGAGATACTTTCGTGACTTTCTGGTTGCGCTTGGCCTCAACCGTATTGCATGCGGCATCGTTGCGGGATGCTTAAGTAGTTAAGGTAAATTTGTTGTTGTTTATTTCTCGGAGTATATATTTTCGCTGGCATAAGCACGAAAGGGGTGCCGACTAAGCCTGTAGGCATGATGGACAGAGCCGAAGGTGCTGTTGTCGTGCAGGAGGGCGAGCAGATGGAGGGTAACGACGCGTTTGATTGTTGGCAAGCATGCTTCGAGGAGACTTGGGGGGGATGGTGGGGGGGGGTCTTGTGATGTTTTCTTCATTGAAGTATTGTGATCACGTGTCGAGTGCACGTCTATGAACAAGCGGAAGACTTGATGCAGGTTTCGCAGTGGAGAGTATATCCACGAACATACATCACACGCCCCTGGCTTCCACTTACACACTCCTCTTTTGGTTCCGGCGAGTGCTTGGCGCTTGCGCACAGCCATGATGCCTGCGCGCCCGGAAAAACGAAACGGTGAAGCACAGGGTACCTTGGCGCATGCCGACTTTGTTCTACATGGCGTTCTCGCAGTGGGTCGAGTTCACTGCGAAAGTTCCCGCTCAACACTGACGAATATCCCATGGCAAAATCGCTTGCGCCATAAAGACCGATCGAAAAATCTTGTCCAGCTGGTGTGCGGCAAGCAGAACCGTCTAGCCCACATGATTTCGAACCGAAAGCAAACACAGGTACTTCCATGTGATTACTACGCACGTTAACTCTCGTGCGATCGTTGTCACCAGGGGCAGTAAAACTCTCCCTCCGCGCCGTATAACTTGCCAACACCATGTCTATCTCACACTCAAGATGAAAGAGTAGGCAGGCATGTCTGACCTCAGCCCTGCAGATCCTACCTGGGAAGAAGAGAGATTCACGCCGTCTTGAAAACAATGACACTCAAAATAAATCCCAGATGCCAATACTCCCATACCAAGTGAACGAAACGCGCCGTCTCCTGGAAGACGTAGTCAGCAATGGTGCGTGACCCAAGAGCTCGAGGGAAGAAGAGAAGAAACAGTACCAGCCTCCAATCTCGCGTCAACGCAAGCTAGGGATTGCTTTTCACACAGCGCACCCTGCCTTTTTATGGTGGGTGAAAAGGTCTTCATTCCAAACGCCAGCTCGGCGACTACAAAGTATTTAACTGGGACCCAAATGTCACCCTGCCTTCCTAAGACGCGGACGAGTCTCTTCGCTGCTGCCGTCGAGATCGAGGGTGCCAGGTGCAGTGGCAGGCTTGCCTTTGCCAGACGCAGTGGCAGGCTTGCCTTTGCCAGACGAGGCGGCGGCCAGCGCGAACTCCATCATACACAGCGGCGTGAACTCCAGCAAAAAGCGGAAGCGGTTGAGGTCGAAAACCCCTGGTCGAAGAAATCGAACCTACATGTATCAGAAACAAAACCATGGAGAAAAACGTATCACATGCACACGTTAGAGGTCTCAGTGCGTGTGAGTGGGGCGAGGGGGGCTGCGATGTGTTCGTCTCGAACGCCAGCTTGCAGCACATTGCAGCCAAACAACAACAACAACAACACATGCAAGCCCGAACAACGCCCTCCACAACTCCTCTCCAAACGCACGGCGGCTGCTCATCTCGCGGTCCCGTCAACCAACCGTCCTCCCGACCGAGACCGACAACCCTCCGCCTCGTCGGTCCTAGCCAATCGAACCGGTTGCGTGACGACCTCTTGTTGCTTGTGGCTGGACCCCTGGCCTCCACTACCAGACGCCGGGAACGGTCGATGGTTGCCTAGAAACGTCGTCTGCGCGCACTTACCATACGGAACAGAGGGGGGGGGGGGGGTATCGGGAGGTCGTTAGACGGTGCAAAATGTAGGGTGTCTTTCTTCCACCCGGACCCTGGAGAAAGAGGAGCAAGAATGGGAGAGGGGGGGGTCGTTGGGAACTGTTTTATCTTGTGCGAAAATACATAGGGTTCACGTTTCAGTCGGACGTGCCTAGGTTAGTCAAGAGCAGGAACAAAATCTGCATTTCAGACAGGGGGTGCAAAGCCGAAGGTTCACGACTAAATATGCTGTCAACACGGAAGAATACCCACCCCCCTTCCATGCAGCCCCACCCTCTCGCACGGGATTGAGCAGGAAGGCTCGGATAACACGGAGGCCTTCGTCGATGAGTATTACGGCAAGACCACCACGTGGGAAGCTCTGCCGAGGATGGCCATGTCGCGGTAAGTAAGCCGGGGCTCGATGGATGCGCCTGTGTGGAACAATAGTGGTGGACTCGTTGACGCGCACCTGCTGGGTGTTGATTTCGATGAAGGAGACAGGCTACGCGGTGCTCTTGCCCCCCGGGAGCGTTGGCCGTATGTGTTTCAATAGATTGGCTTCGTGAACTCATGGCTAGGCGAGTTGTGGACTATTCGTGTCACCGGTGATTACAATTAAGTTTTTTTTTTCCCCGCCGCTCTCAAACCGACCGAACGGTCTTCTTGCCCTCAATCACGCTCGAGGAGCTCCCATCCGGGATTACACCGAAAACCACCTCTGCGATGCTTCTGTTCCTTTAGTCTCCTCGTAGGAAGGATTGATTCATTGCTTCCATTTCCCTCTACAGCTGGCGGTTTGTGCTCCTCAACACCAACCTGAAGGAATAATATCCCGCCCTCACGCCCTCCTCCGCTCTCCCGCGCTCCGCTTTCACGCGCTCCTTTTGTGGGCACTAAACATTTGTTGAGAATGCCGCCTGACCGATTCCACGCACTCGTGCCTCACAGAAACCCCCTGGGAGGTAATGTCCCCTATGCTATGGTGTCGCCACACGACTGGAAACGTGGTAAGTGGGCTGCTCAGATTTGGGTTCCCATCTTTGACCAAAACCTACCGTGGTCTCTCTCTCTCGCGCTCTCTCTCCCCGTACAACGTGCACGAAATCATTTTTAAATTTACTTTGGGGTGACTGGCTGGGCGGAGCAGGAGCGCCGCCGGCACGACGATGGACAGGTTCGGCGGCGTCTACGTCCTGGGAGGGTGGAACAGCGGGGGTGCTCTGAGTTCTTGCGAACGCCTCGCCCAACCCCCTAGTCTCCGCCCAGCAGCAGCGGCAGCGCAGGGGAGGTCTACGGGTAAACGCGGAAACCCCCGCTTGCGCCGCGCAAGCAACAGCTCCGGCTCCAGCAGCAGCAGCAGCAGCAGCAGCAGCGACGGTGTCTCCGGCACCGCAAGAACGATACGGTTGGTTGGGGAGCACGGCGAGTGCCCTATGTCGGTGGAGGGGGAATCAAAGTGGGGGTGGGAAGCGCTGCCGCCGCTGCGACGGCAGCGGTGCTTCCTAGGGGCGGCGTTTGAGCCGAGCGGCGCGCGCTGCTTGCGATGGGAGGGGGCACGGGGCCGTACAGGAACGGCTCCGTTTTCGAGACGGTGGAGGTGCTGCGCCCCGGAGAGTGGCAGTCAAAGGGGGGAGCATTGATTATCTGATGTGATGACGGCTGCATTGACGCACAGTAGACCCTCACGGTTTTTCTCGATCAGTGTTCAAGGGTGTGGGTGGGTGGGGGGGGTGTACTCATGGTCGTGCATGCCGTAGTCGTGAGACCTTTGACCTCGCATCCCTACAAAGCCGGGACAGAGCACGCCGGGTTCTCACCGGACCAGGCTCTCACATCACCAAGCGCGAACCGCCGTGAGGTATTCGGCCAGTCGCATGAAGGGTGCGCTGCATCCTGCTAAGGGTGTTCGGCATCTTGCGCTTACTTCCTTGCGTACGGATGACAGCTGCGAATGACTTACAATTTATTTTCTGGTGCTTTCACTTCCAGAGACAGTTGTAAGCACTGTGTGTAACTGCCTCGAGGGTGCTTGACCAATTTAACTCAACGTGCTGCGACTATCCCCCTTGCGCGGAGTGAGGGTGTTCTCGACCCCGCACAACATGATCTACTCGATCACCATTCATGGTTACCGCAAAAAACAATACCCAAAGGCAAAAAAAAGGCGGTAACCTGGTTGCCAAGCTCACGAGGTGATCGGTTTGTAATACAGCATCGCTGCCAAGCGACGAAAACCCAACCCCGATGGCATACATCGCCTCCGGGGGCGGCGGCTTGTTTTACAACGTCGTTGCCAAGCGACGAAACCCCAACTCTGATGGCAAACACCGGGGGGGAGTACAGAGCGGAGGAGGGGATATTGGGAGGTCATTGGACGGCCTACATCAGTGCGGCGGAGCGTATTGGCTAGGATTTGTCCCAAGGGCATCTGTTTCCTATCGTTCTGCTGGATGGAACTCGGGGCTGCGCTCCGCTTACGGCGGTTCAGATGACGGCTGCCCTACAAGGGCATTTGCGAGCGGTGGGACTGCCGCACCGCTACACTATGCACTCGTTCCGCGTCGGAGGTTCTGTAGCGCAGTCGCTTGACGGAACGGCGATGGACGCTATCATGAAAATGGCCGGGTGGCGTACGGAGAGTGTAGCGAAGCGATATGCTGGCGCCACTACTACTGTGGGGGCAACGGGTTCCAAGAGGATCCGTAGCGAGCTGTACGCAGACTCAAACGCGTTGCCGTTGTCTGGTGAATTCACATGCGATTTCTCTGCGTGTGCTCGCCGCGGAAAATAAAGAAAGTTTGGGTGGGCGAGACCTAGAATCGAGGCGTGAGTGGTCAATAACTAAGATGTGGCAGATCGGATAATCAACAAGAAAGTAATGGGCGGGACCACAGGCCGGCGCAGGAGGCCTCACCCAACCAAATCCAGTACTTACATCGAATGATCTGGGATAAGAATACAACAGTATTTTATGATGTGCAAGTTTCCCGCGCGATTTGTGTTTTTTGTGTTGTGAGGCTGTCATATCTTTACTTGTATATTTTGACGGAATACAAGCAGCAAGCGCATGGGATGAGTACTCAATAAATCCGAACTTTCGTGTCGACACACGACGAATGGATCTGGCATAGTTTCCTCCCCCCGACCGTGCTATATGTGTTGTCCCGGTTTTGCACAGGAGTTGGCGTGCCTGTCTGCCTCCCCCCCTCCCCCTGCCGGTTGTGTTCCACAAAATAGGGAGAAGGCCCATGTCAAATAACGAGAGGGTCCGTATTGTTATCCGTCCATGAAAAGTTTTTTTCGCTTCGACCCGATCCTTGCCTGCTTGCGTTTGTCTTTACGTCCGTTGTGTTGGCGTTAATCGTGTATGTATACATGGATCCTTGCTATGGTAGACTGGTAGCATTTGTCAGTGTTCGGGTTTCATGCCATGGAGAAAACAAAACACTTGGATCACTACGAATTCAGGATCCTCTCCTACTTGTGGGTATTCGTTTCGGGGAAGGAAGCATTTTTGTTCTTTTACTTTTCGTTTGCTAATTTTTATTGTGTTTTAGGCGCAGAGCACGACTGTCGATGCAGAGGTGCGAATTATGTCTGCTCTTTTGCTTTAAATGAATAGTCCTCACGATGAGTGACAACCACGGAAAAAGTCGGGGCACGTACGCGTAGATTACCGTGGACACAAAACAGACAGGATTTATAGTGGAGGAGACCAAGAGAGAGAGAGAGAGAGAGAGAGGTGGTGGAAGTGATACGAAAGGGGGGGCAAAGAAGGCGGACAACCGTCGACCATCGAAGTCATGGAAGCATGCACCTCATCCGGAACAGAGGGGACTTTTAGATACGACTCAGGTCAGAGGGGCTTATTCCGCCGGCGTTGGGGTCTAGATGTCCAGGTTCTTAACCCCAGGTGCCCCAGAAACATTGAATCGCTCTTCTTGGCGGTACTCTTGTTTTCGTTGGGCGATGGCAGCTGAGTTTGTAGATAGCGTAACTCTTCGACTACGTTGTGGAGCTCTAACGCGAATGTTCGGCAAGTGTCTCGCTTTGACTTTCTGGCGTCCCTTCATCAATTAGTCGGCCAATTACGCGGTCGATACCAATTCAAGCCTCCTTCAAACAAAGCAACGCAAAGAAAAAATACAAGCTGGGAAACGTACCTACTGGACCCCCCCCCCTCCCCCTAGCCCGGTTGAAACATGCCATCGTACAATGAAATTGAAACGTTTTTTTTTGAGTCTCCCCGCGTAGTGATTTTCGGGCCTAGTCGCCAGACGCGCCTCAGAGGGCACACCCCGACCACGCAGCAGAACGCGAAGACGTTCAGAAGGAGGCGGAGAGTGAACCAACTTCGCGGTGACGTTTTCACTCGAGGTGCGTGGCCGGAGCCCGCTCACGGCGGCGGCGGGGTGCAGCAGGACACACCAGACCACCAGTCAGTGGTCGATGTGTTTCTTCTCGCCGAAGTACAGAGTTGTCTATAATATTGACATGGTACAACGAAGATCTTCGCCACAGCCTTGGGCGTCACGTGGACTACAAGTGCGTTCCCGCTGACAGTGGCCACGCACGGTGAAGAAGGGTTCACCGCCGCTGGCGTGGTAGGTGGTGACTGGTGAGTGAGAGTGATTCCAAACGGTCGCCAGTATTCTCTGCCGAGGAGACTCCCCCGGGTCTGGTTTCTGTGTAGAATTTAGGTAACGTGGGTTGTGCCTCTGCTCCACGCCAGTTGCTAGAACAATCAATACTTTCCGCATCAACACTAGCTAGCGCGAGCCCGAAGGTTGCCTTGCCCCTATCTTAGTGGCAAGTACAACCCCGACTACATGTGCCACACCGGAGGACGGGTGGTGGAATGTTTGACGGTGGTCGATGATCGATGATCCACTCGGATAGTACTGCAGTGTTTCCTTCTTGTGAGCAGTGAACGAAACAAACTGCCTGAAGGTTGTTCGGCGTCGCACGACCGACAGAAGAGAGATGGCGAGGAAAGACTCTACTACCATTGCGTCTTTCTTACGAAACTCTCTCGCTCTCTCGGGAACATCGGCTCTTCTTCTCTGTGTACGTGATGCGGAGACTAATGGCCAAGCCAGGACCGACATGTAATAATTTGTCCGAGGTTCGTCGTTGTCTCCCGGTCGGTTTGTTTCTTGTGACGTGTACATATATACACCGCGTTGCTGGTGATTCTCTGAGTCATTTTTTTAAATCGTCTTTTTGGGTAGTAGTTGGCCTATTACCGCGGAAGGCGCCCGGGTCTGTGGGACCGTATGTCAGCACTACGTGCACACATTCTAAACAAGACAACAAGCACGCGGACTTTCCATTAAATGCCGTCTACTTCAGGTCTACAAAAGAATACTTGCTTGTTTGTGTTGTTTTTGCTGCCACCCACAGCGCGCAGGAGCGGCGTGATGCACCATGACACTCCGTCACACAGTAGTATATTGTGCTGCTGCACACAGAGTTGCTGATCAACATCAACAAAATATACCAGGGTTGAGTACTCGTAGCATTCCGCATTTAGACGGTAATTACCGTCTTTTGCCCGGGTCGTTGGTGAAAAAACGAGAGATCCTGCAAGGCCACTCACATTATTTTCCCCACTTCCACCCGGCCAGCTCCATCCAGCTCACAATCATCCCCATGACGAGGCCACCCGCGCCCGCCTCAAGCGCGTACGATAGCGCTAATCACCCCTCACATCTCTCCTGGGTGTGCGTGCTGATGGCCGTTCCGCCCTCTCCGCCCTTGGATGGTTGATGATCCGAGCCAAGGGCCACATGATGTCCCCCCGCCCGGCTCTCTCTGCCTCTGATTTTACACGTGTAGAAAAGTCCTCCATCGGGCGCCCACCGGATGGACCAGCGCCCAAGATCCTTCACCACCGCAGCACAAGCAGCAACCGATCTCCTCTCTCTCCGGCACGCCAGAGCCCGACCCTGCCCGGCGCGGAGGGGCGAAGATGCAGGCCTCGTCGGAACACCTGGGAGCTATCACAGCCGGCGGGGGGTTGATGAGGTGAGCCAAAAAGATACCTTGCCAGAGCTCTCAGAATTGGGTGTGATTTCTCACCATCAGCGTTGAAAGTATGACGGCGAAGGCACACCATCACCACAGCGTTGTTGCCGACTTGCTGTCCTTCGGTGGGGAAGGGTGTGCGTTGGGCGCGCGGCGAGGGCATACAGTATAACTCATCCGCTCTCAAGATCTCGAGAACCAAAGAGAGCCGCAGGAAGAGAAAAAGTTGCTCCATCTTGCTCCATCGGCAAAGAACTTTCGACAGCAGGAGAGGAGGAGCGATGGCGCTATATTGCTGTACCGCCGTAGCTGCTCTGCACCACCATCCGTACTACATACAATAGAAAAAGAGAGCAAAAGAAGGGATTCTTGGCCACTTTGCACCGTGCAAGAGTCAGCCTTGTCATCGGTGCGGTGAAAGAGCGGCCGTGTATGGATACAACGGAAGGTGCTCCAAGAAGAGGATGCTGACAAAAAAAAGCACACACAGGAGCAGCTTTGTGTGCGACTGCTGTTGAACCAATTGAACCTCCGCCGATCGGTCTTGTCTTCTTGTCAGCCCCCAGTACAGCAGTAGCAATGCATTCAATCCTCCGCCGTGATGCTGTCCGTTGGTAGCAGCACCATGCCTTTGTTTTTCTCTCTCCACCAATTCCACCGAACGGGGGTCGATGTCAGGCTCTCCCACCGAACTCCACGCTCTGCTTTGCTGCCCGATTCCCCTTTTTGCAGCCTTCCACACTCCACACTCCACACCTCCTCGCGGACGATCCAGGCAAGAAAAGCAAGCAAGTCATTCGGCCCTGGTGACTGACTTCTGGACCGTGGAAAAAACGAGGACACACAGCCCGCCGTTCCTTGTGGTAAGCGCCAAGCCGCGTCTCTAGAAGCTTCATAGCAGGCCACGCTTAACGTCTCCATGGTCCTTAGCCGCTCTCAGCCGATGACAGAGTAGAGTGTACAACAGGCAAGGTGTGGTACAGGGATGCACTGGAGGTGAGGTGGTGAGGTCCCGGTCTATTCGCGGATCCAGGCTGTTCAGACCACCGCTGTGCTGCGTGTGTTGCAGGTGTTCGTCAGCGTATAGCCTTGCACCAATACCAAATCGTGGCGCAACCAAGGAGACCAGGTATGTAGGCTAGGTTTCCTTGGATGTATCGCATGTCTACCCGTTCTTGTTGAAAAGGGGTACCACGCACCAAGGGCTCTTGAAGACTGAAGACGGGCACAGAGAGATGGGCAGCAGCAAAGGCGCAAAGCAGCAAGACCCGCAGTGACACTTTTTGAATTTTTTTCCGCCGCATTTTTTCGTGCTTTTTTCCTGTGTGCTCGCCGGTCATCCTCTGCCCAAGACAAGACAAGCCAGGGCCGGGGTGCAGCACCACCAGCAGTGGTGGCCTCTCAAGACGCCCTTCCTTGCCCGCGATGTGAGAGAAGGGCAGTACCGACCTTGTAGCGACTGAGAGACGAGCGCTTTGAACTTGAAACAAGCTGAAAGAGCAGACAGCAAATAATATTTTTTCAGTCGTGCGAGCGATCGAAATCTACGCAATCTCCGTTGTACAGCAGTAGTCTACAGCAGTATCGCCTCATGATGAGCATACACATCATCAGTATCATGATGGGTCTCTCCAAGTTCAAATGAACAGCAAGTTTCGACGACTTTACCAGCCGGGGTCTGTGTCGTGTCTATAGGGCCCGTTCCTCCGTTCCTATCTGATGACCTGATGGGTCTGCTGATGGTGTGTGTTGCTTACCGGACATCCAACTTCAATACGTAAATGTTGATGTACATTGTCCCTGCAGCAATCGGCTCGATCACTCCTCCTCCTGCTGCTGTAGAGGCTGCCATTTATGTAGGTTGTTGGTTGTGTTCCTGGTTGCTGTTATCATGGTACAGCAGTGGCACAGCGCTGCGAGCTGGCCTACCGTCGCATCGAGGGCCTGCCTGCGACGGGCGAAACCTTGGGTAGAATGACTGCCGGTGTATGCTAACTCACACACGAAGCTTTGGCTTGCGGTGCAAAACCGAACAGTCGCTGCATCGTTCTGTTCGAGATCGGTACATGTCATGATGTCAACACTGAGACTAGCTGTAGCACTGCAGGCCCTCCATATGGAAATTTCGGAACACCCGTGGAGTTCTGGCTCCCACGACAAGAAGCATATTTTTTGTTTTGTTTTTTGTCTTCACTTACTGCAAATCAGCGCTCACAGCACTAGTGCCGTTTACTCCAACCCGTGGTCACACAGAAGAACCCCTCTATACCCTCCCCTCCTGCGGTACTTTGCCTTCGATTTTTAATGAGAGAAGAGTTCACACTCTCTCCCCTCTGTGTACACACGAACTACTAGCGCTATCCACTGGGCCAGGAGCGGAAGCGGTCCAAATCAAATCCCATGCTACCATCAGCCACTGCTGTGACGAGGCAGCTCTACTGCTATAACCCGTGTGAAGATCGTTTGATATGTACTCCCCAAACCCAAAAACAATTGATTAAATCAAACACCCCATATGTATATTCACGGTCAGGAGTTCATTGACGCCTGTCTTGGGTGGGCATTTTATTGTTTACAAAAACTCTTTGGGAATAATTATTATGCCCCGTGCTGCGTACTCCTAATATTTTACAATAATATTGCGCCTGCCGCTGTCAGCGTGTCAACCATGATGCGTTCAACCATGAAGCGTATCTCGGATCGCGGTTGTCATCAGGTTTGAGCACAAACATCGAACAACTATGTACCCAGTCGACACCATACGACACCCATCCGTCGAAGGGAAAGTGTTGAAAGTCTTTTGCAATAAAAAAAGAAAAACAGCGCGGAGGATAATAATGAGCATGTCTTCAACCTGTCAGTACACTGTAGCATAAATACAGCTTGCTTTTACATCGACCATCCTGTGTTCGGAGCTCACAAAACTCACTTGGTTCGTGTGCATAGTTGGAGCAGCACGTGATCTCTGCCGAAAAAATGTCGAATGACAAGGTCCAGTTTCCCGTCAGGACAGGGTACACTTCCGAAAATCAGGGTACAACTGAAAAAAAGAAGACACGGCAGGGTATACCCTGGGCATTTTGCGACAAAACAGGAAAAAACTTGGTGTCGACCAATCACATCGGCTCATATCACGTTGATAAACAGTATAGACTATACCCAGCCGTGTCGTTTTTCGACCGCGGTACACCCTTGTGTGTCGTCTGCCCATGTAGCAGGTCGAGCCGTTCTTCTTGTACCACCGTGTCATCTTTCGTGGCCAAGCCTTCACTTCCAAGAAGAGCAAGACAAACAAGAAGAGCAAGACGAACAAGAAGAGGACGGCAACAAGGCAACAAGGCAACCCGACCAAAGCCGACGGGGGTTAAATCGTTTTATTCGAGAGACTGAGACTGGAGTGATGTGACTGTAGATGGATCGGCAGATGTCGAGAGGACTCTCTCGGCAGCCAACCGACTCTCTGTACCGCTCCTGCTCGCACACAGTTACGCTTTCCCCGCGCCTTTGTTTCCCAAAGGGCGGGCGGTAAGAAACCAAACCCGCCGGGGTGTAGAGATGAGATGTACGGCCGTTTCTCTGTCTAGCCAGAGGGAGGGAGGCTCTCGTCTCTCTATGCTACCGGGCATGGTCGTTCCAACGCGTAGACTGACTAGAGCAGGGTCTCGGCAGCCGAGGTAGGCTCGCTCATTAGAATGTAAACGGCCATGAGCCGATGAGCGCAGCAGGTGCTGACCCCCCTCGCCCCTTGTCTATCGCCCTCTCTTCTGACAGCAGGTCGAGCCGTTCTTCTTGTACCACCGTGTCATCTTTCGTGGCCAAGCCTTCACTTCCAAGAAGAGCAAGACTTCCAAGGAAGAGGACGGCAACAAGGTAACAAGGCAACAAGGCAACAAGGCAACAAGGCAACCCAACCAAAGGGGGGTTAAATCGTTTTATTCGAGAGACTGAGACTGGAGTGATGTGACTGTAGATGGATCGGCAGATGTCGAGAGGACTCTCTCGGCAGCCAACCGACTCTCTGTACCGCTTCTGCTCGCACACAGTTACGCTTTCCCCGCGCCTTTGTTTCCCAAAGGGCGGGTGGTAAGAAACCAAACCCGCCGGGGTGTAGAGATGAGATGCTCTCTAGCCAGAGGGAGGGAGGCTCTCGTCTCTCTATGCTACCGGGCATGGTCGTTTCAACGCGTAGACTGACTAGAGCAGGGTCTCGGCAGCCGAGGTAGGCTCGCTCATTAGAATGTAAACGGCCATGAGCCGATGAGCGCAGCAGGTGCTGACCCCCCTCGCCCCTTGTCTCTCGCCCTCTCTTCTGACAGCAGGTCGAGCCGTTCTTCTTGTACCACCGTGTCATCTTTCGTGGCCAAGCCTTCACTTCCAACAAGAGCAAGACTTCCAAGAAGAGGACGGCAACAAGGCAACAAGGCAACAAGGCAACAAGGCAACAAGGCAACCCAACCAAAGGCGAGGGGGGTTAAATCGTTTTATTCGAGAGACTGAGACTGGAGTGATGTGACTGTAGATGGATCGGCAGATGTCGAGAGGACTCTCTCGGCAGCCAACCGACTCTCTGTACCGCTCCTGCTCGCACACAGTTACGCTTTCCCCGCGCCTTTGTTTCCCAAAGGGCGAGCGGTAAGAAACCAAACCCGCCGGGGTGTAGAGATGAGGTGTACGGCCGTCTCTCTGTCTAGCCAGAGGGAGGGAGGCTCTCGTCTCTCTATGCTACCGGGCATGGTCGTTTCAACGCGTAGACTGACTAGAGCAGGGTCTCGGCAGCCGAGGTAGGCTCGCTCATTAGAATGTAAACGGCCATGAGCCGATGAGCGCAGCAGGTGCTGACCCCCCTCGCCCCTTGTCTATCGCCCTCTCTTCTGACAGCAGGTCGAGCCGTTCTTCTTGTACCACCGTGTCATCTTTCGTGGCCAAGCCTTCACTTCCAACAAGAGCAAGACTTCCAAGAAGAGGACGGCAACAAGGCAACAAGGCAACAAGGCAACAAGGCAACCGAACCAAAGGCGAGGGGGGTTAAATCGTTTTATTCGAGAGACTGAGACTGGAGTGATGTGACTGTAGATGGATCGGCAGATGTCGAGAGGACTCTCTCGGCAGCCAACCGACTCTCTGTACCGCTCCTGCTCGCACACAGTTACGCTTTCCCCGCGCCTTTGTTTCCCAAAGGGCGGGCGGTAAGAAACCAAACCCGCCGGGGTGTAGAGATGAGATGTACGGCCGTTTCTCTGTCTAGCCAGAGGGAGGGAGGCTCTCGCCTCTCTATGCTACCGGGCATGGTCGTTTCAACGCGTAGACTGACTAGAGCAGGGTCTCGGCAGCCGAGGTAGGCTCGCTCATTAGAATGTAAACGGCCATGAGCCGATGAGCGCAGCAGGTGCTGACCCCCCTCGCCCCTTGTCTCTCGCCCTCTCTTCTGACAGCAGGTCGAGCCGTTCTTCTTGTACCACCGTGTCATCCTTCGTGGCCAAGCCTTCACTTCCAACAAGAGCAAGACTTCCAAGAAGAGGACGGCAACAAGGCAACAAGGCAACAAGGCAACAAGGCAACAAGGCAACCCAACCAAAGGCGAGGGGGGTTAAATCGTTTTATTCGAGAGACTGAGACTGGAGTGATGTGACTGTAGATGGATCGGCAGATGTCGAGAGGACTCTCTCGGCAGCCAACCGACTCTCTGTACCGCTCCTGCTCGCACACAGTTACGCTTTCCCCGCGCCTTTGTTTCCCAAAGGGCGGGCGGTAAGAAACTAAACCCGCCGGGGTGTAGAGATGAGATGTACGGCCGTTTCTCTGTCTAGCCAGAGGGAGGGAGGCTCTCGTCTCTCTATGCTACCGGGCATGGTCGTTTCAACGCGTAGACTGACTAGAGCAGGGTCTCGGCAGCCGAGGTAGGCTCGCTCATTAGAATGTAAACGGCCATGAGCCGATGAGCGCAGCAGGTGCTGACCCCCCTCGCCCCTTGTCTATCGCCCTCTCTTCTGACAGCAGGTCGAGCCGTTCTTCTTGTACCACCGTGTCATCTTTCGTGGCCAAGCCTTCACTTCCAACAAGAGCAAGACTTCCAAGAAGAGGACGGCAACAAGGCAACAAGGCAACAAGGCAACAAGGCAACAAGGCAACCCAACCAAAGGCG
>FN649744.1:820337-830730 GCA_000310025.1 Ectocarpus siliculosus | reverse complement strand
TGCTTCAAGAACTATTTCCGAGCCCACCGACGTTCCGTTTGTCAGCCTTTCACAGCACTTCCAGTACTATCGACTGCTCGCTGTTTTTTGTGTTTCCAAGAGCGCGATGTATCTTTTGCCTTCGAGCCTTGGCTTGAAAGATGCGTATCCAAGGACAACCAGACCTGTTCCCAAATGTGAAAGTAACGAATTGTCGAAGAACCGTTTTTGATCCTATATCGAAAACAAGGCAGACCTACCTACCATTGGGTTCGGCTCATTGCGTTCCATCCGGATGAGGGTAGAAATTATTTTGTGTTCTGTCCAAGAAAGTTGTCTGGTGCCCACTTGCCCACTTGGCAATAATTTTTAGGTTGCGTTTTGGCATTCAATACCATTTCGTCCTGGACTTGTGGTACGTACATGCCGTTTCGAGATACCGTAATGGTCGGAGAGATGGCACCGGGTGCGATCGTTTTTTTAAATGTTCTTCCTTGAGTTTTTATCGCGCCCCGGTGCCATGTCTCCGACCCCGGTGCGATTAGATCTTTTTGATTACATTTTCAAGGTAGCCCGGTGCGATCTCTCCGACCGGTGCGATCTCCGATGAAATACACACAGGTGTTGTATGAGTGGGAGCATACCGGTAACGGCAACGTAGGCTGGTACGTAACAGCTTTCCATACAGCGAGTGGTGTCGTGTTTGATGCGAGTTTTGGCTATAGAGTGACGACAAGAAAGGATGTCGTTTCCATCTGAGGTACTGGTACATACGGCATCAGTTGTCTTCCGCTTTCGTTTCGGTGTTTCTCTACGGATACCAGTACGTACGAAGCAACAATAGCTTCGTGTTGTGTAAGGTGGGGTAGGATGTGGCTTGTACGTTGTGTGTCTGGTTGAGAGTATACGGTTGGCAACTTCCATACCAATTCAAATATGAAATCAACTGGCATCCCGTGTGAACCGCGACCATGCATACGTACATGCAGGGGTGGCGCTCCGCTGACACCATCCCCACATGTATAAGGAACACACATGTACCTCACTCCGGCAGCTGAAAATGAGCTCAATCTTGGGTTTGGCGGTCGGTGTGCGATCTCACTGACCCCGGTGCGTAAATGGATGTAAATCGGGCCGTTCTCGTATTTTTTTGAGCAACCCCGTGCCATCTCCCCGACCGGTGCCACCTCTCAGACCGGTCCTATCTCTCCGACTATTACGGTATATATATATTAAAGCTATGTTGTTTTCTTTCCGCGTTCACCCCTTCTAAACCAAAGCCTAACAAGCAGGCTATCGGCGAGACTATGTCGGCTCCTCTCTCCCCTCCTGCAACTCCCCCTTCAACCAACTTCCCCTTCAACCTACATGAAGTAAGTCTACAAGTAAGTATGCTTAAACAACGTGGCGACGACTCGCTCAAACCTGGTGTATAATACACTCGTATAATATCTCCTCAATATACCCTGCGCAAAAACTTTGGGGTTTTCTCGATAGTTCGACATGGGAAGGTGTTGAATCTAGTATCTGCCATTTGCAACCTACATGGGAGCAGATCATCTGCGATGTTGCCTGTAAATGCAGCAGCCTACCCGCCTGGACCGTACCGTAGGTGACACTAGATACCATACCCTGGACCGATTTTCAAACATCACTTACTCCACGAAGAGAATGCGTGCATGAAACGACTGTTTCAGAAGGCTCTTGACAGAGCGGCTTCAACGCCGCCGTTTCCGGCGCTACCACGCTTCTGCTGTGAAAGAATGGAGCTTGGAAAATCGGTCGAGGGTGTGTGATATCTTGTGTCATACCTTGTTTATAGGTCTAGCCTGAGCCGGAAATGGGTAGGACTTCGACGCCTTATAGGGTGGCTGGGGGGGATTGGGGGAAACATGCTTCTTCAGACGTCGTATGGGTTGTTGTGCAGTGTTGTGCCTGGTTGGACGTTGGCAAGCTATCAATCTGGAAGCAGATGGCAGCGGCAGATCTGGATGCTGATGCGCCTACCTCTAGCGTTGCGGGGCAATCGGTTGTTTCTTTCGTGTACAGCACAGAAAGCGGTTCCGGTCATCTCGAAGCTGTGCAAAGTAGGCCTAGACCTACAGCACCTAGACTCAGCTAGATATTCCACTCGCTCTTCGTACAGCAGCAGTACATGCCCTACCGAACGGCCGGCAGCCCGGTAGCGCGCACATACAAATCGGTGCCCCCGACAACAGTCTACATTGTAGACTAATTGATTGTGCTTTCGGCGGTCCTGACATGTTTTTCTAGCAGCATTCTTCTCCTCCCCTACACACCATGAGTCCCCTGTGCGCGCAGGAACATACTCCACAGAACATACGAGCAGGCGGGCTCTGCAAGCCTGCACAGCTCGGGCTTCAGTATGCAAGCTAGCAGAGCTGAGCTAGCCGAGTACCACCTCCAAACCGTCAAGAACCGCGTGCGCGCGCGCCCAAAAAGCACGGCATGCTTTCCGAACCTTCCGGAAACCCTACCCCCGAACCCCCTAAAGATCCTTTCGCACGATTGGTAATCCGACCTCAAAATAGTATCCATTTCGCCTGTTTCCGCCGCTGCTGCTGTAGTTCCGTGTAGGAACTCGGCCACTCCCTGAATACAGCTCCGGACAGTTCCGTTGAGCATGCCATCCATGTAGAAATGTGTCGTGTCGAGGTGCCCTTTACCCAAGGGTCGTGTCTGCAGGCGGTTAAGCCTGTGTGTAGTCGTCGAGACTGAAGTTGGTATCATTGTTGCCTCAATGGGACTTTCATTATTGCCTGCCGGTGGCACCGGAGCCTAGCTCAGTTGCAGAGGTGAGATGTTGAGGGATAGTTAGGGAGTGAACCCGGTGGGGCTCGCAACACCTCGTGATCTCGCTACCATTACAATCCTCTGCTCAACCATCAATTCATTCGTGAGCTCCTCGCTAGAACTCGTCACACATGTTACGTTATACCAAACGTCACATATCATACCGCATGTACGTATCATTGCATACAGCAATCATACAGCTGCATCTATTCTACTACACACATCCTACAGCAGCGCAATGCGCTGTATTTCAACACATATACAGCACGCCCAACATGTTGGATCAACCCGGTCCCGCGTGCACAAGGGAGAGCAGAGACAACGCACACCGGAGCCGATGCTATAAGTGATGTACGCCTCGGTGCCTGATGTTGTTGTCATGACTGGTCCAGAAGTTTGGGAGTGAAAGGAGGTTCGTCTGCTGTGTGCAGGTTTCGCGCACGTTGAGAGGGTTTTCACGACTACATGCACGATTGTTGTTGTTGTTGTTGTTGTCTTCACATTAAAAACCGTTCCGATCTCTCTCTACCCAGTACCTTCGTATGTCCGCACTGATCCAACACTCGACGCGGTCGATTCCCGTGGTCACAGGTTAACTTACCCTAAAAAGGTACACTCAAATAAACTGGCCCCGAGGGGTCCGCAAGTCAATAGAAATCAACGACAGATATTCTGGAGTCCTCCACTCCCTCTTCGCGCTATGCGAGGTATCAACTGAGACTAGCAGTCACAATCTATCATGGGCCGGAGAGAAAGAGGCACACCCCCTTGGTTCAATCTTGGTACTTCACAACGCAAGCAGAGACAAGGCCATCTGGCACAGAAAAAGAGAGAAAAAAAAGAGAAAAAAAGGAGAAAAAATAAGAATGGAAACCGTAAGGAGAAGAGAAAATAAATGAACATAAAATGAAAATGAAAAAGGGCGAGGACAAAGAGGGACCAGGCCGAAAAATAACAAGAAGTATGAGGCAGAACAGGCACACGGTGGGGAAACCACTAACGAACAAGCAAACACGCAAACATGGCCACCAACCAGCGATACATTGTAATGGTACGAAATCACTACTACTGGGGGGTTGGTGCAATGGTGCAGCGTTGGGGGGGGGGAATTGGCGAAAAAAAAATCAATCCGATAGCATGCACGATAATCCCTCTCTATCTGTAGTACGGAATTGTATAATTTTTCGTGATTTTTATTTTTTTTTTGCGATAGTGATACCGTGGTGTCGAGTAGCTGAGATTGCTGGCGGCTCCTCCCCAACGTTGTGGTGTCGCCCCGGACTTGTGGGCGGGGATGAATCCGCCGAATAGTCCCTAAGATCAAACATGTTGTAGAGTTCGTGCATCTTGTTAAAGGCGTTGCAGCCTTCAGTGTCATAGGGTAAGCTCACCTCCCCCTGATCGCGAAGGGCGCCCTTGGCCGCTTGTGCAGCAGCATCACCATCACCCGCAGTAGATGCGGAGCCACCGTTACGGGACGAACTCCAAGCGCCTTCACCGCCGTTTGAGGCACCACCACCGCCACTGCTACTGCCGCGGCTACTTCGCCTCGTCGCCATAGCTTTGTGGGAAAAGGTGTATAGCCTAGGTGTGTGCGCTGCTACGCTACTGGCTGTGGTGCACCAACAACTTTTGCTGGAGAGGGGGGGGTAACGAAAATACATTTGTTTGAACGCCCCCCCCCCTGTAAACGCAAACGGCTCTTATCTGCTGCGCTCTAGCTCCTCTCTCCGTTTACAGCTCCTACAGTATAATATCTGCTGTGCGAGAAGTTAACATCTCGTTTTCGGGATGGTGGATCGCGCGACGAGGCGATATGAACCACCATCACCTGTCGACGGCAACAACGGTGGTAGTATTGTTCCCTAACCCTGTGGGTGCCGATACCCTGTCGTGGCTAGAATTCGTGACACTGAGGACCAAACGACATTCGCAAGGTTTTACTTACGTGACCCTGTGGATAACGTAACACTGGCAAGGTTCCCCGAAATACCCTGTCGAATTGTGAAGACCGGCATGGTGTGTTCCTTCATCGACCCTGTGCGTATCGGTACCCTGTCAAGGCGATAATATGTGACCCTGTGGATTATCAATACCCCCAAGGTTTTGTGACGCTACTGCGGATGACGTACACTGCCAAGGTGAACAAGACGACCCTGTGGAGTTTTTCAAGCCCCAACTAGTGTGTTGCTTCACCGACCCTGCGGATATCTGCGGGTATCGACACCCTGTCGCGCGATAATTTGTTACCCTGTGGACTACACGGTATCCCCAAGGTCAGGTTTTCGTGACCCTGCGGATGACGTAACACTGGCAAGGTGCACACAATGACCCTCCTGTAGAACTTTCAAGCCGTTCCTTCACCGACCCTGTGGGTATGGGCACCCTGTCATGGCGAGAGCTTGTAAACCTGTGGACCACACGGTATTCCCAAGGTCAAGTTTTGGTGACCCTGCGGATGACGCAACCCTGGCAAGGTGCACCGAATGACCCTGTAGAACTTCAAGACACAGATAGATGGTCTGTACCTTCGCCGATCTTGTGCGTATCGACACTCTGTCACGGCGATCATTTGAAACCCTGCGGGCCACACGATACCCCCAATGTTGGGTTTTCGTGACGCTGTAGATGACGCCACCCTGGCAAGGGTCACAGAATGACCCTGTAGAACTTTCAAACCCCACATGGTGTGTTCCTTCACTGACCCTGTGGGTATCGACACCCTGTCGTGCCGAGAACTTGTAACCCTGTAGACCACACGGTATCCCCAAGGTTTTAATTACGTGACCCTGCGGATAACGTAACACTGGCAAGGTTCACCGAATGACCCTGTGGAACTTTCAAGCCCCAAATGGTGTGTTTCTTCACCGACCCTGTGGGTATCGGCACCCTGTCGTGGCGAGAGCTTGTAACCCTGGGGACCACACGATATCACCAAAGTTTAACTTTCGTGACCCTGCGGATGACGCCCCCCGGCAAGGTTCATCGAATGACCCTGTAGAACTTTCAAGCCCCGCAGGGTGTATTTCTTCGCCGACCATGTGGGTACCGAAACCCTGTCATGGTGAGCACGTGGCACCCTGTGGACTATACGATATCCCCAAGGTCAGGTTTTCGTGACCCTGCGGATGTCCCCACCCTGGCAAGGTTCACCGAATGACCATGTAGAATGTTCAACCCCCACATACTGTACTACGTCGCCGACCCTGTGGGTACCGAAACCCTGCCATGGTGAGCACGTGGCATCCTGTGGACTATACGATATCCCCAAGGTCGGTTTTTCGTGACCCTGCGGATGACGTAACACTGGCAAGGTTAACCGAATGACCCTGTAGAATTTTCAACCCCCACATACTGACTACGTCGCCGACCCTGTGGGTACCGAAACCCTGTCATGGTGAGCACATGGTACCCTGTGGACCATACGATACCCCCAAGGTCAGGTTTTCGTGACGCTGCGGATGAGGTAACCCTGGCAAGGTCCACCGAATGACCCTGTGGAACTTTCAAACCCCACATGGTGTGTTCGTTTGCCGACCCTGCGGGTATCGGCACCCTGTCGTGCCGAGAACTTGTAACCCTGTAGACCATACGCGATATCCCCAAGGTCGGGTTTTGGTGACCCTGCGGATAACGTAACACTGGCAAGGTTCACCGAATGACCCTGTGGAACTTTCAAGCCCCAAATGGTGTGTTTCTTCACCGACCCTGTGGGTATCGGCACCCTGTCGTGGCGAGAGCTTGTAACCCTGGGGACCACACGATATCACCAAAGTTTAACTTTCGTGGCCCTGCGGATGACGCCCCCCTGGCAAGGTTCATCGAATGACCCTGTAGAACTTTCAAGCCCCGCAGGGTGTATTCCTTCGCCGACCCTGTGGGTACCGAAACCCTGTCATGGTGAGCACGTGACACCCTGTGGACTATACGATATCCCCAAGGTCAGGTTTCCGTGACCCTGCGGATGTCCCCATCCTGGCAAGGTTCACCGAATGACCCTGTAGAATGTTCAACCCCCACATACTGTACTACGTCGCCGACCCTGTGGGTACCGAAACTCTGTCATGGTGAGCACATGGTACCCTGTGGACCACACGATACCCCCAAGGTCAGGTTTTCGTGACACTGCGGATGACGTAACACTGGCAAGGTTAACCGAATGACCCTGTAGAACTTCCAAGACCTACATGGTGTGTTCGTTTACCGACCCTGCGGGCATCGGCACCCTGTCATGGCGATAACTTTTAACCCTGTGGACCATACGATATCCCCAAGGTCGGGTTTGGTGACCCTGCGGATGACGTAACCCTGGCAAGGTTCACCGAATGACCCTGTGGAACTTTCCAGACCCACAGCGTGTGTTTCTTCGTCGACCCTGGGGGTACCCTAACCCTGTCATTGTTGACCCAGTGACCCTGGCAATATTTTTTACCTCGACAGGGTACCCATAGGGTCAGCTACAGGGTGAAACCCTCCACAGAGTGTCCACAGCCCTGAGCAAAGTGGCCACCGGTGGAGTATCGGTTCCGGCTACCTGTCCTTGGTAGCTGATGACCTTCCGCTTGAAATACGTGCGCTGGGATCTTTACACTTTGTATAGACACATTTCCTCCGTCCGTTATGCCTTGAAATACGTTGCAACGTATTGGATCATCGCCATTCTTTGTCATGGGCGGAAAGCATAGCGCAAGTATGCAGCCAGCTTTCGCGAGGTTGAGCGGTAAGGGCAGGCGGCGCAGATGAATGGCCTACGAGTTCCGGGCATGCGCAGTATTGCATCGCGTTACCCGCTGTGTGCCCCCGAGAAAGAGAGCGACTGCCGAGAGGAAGAAAACGTCGGGTGCCTAACCCAAAGTGTCCACAAACATGCGTACGTATGCATACATCTAACAGAGAGAGTTTTGCCATTTCCACCGTGGTTGCCCATGGTTGCCCAGGAATACTCATGGAGAATGGCTGCCCATGGGTATACTCATGGGTACCCATGGGTATACCCATGGGTACCCATGGGCACGAATTAGGATAATCTACAACACCCGATTCCGTGCGCTCTGGAAGAATTCCTGGCAGTGATCCAAGGTCCTCTGCGCCGCACCGTGGCTGCTGACGGCACCCAGTACGTGTTCGAGAGGACGGGGGCCAAACCTTGCGTGGCTGAAGAACGTCGTGTCCAACGAGTGCAGGCCTACCCGCCCGTACTTGGCCGCGTCCCTGATCCCACATCCAACGATAACCACTGGTGGCATGTTGTGAACAAACGTTTTGCATCGCGCCAGGGCGAAACGCAGAGCGTACGACATGTTCTCTCCGAGCTCGCTATCGGTGATACTGGCGCTCCTTGTATCACGAACGCTCAGAGATTTTAGGCTGTGTGCGATGTTGGCGGACCACTGGCTATGATGAGCTTGCAAGAGCTCGCACTCCTGCTCTGAGAGCGGGTGATATGCCTCGAGGAGGTTACCAGCGCGGGCCAAGCGGTAAGCGCACGTCAACAACTTGCTGACGCTGTTGAGCTCCTCTTCCCAGGAACCACGCATACGCTCCGCCGGCGGTGCTAAGGTATGCCCCCCTCTCACAACATCTCCCGTGAACAAGTATACCCTTGTACTAGATCGTCGTCGGCGACACATCCTAGCCCGCCTAGAAAGTTCAGCTGGCTCAGCGACCCAGGTTGTGCGGCGAACTCCTTCAAGGGCTCGTCGTGTCGGTCTGACCAGAAGTTTGCGGGCAGGGTGTCGTCCATGGGGATTTTGGTGAAGACAGCCAGCGATAGGTCCCGCACAGTATCCACGCGCTCTTTGATCAACATCAACTCGCTGGTCTTCATGTTGCTCTCTGGGTCGATGCCGTCACCACTCCCATTGGCTCTGTCGATGGCACATTCGGGTTCCAGAGCATCCCAGTTTTCACGCCGCTGAGAGCCGGTACAACCGAACCCATCATCACTGTATACTTTGTCACCAGATGGGTGATGAACCGCCGGAGGTCGGTGTCCAGTGTCACCCCTTCACCGCACCGGTTGTTCAGGAGCTCCCACTGAGTGATTGTGGAATCTGGACCTTCCAGTGCGTATTTGCCGCGATCGACTGATTTCACCACGTGGACCCCGCCATCGATCTCGACGCTCGTCTCGCCGAAAACCACCCCGATGCTCTTCGGGTCGAACATGTAGGACTTGTCGTAGTAATACCGCAAATGCCTAATCTCGGTACGCTTGTGGTAGACCCCTTCAAAGATCTCGATATCATCCTCTCCCTGGTCAGCACACAGGCCATCACCCAGTAGTTTGACCATGACCGGGATCGAAGTGTTTCCACTCGGTTCATTTGCTGCGCGGGAGAACGTAACCTTACTCTCTTCAGCTTTTTCACAACCCAACTCTCTTTTGCTGCCCATCCACTCGCGACTTCCGTCCTGCCTAACCAGGCGTGCGATTATTTTGGTAGAAGAATATAGCTTTGGTCGTCTATTGTACGCGACCTTTAGCACGGGGCCGCTCCCCCTCCCTCCCCCTCTCCCCCTGCCGCTCCCTCTCCCCCTGCTGCTGCCAATTCCGATACCGCCACCGCTGCCATCACCGTCACCGCTTCCGCCACCACCGCTGCCACCGTCATCATCGCTGCCATCTCCACCGCTGCCACCACCGTCACCGCTTCCACCGTCGTCATCGCTGCCATCTCCACCAAAGTCGCCACCAAAGTCGCCACCAACGTCTCCACCAACGTCGTCAACGTCCATAGCCTCGAGACGATTGTCTTCAGGAGTCGCATCGGCCGTTGTTTTCGCTCTCTTTCGTCCACCAACCGGATGATGTTGCGCTTCCTCCGCTCCCACCGCCCTCTTTGACTTACACTGTTATTTTGGGGGAGAGAGATGGGAAGCCGGTGTCGATTTTAAGCGAAAGGGGGAGCGGAAGGCGGTTGCGTACACAAGCGCAACCGATGTGTGGGGGCAACGTGTGTCGTTTGATCATACCAACAGCAACAAACCAATCATAAAATTCTCACATTTCCGTCGGAAACCTTCTCCTGCCTCTCGGTTACGTGCGATGTTGAAGAAGCAGCCTCCAACTCCTCCTGTTTTTCCTTCTGTTTGGCCTCGTGCACCGTGCGCGCCGCGTCGCGCCGATCCTTCGTCTCGGCCATCTTTTTGTCATAAGCTTCCTGATCAGCCCAGCTTGCCCACACCGCCTCCCTTGCTTGCCAGTGATCGTGGTCTTCATCTTGCTTGCCAGCTCCGGTTTGCATCGCATCCAGATCTCTAGCCCTACGGTTTCTTTGACCTCGCCCTGTGGCACTCTGCGCAAACGACGTGATAAATGCATCGGAGACATTTGTTCGTAAGTTCGTCAGTAGATTCCGATGGGGCTATACGAAACAGGGTAGGCCACCGTTGGCTGGTACATTATACGTGGACCCAGACTCGTGCCAGAATAAAAACCGTACCTGAGACGCCATTTCTGCACCCCGAATCGGCGTCCACCGGTAGTATCACCAGCTGTCGGTACCTGTGCACGTTTGTTCATCGTTGGGGGCGGGGCGGTGGGTTCGTGTGGTGTGAGAACGAGAACACAATATTGGCGGGTTGGGTGAGTGTGTTG
>FN649744.1:788327-820317 GCA_000310025.1 Ectocarpus siliculosus | reverse complement strand
CTGGGTGGTTGAATGTATTATTTGAAAACTGTATTCAAATTTGAAAACTGTTTTCATAATTTGAATACTGTTTTCAAACAATTTGAAAAATGTATTCAAATCCTTGAAAGCGCCATATACCGTACTAGGGTTAAGGATTGGCCCCCCGCCCCCCAATGGGGCTGGGGGCCAACATCGTTTGCGTCGTGGAACGATCCTTCCATATAAAGCAGGTACTCACCAATGCAAGACGGGGAGGTAAAATACCCATCGTGAAAGGTCAAAGCGCAGGTCATAACCGCATATGGCTCATGCGCGGAGAAGTTACCACGGAGACTAATCAACAAGAAGTTTGAAGGCCGGCTGAGAAGGTTTGAAGACACAAATACTTAAGCGACGATGGCAAGCGCAACGTCAAAACTTCACAACAAGAAGAAAAGTGCATACAAAAAAGAAAAGGCCGGATGCCGACCTATGGCTCTCTCGGAATGAAGGGATTCCCACAATTTCCAACAGATAATCCACAAGTACGGACATATATATGGAGGTACTGGGTAGAGAGAGGTCGGAACGGTTTCTAATGTGAAGACACAACAACAACAACAATGATGAAGGTCGACCCGTCCTGCGTCGTTCGGTGTAAAATGTAAAATGATAAATGCGAAAGATGGACTGCGTAAAGATCCAGCGGTCTTTTTCGGCAGTGGCAAAGAAATATTCCACCACATGTCGCAAAAACAAAAAGTTGAGCGGGATACCGTAGGACATAGAACACCGCCGCCTTCTCTGTTGCTGCAGGCAGGTTTGGGTTTGCTTCCGTTTGCTTCCACAACCCGGGAACCCAACCCACTCTTGTATTTCGGCCTACAAGACTCCAATCGACGCAAGCACCAGTAGGAAAGTGCGTGGCAGATGCCGTACAGCACAACTCCACTCTCCTACGACATCTATGTACAGTAGTACTGCTGTCGTTGTAGCACCATGTGGAAGATCTCCGAGGGGTCCTCCTGCGCGGTAACGACAGCATGGCGAGAGTTCTACGTGTACCTGTCGTCGACACATGTGGCAGCCGCACACACGAACGGATGTTTGCATCGCATTGTACTATGGTTCGCCGTGACAGGAAGTATCCCATCCAGTTAGGTCGTTGCGGTAGTACGCGGACGTCGTTCGGCGTCTAGTCCATACTGCTGTAGCAAAAACACAGCAGTAATCGAGCTACATATGCATGCAATTTTTTGCTCTGGTTCACTTTTGCCTCCACAACCCGAGAATCTCATGGCTGTATCTCGACCTACAAGACTCCAATCAACAAACCAGCACCGGCAGAAGTGCGTGGAAGATGCTGTGACAGCACAACTAAGTCGACACTCGTACGACTTCTATGTACAGTCGGCGTCTGGTCCATACTGCTGTAGAAATACAAAAATCGAGCCATCTTTTTTTTTCTTCCTACTATATTAATAAGAAGAAATGTATCACGTCACGACGACCATCCTGTGAGTATATATATAACATAATATGACACAAGAAAACACACTCTCGGTGATAACATTTTGGAGTTTGACCGTCGAAACCGCAAGGGGGAACATTGAAAATGAAACGTGTCCCTTGCAATTAGGATAATCGATTTCTGTGCACCTTACATAAAAATTCCCATACACCCAGGTGACAATGGAAAAATTGGGAACGCCGACAAATTCCGCTGAACCAGAAATCTGCACTTCAAAGAGCCAGCCAGTCACATCTATCTGCTGAGAGGAGCACGCACGCAGTCATTCCGGTTTGAGCTCAGCGCCACCCACCTCTCTTGGATTGCGGAGCTAGCCGGCGTTTCGGATCCAGCCGTTGTGCGATACTAATCATCTCCGATAGGACTTGAGGAGGACGGACTGTAAAGCTGTAGTAGTATACTGCACTGCGTTTGCTCCTTGCTGCTGCCCTTGGCTGACCCAGGACTCCGAAAAATCCCCACAGGTACGAACAATCTCCTTTGTGTGTGGTCGAAGATGGACTGCGTTATGTACAAGCCCAACATGCCACCATGCACAACATACTGCTGCTGCCTTCACCTGTCGCCGCCCTTCCACGTCCACCTGTCCATGACACATGCTGCCAAGTGATGCGACAATATCTGGGAACAACACGGACACAGGGAGTACTCCCCCTACCCGTCAAAATTGCTTACAAGTTAGAACAACCTCCTCTCATTCCTCCCATCCATGCCAAATACAAATGATGTACAGTAGCATGCATGAAATGATAACCTCTGTCTTTACTTGTGGTCCGCGCTGCCTACAAATGGGCGAGGTAGCCATACCTTCTGCCTACACACGGGCGAGAGAGGTAACCATACCCACTGCATTTAGCACACACCCACATGGTCGGTGATGAAACCTCAACCACACGCCTCTATCGGCGACCACGTCAGGAGGCAATGATGAGAGAATGTTCTCCCGTGCCCTTTGCACATTTATTTAACGACATTAAATTACACAAAATAAATGGTGAGAAAACGGTGAGACCACTCCCGTGTGTCCACACGTACTCCGAAATGTGTCCGCACATATATATGCATACTCCGAACATATATGCGTACCACACTGAAAATATACGTTTGAAGACTGAGGGAGACTGCATGCCCTACGACTAACAGGGTGCCACACACAAAACGCCCGACTACCCAACTGTACCCAACACCTTTCTGCTACACCTTCCCAACATAACATATATGAGACACACAAGACAGCTACCAAACAAACTGTTTTGTTGAGCCTGTTACCCGCAGGGGAGATGTCCCTATATGCTGTCTGGGAAATCGTAGACATACACAGGTAGCTTTTTCTGACGCTATGAATTCATTGCTAATCTGTCTCTGACTCTTTTCAATGATAGAGATGAATTCGTTGTGTCATATTAAGAGAATATATATATATATTATCACCGGGTGTGGTATCCTGTGGGGGGGGTGTTATCTTGTGTACCCCGGGTGATAAAGTGCAGCTCGCAGGGGCCCCTAAGGGGGTGTGATAAAACAGAGGGGGTGTGATAGCGCGTCCGAACACCCACAGCGTGTGTTTGGGGGTGTGATAAATGGGTGTGTGTGATAAAAGGGGGTGTGATAGCACGTCCGAACAGCCACAGCGTGTGCTTTGGGGTGTGATAAATGAGGGGGTGCGATAAAAGGGGGTGTGATAGCCATGCCTGCACGTACACGTGCAGTGTAGGGACCTACCTAAAGGGGCGTGGAAAAACAAAGGGGCTCAACTGAGGTGACGAAACTCCTGAGCGCATGACCTCGGCGATAACTCAACCCTCTCATCGCCAAAAAAAGTTTGAAACAAAACACGGGCTTGAATCGAGCAAGAAATAATTAAAAATCGAAGGTACCTCGACCGATACGATGATTGGCGGTGGCCACAGACTGCGTGCGCCATCCTTCCTGCCCCCCTCACAAAAACGTTTACTTGGTACTTGCGGCTGCATTCTGCTCTGCCTGCACGTTCATGTTGTTGGGGGTCTCCATGCGGGGTGTTTCCCCGCACACAGCTGACGTGGTTGTGTGTGTGATTGCCCAGGGCAGATGCTGTCACCCCGGTGATAAAGAAGGAGGGGCCCCGTGACTATATGCGGCGATACTAAAAATATCACCGGGGTGTATTATCTTATGTACCCCCGGTGATAAATCGATGGTTTGTCAGAAGCGCCCAAAACTATCACCGGGGTGTCGTATTCTGTGGGGGGTGTGCTTTCTTATGTAGGTGTGTTATCTTGTGTCATATACGGTAGCCTCCGAATGGTCGTTGAAATAAAATCCTTTTACCCTAGATGTTGGGAATGTGGGAATCATACATTTTCATTTATGTTCTAGGTCATTCACGGGACTGTGTGGTCAATCGTCCAAATCGATTTATTCCGGAAAGAGCAATGCTCGAGCATATCTTGTACCAGAAAGGAGCATATGTGTCCACATTTCGAGCATATTCGTGCATTTTACGGTTCAGGCCACAAAAAATGGTGGATAAGACGTGATTTCAAGTTCGCTCCTAGCTCTCGGGGGAAAAAGTACTTTGTACTCCATCCTTCCATATTATTATAAGGTCTGCCTTTCTTTTTTGGCAGAACAGCACAAACGGGGAGAAGGTGAGAAAGAGTAAAAAACGCCCGCCGATATGCCACGCACGAACACGGTTACAGACACAACAGCCTGTGTTTCGTATCGTGAGATGAAGAATTCTTACCCAGCGGCGCAAAATCACTGCCTCCTCGGTTGGTTGTATGTAGACAACACATGATCGCACGTGAACAGTTTACGGAACAACACGAGAATACATACACGAAGTCGCTAGCACCACTCCCAAGTAGGACACGGAAATCACTTGCCGAACACACCGAATTCCCGAAAATAGCTCCTCTTGGGGTCGCAAAGACACTACTTCAAGTACTACGTATACAGTACCTATTTTACCAAAGCATATCAAAAATGTGGTGTCGCCCCCACGGAAAGCGACCAAATAATCCTCCCACACACTTTTCAGTGTCTCAGTGTGTGTGCTAGAACAATCTCTCTTTAGAATATCATGTCCAGATACATCCCAGGACACAACGGCAATCGAAGAACTCCTCGCAACTGTATTGTACACTCATCCTTGAATGAAGCTCAAACGCATCTGCCCAGCAGCTACTACAGCTACTGCTGCTGCTGTAGTGGACAGGAACGGAATCACTTCACACGTCGATCAATCCAATGCAATTTGTTTGAGTTGCGTCGTACTGAACAATACCAGGAACAAAAGGAGATCTCCATCCCGCCCACTGGCGATCATACAAGAGAAACGTGTTGTGGATCCACAACAACACCCGAAACATCCCCACACGCCGAGGATGTCCGCTCCATGCGGACGAACCTCTGCTAACAACCCGTATGCCGTTAGTGACCATACCAAATCCTGATCATCGAGACGCGGACGCCCTGAAGGAATCATGGTCCTATCCCGTTGGAAGCTAACCAGTGTCGTCTTCGGATGCCATCTTTCAGGGCAGCTACCAAATTCATGTACTTTTGGTCCTATGTAAAGCAGGTCCAAA
This sequence comes from Ectocarpus siliculosus, assembly GCA_000310025.1. Lineage (NCBI taxonomy): Eukaryota > Phaeophyceae > Ectocarpales > Ectocarpaceae > Ectocarpus > Ectocarpus siliculosus. The sequence goes on along the minus strand of FN649744.1, from coordinate 815,250 downwards.
ACCGTCTGCCTACCAAACAGAACCCGATTTGGTACTAATAATGAACGTAGCACCCGCCGATCGTCTTGTGATCGTTTGACTGCCATCGTCTCGCGAGGGTGAGGAGACACCACGTTTATGGTGCCAAGAGCTTGAACTAGTCCTGCCGACGTCACGTGCTGACATTGCAATTCGTAGGCCATGAGTCAACCAAACGGTTCTGTCAACGAAACCCTACGCATGATAGTGACATATATCTTCTGACAACATCGTCAAACGTTTGGATGGCTTTTAGACATGTCGGGCATGCTCAAACAATCATGCACAGGACTGGTTTGTCGTACTGGTAGGAAGACACGAAGTTTTCACCAGGAAGCGAAATGGAGATTGACGTACTTTTTTTTTTCCGCATGTCTTCAGCACGATGTCTCCAATGATGACCCTATCGACAAAACTTGTGATACCCACGTCTGTCCGCGTCATGTTCTACTGAAAGACACATGATTTAGACCGTCCCTCCTGCCCCCATTCCTCGCTGCGTTCTCTGACAGATGCCGCTTCGGCGTCCTCCACCGGAGCGTCCACCAATCCCATCGATGACTGCAACTCCAATTCTCCTCCACCGTCAGTCAAGCCTACGCCACCAGCAGCGCGTTTCTCTGATCCCCTTGTCGCGCTTGCCTTTCCATCAACTCCCTTCCCGGCCGATTTAGAAGCACTGTTTCTGCTGTCGCCGCTGTCGCTGTCGCTCTCTTGAAAACCTCGCTGTGCGGCAGCCGACATCCGGAGCATGTCCAGAACACGGTGCTGCTCGGCACCGGAGCTGGAGTTGCTTGCGTCTCCCTCCTTCCCGTAGCCCCCCCCGCTTATTCCAGAGTCAGCGTCAACAAAACTTGTATCATCTGCGTTTAGGGGAGAGCCCGGGGGCGAAACGTCGTCCATTTCCCGGTCTGCGGCTCCGCGGATGGCGTTCATCCACCTTCGATGGGTCGTGGGTGGGAACGGCGGGTAGAACGGGCAGGGAAAAAAATATTCTTGTTCTGGCGTATGCATACATGTCACAACTTGTATGTTTCGATTTGGCTACCGTCACGCGTGCTCCTCGGACAGCAGTTCCGAGTGCGGGGATATACCTGCGCACTAAGGAGAGGGGTTGGTTACAGGAGCTGGGTCGAGAAGCCGTAATACCTCTTTTTCGCCACGACAAAACTTTGCACTGAACGGGCCAAGCTCGTAGTAGATGACTCCGTGTAATTGTTGCCAACCACCACCCGGAGCAACGCTCGCGTACAAACTGACGTAGATCTGCACTTTACCTGGACTTCTCTTGTCGAGTGCTGGCTTGCAGTGTCCATGAAGCCCCGGGGTTGTCATCGTTTCGAGGGCTGCATGAAAAAATCCACGTTAAGCGTTTCAGCGTCGCGGCGTGCAAGAAGGTATTGGTCACCGCTCACCGCAAGCGGTTGGGCGCACAGGGTGGCGCTGTACGGTACAGATACAGGGTGGCTCGGAGTATAGTCAGTGCACTCTTGCGCATCGTCATGGCCATTGTGAGTAGCGAGGCATGTCGGAAAGGAGGCACGGGCGTTGTTTTGCCTCTACCGCATAAGCGTCCTTGATTGTGGTATTGGCACGGTATAGCAGCTGTAGGGCCTACAAAACTGGGAACATCGAGAACACCAACATACCTCCACGGCGTGTTCTGCTAGTTCTTCATCAATGACTCCATCAACACCTATCTCACTATCAGAATTCATCGGAGAACTGTGGTGTGCCCTATGAAAGATACACTGGGTGATGAAATATCCAACCGCACTTTCTGACATCAAAACCATCACCCACACCACCACCACCACCACTACCACCAAGCCACACTCTCGGGCACGAGAGCAAAGAGCATATCACGAGGAATAAACGAGTTTGCTCGAACCAAGACGCTCGCAAGCAGCAATCTCACCACTGCTGCGCCCTCACGCGAAACGCGAATGGCGCCCCCTCCGGAACCTTCTCGGGTGCGTCCTCGACGGAACAGCCCTTGAGCGCCATCTTTCCCACGCACGTGTGGTTCCCTCCCCATCCAGAAAAGGCCGTGAGCTTGCCGCGTTGCAAGATATACCACCGTCTGCACCATTCTTCGTTGTTTTCGTCAGCATTTATGTCCGTAGAGGTGGTAGGGGTGGCCATTGAAGGGGCGGGTGGGGGCGGTGTAGGCAGCGGCGGCCACGACTGCCCCAACAAGAAGCCACTGGTTTCCTGTTCGTTTGTATTTTGCGGAGAAATAATAGGTTGTGTCTTCAAGGAGAGGCGAGAAGAAAAACGAAAGCGTTGACGGAAAGCCGTTCGAATTCCGACTCGGTGGTACTGGCTTGAGGAACCAAGCTTTTGTCCACTACAACTATGCGCTTTGTGCTAAAGGATGGAACATCACCACACAATTGTTAGATGCGTAGCAACACCAAGTTGGCCATTGCAACGCACCAAGATAGAGCACAGAAGGGCACTAGAAATGGGAGGCAAGAAGAGAACAAAAGGGTGCGGTTAGCGTGCAATGACCGATGATCTTGAGTTTTTCGCGCGATGCGAAACCTCCAAGCACAACCAGCAATGAGGTTCTCAACGGCGACTCCTAATACTGTGCCGACAAAGTCAATGAATACTCACAAATAACCGGGTATGCTGAAAATGTCCAAACGTCTGATCTTTGAGCTCCTCCGCAGTCTCCAACTTTTCAATTCCACCGATTACGTCGCTCGTCGTCTTCCGCCTTAATCTTGAGTGTCGGGTGTTGGTCGTGGGGCCGTCGCCGTTCCTTGTGTTCCCACCTTGCCTTGCCGTACCCTGGTGAGGACGGTCCTTCTTCTCTTCGACTCTCCCTGGCCCTCCGCTGCGGGAATCGGGCAGTAACCCATCGGGCGCAGCAGGTGTCATTTCCGAAGGGAGTGAAAGCGGCGATGTGATGACACCTGGCTGGGCCGTTTCTATGCCATGGCCGGCGGCGGGTGGCCGCTCTCCCTGGTGCACCTCCTGCGAGTTATCAACCTCAATGTCGTCTCCCCTGATGAAGTCCGCCTGGCTCTGCATCTCGCCGACACTGACAGCGGCTGCGTGGCGAGCGGCATAGTCTGCTGCAGTGGTAGCAACGAACGAAGCAGCAGCAGCAGCAGCAGCAGCAGTAGACGAAGCAACCTGGGCGCCGGCACCGGTTTTCTCTGCGGTGGCGGAATCAGTCCTCTTGTCGGGCGCCCATTCTCCGCTGTCGTTAGCACTGTTGACATCAGCGGTTGTACTCGTGGTACTGTCAGCACTCCCGCGTACATTGTGCTGTCGGAGGATCTCATCGAAGAATCTGCCCGCTTTCTTGGGGTCAAGCAGCAATACCACCGCCAGGAGAGCCACCATCGTAGTCCTATTGTCGCTGGCACCGAAATTGGACCACACCGACATCACCCCATATTTCCCGCTCTCTTCGACTTGCCCCTCACCCCCAACCGCCACCGCCTTGTCTAGGTCAAGTACCATCGGTAGCCGCGCACCGCCGTCGTTTCCTATCCTCGAAGACACCTCGTCATTTGTGCCGTCTTTATCGCCGAGACTCGGTTTAAATGTGTCGCGGCCCTGGTGATCATCGTTCGCACGTTCGCCTGCTTCCTTGCTCGTAGCAACTGCATCGATAACATCGCCAACGGCATCAGTATAGTCACTGAGGACTCTGACGGTACCTTCTTCGGGATCATTTTTCCGTTGTCGCTCTGGCGACATGTCTTTCTCAGCCTCCGCCGCTTCAACGTTCGGGCAGCTACTCGGTTGCGCTCCTGGTACTCTGCCGTCAGGATCACTACGCGAATCATATTGGTTGCCATCTCCCTCCCCCACCGCCGTGTCGGTCACCATTGACCCAGGCCGGTGGTTCAAATCTACCAGCGATGATGTTTCACCATCGCGAATATCAACATCCTGTTCCCCTTTTTGTTCGGCATTGATACCGTTCATTTTGTCCCGTTCGGTAATGCTCGTGCCCTGCTCCATGTCGTTCACCCGCCGTCCCTCGCTTGCCATTCGTTCCATGCTCGTGACGGTAGCAGCATCAGCGGCGGTGGCGCAATTGTCAGCGACGTCACTACTGTTGCTTCCGGGGTTTGTTTCCAGACCACTCCTCGGATGGCCCTCGACAAGGCGAGGGTCCGCATTCTCAACCGTCTCAGAAGTACGCTCATTTTCTCCTACGCGCCCCTCCAAACCACCGCCGCCACTGCCGGTGTCGTGTTCTTCTTCTTCTTGTACAACCCCAACCCCTAGCTTTGTTGCTTCTTCGTTACACTCGCCTCCATCCGCACGTTCCCCTCCCCGTTCCCCCTCCCCGCCCTCTTCCCCGCCGGCTGGCGCAAAGGCGCCTCCTTGACCATTGCGAAGCATTTTCACTCCTGGCGTTGGTGAGGCCTCGTCCGTCTCATTACTATTCCTGTTGGCCCAGACCGCCTTGCCCTCGTCGTCGCCTTCCCGCGGAATACCGATCGTCCCGCCAACATTCCCTGTTTGTACTTCTTCTGATGCTCCTTCATTGTTGGAGTTTGAGAGGGTCGAAGCGGGCGAGGCATTTTCTTCTTCTTCTTCGAATCTTGGTTCTCCAGCACCATCTGGGGGCGGCAATGGTGTTAACTGTGGAGTCACATCGCCAAAGGTGCTGTCGATGCCTATGTTGCCGTCTCGACCATCGATGCTGTTGTTGTTGCGTGGCTCACCGCAACCTTCGAGGCTCTGGGGCACCTAAGTTGTTGTGTGAGTGTGTTTCGAGTCGAATCGGTGAACGGGGGAGGTGGGGGGTCGGGGGATAGGGAGGACGAAATTTAGAGATACTTTGGGAAGTGCTGAAAACGCTTCAAAAAGGCGTTCCCACTACGAGTTGGCTTGCCGTCGACCAGGAAAGAAAGGAAAAACGGACCTCGTCGAGAGGGCTCACCAACCTCAATCCGCGTGCCGAACGCAAAAGGTGCATTCGCTATAATAAACGAGAGGGATGGGGAATATTGGTATGTTATCACACAACACGTATGTATCTAGCACACCGCGCAAACCGTCGCCACTGCTGCAGCTGTCACCGGAAGAAAACACCACAGCAACCTCTCTCTACTGTAGAAGACAATTGTGGAGGCATTTGTACAAGGTCACAACAGGGATGTCCAGGGACAACGCTGCCCCGACCCGACCTTCCCCGATGGCGATGTGAGATGTTGGACACATGGCGGTAGAGAGAAAAATTGCACCTACTCTAATGTCAGTGCCATCTCTCGCCTCGAGCGGACGGTGAGGTCGGCCAGCGCCGGGAGACAACACGCACGGCCCGCGGTTAGGGAAATTACTGAGCCTCAGGCCGCCGCGAAAATAATTTTCATATGCAAACAGCTCAGGGGTGAACCCCTACACCCAATGTCGTTCATGTACGTGGTCAGAATCGACACTGAATGAAACAAGGATTGTTTCGCGAAGAACCCTATTTGCGAAGAACCCTATGCAACTGGCATGATTGTGCTGCAGTACTGAGAGGTCGTGCGGACTGTACATACTGTACAGTTGCAAAGTGCGTTTTCCCTGTACATTGCAAGTGTTCGCGTATGGCCCAGCAGCAGCACACGAGAAGGAGGTGAATCTGATTGATATCGTATTGCTGCATGATTAGACTACACGGGCTACGGGCATAGTCTTTGCATAGCGGTAGGTTTTGCCATGTCGTGGGGTCGTGCACTTGGTTGTACATGTAAATACAAATGCAGTTATGCGTACTACAGCAGTAGTGCACACAACGACCGACCCCGTTCGTGCCTACTGCAACGCGCGACTTTGATATTCACCCATGCTATCCCCCATCACCCCGACCCCACCCCAGCTTTGTGCGTGACGTCTCCGCAAGTGTGTGTCCGGTTTCCGTCGTTAACAGCACATGGATCCAGGATGATTCGGATTGTGCGGGGCCTCGAAGAAGAGAGCAAGTTTTTTGCAGCGGACCAAATTGTGGAACATCATACAGCACAGCAGCAGTACAGCAATTCTGCAAGACGCGGGGTTATAGCGTTAGGGCCCCGCACTCGAGGCCGACAAGCTTGAACTACGAACGGATGATACCGCGCATTATCGAGACCGCCCTACACAGCACACGACATTAGTCAGGTATTGGGTCCCGTGTAGGTATGTAGTGCTGTAGACTATGCATACGTAGTCTGGCATTTCATTCACCACTGCTGCTGGCTCCAAGTGCAAGAGTGACAAGTCACCTGCACGAGATGAAGGTTTTAGAAGCATGCATCCGCAGAAGTACTAGCACTATAGCAGTACAGTCTATGTACTGCACACCAGTGCTTGCACACTGTACGCAGCTGCATGTCCAAATGCAAGGCATTTCGGGACGCGTTCATATTTTATGTATAGAAAGACAAAATATTTATACGTGTCAACAAGTCGACGTGGCCGAGTGGTTAAGGTGACGGCCTGCTAAGCCGTTGGGCTGTGCCCGCGAGAGTTCGAATCTCTTCGTCGACGTAATTTTTATCCTCTATCCTTTTTCTTTTTTTTCTTTTTCCTTGTTGTTCCTTTTTTTTTTTTTCTTAATATGACACAACGAATCCATCTCTATCATAGAAAAGAGTCAGAGACAGATTAGCAATGAATTCATAGCGTCAGAAAAAGCTACCTGTAAGGCTACGATTTCCCAGACAGCATATATATAGGGACATCTCCCCTGTTTATTTCTTTGCTCTTTCTTTCGTTCCTGTTGTTTCCGTTTCTTATTATTTCCATTTTACTTAATTTGCCACTTCCAACCGCGGAAACTGGTAATATATCGTACAGCATAGTAGTCGCTGGACGCCGATCACATACAATAATACCAGTTGTTATGGGATTTGAGTACAAGGATCTTAACGGCAGTTCTCGGCGAGATTATATGTAGATCTGGCGGGAACTGCAACTCCTTTGGATTATTGCTAAACAGGAGATATTTCCATAGCATCCCCCCTCTCAGCAAGGAGCGGCCCGCGCCCCCTTCCGTTCAGTCAGTCTATCTACGGAGCTAGGAACAGCAAGTGCTGCTGTGTTGAGAGATAACAAGAAAGAGAACAAGAACAAAGTGAGTCATCATCAGGGTCTTCAGGGATAGCTACGCGTTCTCATCACACAGTGTTGTGTCTGCACGGAAAAACCGCCGCCCGTCGTCGTCGTCGTCGTCGTCGTCGTCGTCGTCGTCGTCGTCGTCGTCGTCGTCGTCGTCGTCGTCCTACCGCTCTCTGCTCAGTACTATTATTTAGATCCATAACGACTCCAACTGACACGGACGCCTTCTGGTCACAGGCCAATTAATACTTGTACCCAAAATTGGGTATCGACGCACTTCTAAAATATAAAACGATTCTCTTCGAAAAAAATAAATCCTCCCTACGAAGAGGAAGTAAATACGCAAGCAAGCTTAGGTACATGGCGGCGGGGGCAGCGTGTTTCAGACTCGAGTCTAACTCCAATAAAAAAGATTGAAAGAAAGATATCCAACAAACGGGAACAAATGGTGCTGGTGTCGTCAGAATTCTGGACAACCTGATGCCGAACTGCGAGATACACCATAAACATGTGTGTGCCGTATTTCCCCGCCAAGCTTTCATCCGCGTGTTGCGGTCATGATATTTCTTCGCATTGAAATAATATTGCCCCGGTCATCGGTGTTTGCGTGTTCGTGCGACTGCTGTCAGTTCCATTCATTCTGGGCGTTGATCTTCACATTTTATCGGATATTATGTCACACTGTCTGGACGCACCAACCAGGGTCACGCAGGAAGGTTCCCCAGAATTTGATTTGTCCTGCATTCCCTTGCGGTGCTTGTCATAATCTAGCGAGAAGGAGTCAGCCTTCCTTTCCCCCATCGATCGTGAAGTGGAACATTTGTTGCGGTTGTACTGAACTGATTAATCGCGTCCCATACCGTTCGCGGGTAAATTGAGAGGAAAATGTCAGTTCGTGTGACGGTGTCCAGATTCAAACCCGCGTCCCAAGCGTCAGAAGGTTGGGAGGTTACCAACTGACGTGTGGCCGTAGTGTTCAGTTAAGTAGCATTCACCCGCGCTAACCCGCCGACCAACTATGAACCAATTTTTGCCGTGGAATACGTAGAAACGACCACGCTTTTTCTCGGCAACGAGCTCCGACGGTGGAGGGGCGCGCGGAGGAGTTTACGAGTCAGTCTCCCGGTTGAAATTACTTGTGAAAAAGGAAGACTCAAGACCCACATGTCGCGTTCCTGCTGCGGTACTTACTTCTCCTGCGACTGTAGCGTAACGTATATGTGCTTGCGATTCTTAGTTTGCGCCGACCGCGCCAACCGGTTGATCATTGAGTTGTCATTGAAAAGGAAGTGTTTGTTTCTTTAATCAGCATCGATAGCGCCAACCGGCTGGCCAAAGAAAAGACATCAGTGCGTGCGCGTGTCAACCTGAATATCTTGGATGTCCAGCTAGCTTTTTTCAACTTTCGATGTTTGCACCCAATCAGCTGAAACTGCATGTCATATCAAACAAATAAAGGCGTCCGTCGGTACTTGCACCGTAGTACATACCGGTATACGTTTGCCGCCGTAAAGTGACGGGTATCGGGAAACGGTAAGAAAAAAGCCATTCAGTACCTTGCTCGTGACACCATGGCCGGTGTTGTTGTCGTGGCGCTTGATGCTCGCGATCAGAGTTGCGTCCACCACTTGCAGGAGATCGATCTAACAACATCATCATTGGTCACGTTTGAAGTACCACAGGAAAGAAGGAGAGCGGAGAGGAGAGCGGTGTAACCAAGTCATTCATCATGCAAACAACGCAACGAGAAAGAGCAATGTGCTATGGCTCGAAGCGTATTCTCCGTAGCTGCAATGTTTTTTTGCCAGTATCACAGGTGATACTCAGTATTCGTATGGAAAGCGAGCTAGCGAGAGACGATGTTCCTTGCGTAGTCGCACGTGATCGTGATCGTGATATGATATTTATACATGTCTTGGGCAGTGCTTCCAACGTACCTGCGGGCGGAAACGCGAGCTCGCGAAACGTGCTTGCAAGAAACAGCCTCCTAGACTAGCCCTTTAACTTTTGTTGCTGGTGGGCTGCGCCAGGAATCCGTGCTGCCACAACGATAGCGAAAGAAACATAGTGCTAAGACTCCACACACAAGTAGAAGAAAACGTCAACGGGTTCTCATCATCGTTCATGTTGCATAATGGTGTATCATACCTCCCGCTTTAGACCGTCGGCCTGGGCCCGAGCGAGCGATTCCCGTCGGCGAGATGACGCCAGCTCTCGCTTCAGGGCGGAAATCTGAGCGAATCAAAACGAGGCAGAGCGTTTTTTAAGTCGCGACGAGAATCAGTGGAGAGCGGTTGGCCACGTCCTACCCACGCACACCCGTTAGCTGCGAGAAAGTCTAGAAAACATGGCACAGAATGTGCTGCATGAAAACTAGTGCTCCTCGACAACACCAATAATCCTTAGCGAGGGTGACGTCGTCCGAGGGTTCTTCTCGCGAACACAAGGAGGGGGGGGGGTTGTAAGAACAACAAATTGATTGGCCATTTTTCAACCAATTCTGTTAATTGAATCACTTCTTCTCTCGAACGCCGTCTATGGCACTGGCATTTTAACTAGTCAATGTGTTCATCTGGACGTAGAGGGTGTAACTGAGGCCATCCGAAAGCGAGAAGCAGGAGCGCGTGGAAAATATTACGTTCCAATACATCTCGCCACATCCTGTGCTCAAATTTCCACACGACTAGAGCAGCATTTCCTTCATCCATTTTTAGCAAATTGCGTTCATCTTCAGCACAAAGCTGACTCTCTGTCGTAACACATGCCTTGGCTCGTGTTTGAGAAGGTCAGGAAGAATCACGCTACGATCTCGGAAATGGCAACCGCCTCGTAGGGTGTCTACAAGTAGACCCAGGGTCTTTATGGCATGAAGTACCGCACGTCATGTCAGAAAACGTGACAGAAGAACACAACAAACTCGACCATACCGTTGTGCGATTTTTGGGTCGACACATAGGAATACATTTTTCGCGAGAAACGTGTTGCCGTTCTTCCCTCAAAAGTGCTTACGAACAAGCGCCTTCTAAAACAATTCATGTTTAGCCTAAGCAGGGGGGAAACTACAATACCCCAGAGCAGAATACATACAAACGTCAACGGTACTTGTCCACGCCACGACGACAACTAACTAAGGTTTTCCAGAGTCTCTCTATGCGGCGCGTATAGAACGTAGCAGGTGTGTAGAGCACGTAACACACTTGTACACCGTTTCAAGTGCACATGGGCTGTTTTTGGCGGTCTCATCGTGTCGACCTCTCTCACCTCCTCCTGGAGGCGGCGGACGGTTCGAGCGAACGGATCCTCGTTAACCTTGACGGAGTTTACAATGCTCTTGGCCTGGTCTGCGTACCGCAGCGTCGACATGGTCTCTTCCAGGAACCGGACACCGGGCCTTACGGTTGTTGTGTTTGCACGAGTAAAGACAAAACGACAATCAACCAACGGGTAAAATGATTACATGTGCTCCGTAATATGTAGACACATTGCTGTACTTCAAAATCGAAAGGAAGCGCTTGTTGTCAACGGGGAGGGAAAAGGCGACGGCAGTATTGGTACAGTGATGTATGCATAGGATTCATCAGGAAACAAATAGAACGACCATGCGTTTCGGTACAGGAAAGCTGGAAAATTCCGACACAAAACAAATGACGCCGTGAACATTGTGCTATTGGAGAAACGCACGTGAGTCCTTTTGAAATTGCATCTAACGTCTGTGTAATACAATGACCGGGTGTACTCGCTCATACAAGACCCGTGAGGTGTACACGGTGTCAACTGGGCTGTTGAGCAAATGCTCCTGAGGAGGGAAAATTACAGCGTGGGACTATCGCTATCGATTTGTCGGGTACTTGCGCACACCTAGTCTTCTTGCGATTGTCTTAGCAGACTGTCTGAAGCCAATGATATGCTGATAGATGTTATTTTCCTAGTGCACTAAGTCAAGAAAGAACATCCTAAGACATACGCACCATGTAGTCTTGTCAAACAAGCCAGACGGCTTCCTTAGAGGGTGGCTTAACAAAGGAATGGAATGGAAATGTATTTATCCACCAACATTTAGCACAAGAAGTGTCGGTGTGGATAGAAAGGAAAGGAAGCATGAGCAAGACCTTTACAGAACAATGCACGAAAAACTTCTAGAGGTATCCATAATTCATAGTCATTTCTTGCTTCATCTAGCGTGAACAGCTAAACTCCCACTGTAAACGGGATCTGGTATCTTCAAGAAGGAGTAAACAGCCAACCCTTACCGGATGGTGGCGATCATGGTAGTGTGGGAGTTCCCCCCGAGGCTGTCCTTCAGCAGGAATGTCAACACGCTTTCCCTGGTTGACGGATACACAACAAATGCAAGTAAAGCGCACGTCATCGTTCAACCCAAGGACACAAGGGATATGACCAAGGGTTCCCGGAATTCTTGGAGTGAACACAGGAGTGGCAGGAGCATGTGGTGTGTATTGTCCTCAGCTTAATCCTCGCTTGACAGTAATCAGAATTATGCCCTCCCGCCGTCCTTCTTTCTCTGAGGCTTGGGGCTTCCCTACCATTAATCGCACCAACAAGTATCGCTGGAAAAAAGGAACGGCAGAAAGCATCACCGATGGATTTCAGGTCCCACATATCATCGGATATGTACTTTTAAGCCGCACTCACAACGTTAGGCGAGAACAAGGCGGTTGTCCAAACAGGACAACAGGCAAAACTGCCACCCTTTACGACAAGGCATGTGGCGACAGTACTGGGAAGTGAAAAAAACGGCAACTAGATATTCTTCATCGGGCAACGCACCTGTACGGTACCCTCCCGCCGCCGCCAATCGACTGCCGGAGACCCCCACTCCCTCCATCGCCCCCACCATCTCGTCTGGGAACTCTCGGGGAAGACCCTGCCGGCTCCATGGATGATCGCGGCGAGGTGGGCGGAGAAGTACACGGGGACAGGGGTGGGGAGGCAAAGGGAGACCGGGGCGGAGACGATGAAGGCTGGGACAGTACTTGCTGCTGATACCGGTGATCTTGCATGGACCCTGACGACCTCCGTCTGTTGATGCGGGGCCCTCGACCTCGGCCACGACCATCCCCCCCTCCGGACAGAATTCGACTGTGACGGTCACTGCCGTCATCGTTCTTGCCAGCGCCATCAATCGATGATACCGTGCTGTACCCGGTGACGCTCCCCTCCCCGTTCACCGCGGCCAGAGATGCGGCGGCGGCTGCGGCGGCGGCCGGAGAGGGAGCGGGGCCATGGACTGGAGAAGGGGTCTTCAATAGCGACCGGTTGCTTGAAACCTTTCTGTAGGAGGGGAAGGGCAGAGAGAATGTGGTGGTGGTGGTGGTGGTGGTGAGAGAATGTAAATATTCAAACATTGTTTTTGGCTACTACGTGTGGCGCTATGCGTGTTTCTTAATGGAGGACGACAGGGGGGTTAGGGCAAAAGCCATTGCTCCAACCTTTTCTGGGTCTTGGGGACGTGGAGAAGGGGTTGACTCTTGATCTTGTTTGATTTGTTTTCGCGGAGTGTTCAATGTGTGTAGGGTTTTCCTCAGAACAGACGAAGGGGGCTAGAGTATGCCGCACGCTCGAGCCGTTGATATCAGGTCTTTCATTCAACAGTTGGAACTGGGTGTGGCGATCATGCTTCTCGTGACAAGTGAGCAACTCGCTCTTGCTGCGCCTTGCGTCCCTTACGTGACAGGTGTTCCTGCAGTAGTCTGCTGCGCGGGTGACTGCTTGATAGGCAATGCGATTTTGTATGTGTGAGTTTTCTTTGAACAGCACAGCCGACAGTATGTTACAGAACAACGTGGTTCGAAAAAGCAAGACGTTGAAGGGGCGGTCGAGCACAGAGCAGCGGCGGAGGTAAGTGAGGAGAGTTTTTCAAGGGTTATCTGGTATCACATGGCGACTCTCCCTGGCGCAGAAAATCACCGTCGAATCTCGTCCTTCGCTTTGGTAATGTAGTAATACACTCACTTTACGGTCAACAACGGCAGTGGATCTGGGAGGCTCTCATCCACTCCGGCGTTCCCTGGCAACCTCTGCTCGGACTTGCGGGGGCTGGAGCTTGGGATGACGCGCGGGCGCCCCTGCAACACAGCAGCGACAAACAGCGCCCATGTACAACCGACCAAGTGTAGGGGTTATTGTTGCGTTGTCGTTGCTTTTGTTTGCAAACACCGAAGTTCGCGTACAACAGAAATTGCAGACGTATGGGGTATCGGCGATCGTATGGCGTGTCGCACGCTAGGAATCAAACATATGGAACGTTGGTTTCATGCAGGTACCTCGGTGGAAGCGTCCACGAGAGCCTTGATGACCCTGCCCAGTGTGAGCAAAGACTTGTTGATGGCGGCACCCTCCTTCAACCGAGTGCCGGCCGACCCCGCCGTGTTGGCGTTTTCCGAGCCGGCCAAATCCACCAAGTTCACCTGCAGTTTGGTTTGGTGGTTGAGGGTGGGTGCTGTCGTTGGTGCTGTCTTGTTGTTGGCCGTGGTTGTCTTGACATAACAAGGAAGTATCCACAGCCCACGGTCACCTCCTTGGGTTTTTCGGGCCAGCAACCAAACTCAGACCCACGAGAGAACAAACACAACCAGGAGGACCCGTTCAAAATCGCTTGCGCATCCGGCTGCGCCCACAGAAGCATCCCCACTGCCCCCCCTTTTTCTGTGGGTGAGTGTCGAAACGAAAGCAAACGAAAGTTACCTCGTTGCATCAAGAACAACAAGATTTGTATACTCCTAAATGTTGGATCAATCCTCCCGAACGATTGAAACTCGAATGCTCACGTCGATGCGTCCGCTTGAAGCCATCAGCGATCTATGAACAGCCTGCGTGGGCTGTTGGGTTCAACATCTACTACCACAACCTTCGCCGGACTCCACGGGAACACGAAACTGCGGCCCACGCGAGTTTCATACAAGTATGTACTGGTATCATAGAAGAGCCACACAACGACAGACAGGCCTGAGATCGATCTAACCCTGCACCTCAGTTGCAGAGGACCTTCGCGAACAATGTAGAGTAGTATGTGTTACCGTAGGCACGCCAGTTGAGCAGTACCATACGTAATCGCTATTGAAACTTAAGCTTGCTTCGATTCTTGGGTTCCATCGCACACATGTGTTGAACGGGCACCCCTATCATAAAGATTAACTTATCCTAGTTCAAGTTGCGGTTTGTCTCCGTACAAATGGGCTGGAATACACGCTCTACACTAGACATAAAGCCACAAGTTATTGCGGAATGATTGCGTCACTGTAGAACGTCACCCAAGGGCAGCAGAGAAGACAAAATCCTTGTCACCTTGCTTGTCGTATAACCCTCCGCGCCCGTCTGCAGGTCACGCTCCACCTTAGTGGCCACGATGGTGAAGATGGCGTGGCTGCGCGAAGAAGTCTCGTTCATGTTGGTGCCGGCCACCGCCCTCCTCGCCTGCCCCTCCACCAGCAGTCGCTCTGTCTCCCTAGCAGTGGTCACCCTTGCGGTGACAACGCCCTCCACGAAAGGTCCCTTCGTAGGATGTTCCCGCACCTTTTTTACCGGAGGAAAACCACCGTGCACGGCCATGCACGTTAGGTTAGGCCCGCTCACACCTCTACAATGCCAGTAAGAGAGCACGTCGGGATTCAAGGACTCAGCAAGCGTTGGAACCGAGCGTGAATTGCTGCGGGGTGTTCGCAGAGTCTCAGGTAAGGATAGCGGCAACTCAAGCAAGTTGTTCGTCATGTTGCTCAGAACGACGCTGCCGGATCAAGCCTTGTTTTCCGGTAAGTGGCAATCAGGTAAATGCCTCGCGGGCGTTTTTCTGACCCAAACCAAAAAAAACACTGCACGCCGTAGGGTCGCCATTCTTGCGCGACAGAGGGTTCTCAACGCTACATACAATCGTCTAGCTCATTCACCATGAAGACGGGGTGGACGCAAAGGCGTGAGCCTGACGACCACGCAAAGTAGAGGCTTGTTTGTAAACCAAGCCGTGGTATCCAGAACGTAATCGGTTTGCAAGTCACAGGTTATTGAAACGTCACGGGGTCTAGGGCGAGTTGGTAGAACTGAGGCAAAGGGGGAAGGAAGGTCGGTGAACTTGGTGTATTGCTTGCTGAGTATTTCGCTCGCTTGGTAAGTATGTCAGAGGAGGAGGATACTCTCGTGTATCAGGGCAAGGAAGACCAATGTACTACAGGAAAAAGAGTGGAAAAATGAAGACAGGGTATCGGTACAGGTGCATGCGGTGGGGTAGGCCGAGAAGCTATGCTTAGGGGACGTACGGTACATCACGCGTCCCCCGTACGTCGTTCTTATGACGGGTGACAGCGTTGACGCACCCTGCTAAATAGGCAAATTTGGCAGCAAGAGGCAGGCTGTGTCTACGGAAGGGCATAGTTCTTGAAAGAGGAGAGCTTCGAGGTCAACATCCTTTTCCTCGTCCCGCCTTTCGCTCTTCAAATCAACTAGGGTCAACGCAGCAACGGGACAACGGTAAGTTCCTCGAGCAGGGGTATCATCTCCTCAATCCCGGGAAAGATGTTGCAAGCATACATGCAAGTGAAGAGACCAACGGCGGCTCAATATACTCCTGTGCTACGTCATTCTCCTGTCCGTTTCTTCTTGCCTTGAGGTTCTGGTTGGCGCGCCCAGAGGTGTCGAGAAGGTCACGAACCCTCTCCATGTATATCTCCGTGAAAGAAACACTGCCGGAGGGGAGGACGATGGAAGACGTTTCGGAATGTGCACGAGATACAATAGGCGCAAACAAAGCGCCCGCTTTGGGTTAGCGAAACAACCACGGCCAGCGGTCTCTTCGACCGTTTCCGGCCGGCTGCGGCCGTCGGTTGGCGAATCAACGTCTAAAGGAATGAACAGACACCTGCACATGCGCACACAGGTGGAGGGCAACTGCAGAAGTTGCTTCTTTCGGGGCTTCTATACTTGTGTTCAAAAGTAGTACCCTGGGAGGAGACTTGTACGAAAACTTGGATACAAAAAATCTCCATACCTGTGCTATAACACTACTTGCACAGTCACGGCAGCCCCCGCCCTCTCTAATATTCCGCCGCACAAGTTGTTTATCGCTCACCTGAAGGTCCACCTGGTGCTAACTCCGGATTGCTTTCCCAAAACACCAGCACTACTGTTAACAGCGTTGTTGCCCGCACGAGTCGATCCTTCTACCTCGCCAATAGCTTCCGGACCTCCGGTAACAACGCCCGCGGTAGCGTTGGCCTCTGCGGTCACCGTCTCCGCGCGCTCGAACAAGAAGTCACAGATCCTCGGGATCACGCCTCGATTGGCGCCGCCGGTACCGCCCGGGCCGTCCGTGTTGACGCCGGAAGACCCTTCGGACGTGCTATGGGTGGTGATGCTGCTGTTGTTCTTGTTCTTGTTCCTGGTCTTGCCGCTGCTGTCGCTGCTGCTGATGCCGCCGCTATTGCTGTTGTTGCTGAGTTGCGCGCCAGTCACGATGGGTCGCGGTCTGATACCGCTCGTGCCTTCCGAGGTGGTGGCGTTCGATGTCGATGTTCCACTGTCGTTGCTGATATTACTGTCGCTGTCGCTAGGAGGTTTGCTCACTGTCGCTTCCTGCGTGTCGCTTTCCGCCACCGCCGCGTCCGACGCTTGTTGCTGAGGCTCTAAGGCCATAATCTCGACGGGCGGGGGCGGGGGTGTGACCGCCCTTACCTGCTGTTCCATTGTTTCTATCACTGTTGCTTCTATTGCCTTTGCTGCTGCTGGTCCGGAGGGACCGGCCCCCATCATAGTGAACGTCTTCCCTGACCCCGTCTGGCCGTAGGCGAAGAGGCAAGTGTTGAAGCCGGCAAGGCAATTCTCGACGACGCCCTGCCCGATTCCTGCGAAACCGTGCGTTCAGGAAAATTTGTCGCCATCCATTGCGGCGAGAAGAATACAGTTGGATGAGGTGTCACTTTCCGTGGCCATGGTGCAGCCGTGTGGGTCATGTCGCGGTCGGTGCCTGTTCGGATACGACTAGGTACTCTGCAAGTTTTGTTGACTTTGTGCGGTTCGAGACAATGATGGCTTTGCGGATTGTCTATGGTCTGTCCCCGTGAATACGCCTGTTTTCAATTTTTCCTCATGGAGTACCACTGGTGGAGGAGTCGTCGTTTTCGTTTAAGTTGTTAGGCTTTGTGGGAGATACCATAGGAATGCTTAATCGCCAGGCGTTCCAAACGAAGCGCAAGACGGGGAAAGGGTTACCGTTAGATCAAGGAGCTTCGTGCAGATTTTTCCCGTCTGTATCGAATACAACACTTATGTCAAACGAAAAACATGGGTTTTCTGCGCATGTGAAGGTACGTGTGTGTCCCGTCGAATTCTGAGAGGTTCTGCTGCAGTGGAAGGATAGTGTGTACTCCTCCCTCGAGGCTACTTGTTTGAAAGAGCGAGGCTTGAGAACGACTCCATAGATCAATACTACAGCCAATACCTTTGCGTTGGCATGGCCGGTTCCCATGTTTCCCGCCACGTCCATCACCACCAGAAGTTGCGGGAAATGGAAGATGCCCTTTCGTTGTCAAGGTTCCATTACTTGACTCATCTTCTCTACTCTGTCTTGAGTGCAGATGAAAGAGCATGCATCGGAATATCACCACATCCTTTACCCACTCAAGTTAAATTTTTCTTTCGTCGCTTCTCCGACATCACGCACGACTACACGGATTTCAGCGAAGGAGCACATGCGTGATACCCTCGAAACGAACGTTCTTTGATTGGTCCGCTTCCATTCTCAGTTGGCCATACTGCTAAAGTGCTCCTCAAAGTCCAAGCAACACACCTACAACAATGCTGAATGCCTACCTTCGAACACGCAGTTCTGGGATGCGTACGGGGCGGGGCTCCTGCCGAGCGACCCCTGACGCTCCCGACCTTTCGATCCCGCCTGCATGCTCCAAAACACTCTGTCGAAGGTGAACGTTGGTCCGCTGGTGTTGACATTGCCGCCGCCGCCCCCGCCACTAGCGCTGCCAGGTTGTCCCGAAAATGAATTGTGGCCCGGCGATGAATCGCGTAGATCACCCTTCACGCGCCTAGCGGTTTTCGGGCAGAGAAGGGAAGTACAACCAAAGAGAAAAGAGTCAATTGTTTCGGCGCAGTGCTGAGGGTTGCACTAAGAAACTTTGCTTTCAAGTGTACGGGAGCAGATCCGTGAAGAGCATGTCACCTTCTCGCAGATGGGGTTAGGGAAGACTCTCTTCTCGGGCGTTCTGTGTCGAGTGCCAGCTGTGTAATGGGTTTTTGCTGAAAAATTGTATCGATTTCTTCCTTGGGCTCCAGAGGGGTTCAGCACTCGCTTCCCTTCTTTTTTTGCGTACTCGTGACCATGCGAGGTTCACTACAAAATGGTTACTTCGTCATAAATGCGACTCCCTGCCATAGCAAATAAATGTTCTTTGTAACCCCATCTCAAGTACGCGGTTTGTTGTTATGTGTGACCTACTTGAGAGTTTGGTGCAGGGCGTGAAAAATTACAACAGAGTACGTCTATTGTACCTGGCCTGGCCCACGTTTTGAGTGAAGGCAGACCTCGCTTCGAAACAACATTTCCTATTCAAGACCCAAGCTGTGGGTGGTAGCGACGTCTATCCTATGATAGAATACAAGGGGAATACGTCTACCCCCTTTTCCGGGGCCAACGTTCCGCGTCAAGCCCGCAGGATAGAAACAGAGGGTTAGAAATGCCAACGGTTCAACTACGAAGATTTGCGTTGTTGCCCAGTGTAGACCATTTGTCATTGCAAAGTAATGCCGAAAAATAAAACAGGGCTGGGAGGAAGCATTGGGTTTGATATTTATTTATTTCCAGAGATCGATTGAGCGCCGAGGACATGCTTGAGTTTCTAGCGAGGAATCAAAGTGCGTGTGATGCGTGCAGGGAACGCGTACGGCATTCTCCCATTGTCGGGTCTTGCCTCTGCATGAAAGGTCACCCAAAAGACCGTTACGTGCAATGGTGCCCAGATAAAAAACAACAGCTACACACAAAACGGCACACCCATCATAACCCAAGAGTATATTTAGAGCCGCGCATGCTTCAAGTATAGCATCGAAGACGTATGTGGCGTGCAGAGTTTAGAGAGAAAGAAAAACGCTGGTGCGAGCCCGTATCAGAACCATGTCTCCCGAGATCGGGTCGAAAGGACCATGTGCGAGCCATCCACGTCGAATCACGCAGGGAGTTATGCTTTGACTGCGACATTGTCTAAGTTGCTGCTGGGTACCGGCAGTCCTTTATCCCTTGTAGCGTGTGGCACCGGGAGAGCCAGGCCGCGAGACACACAGTGTAGGTTTCACAGATTCAGGGGGAGCCGTAGGCGAAAAAGCGGCCGAAATATTTCGTGTGAGCAAGGTCTCATCTTGAAATGCTGTACGGAGAGGAACTAGTTTTCCTTTCAGCGGGTGTGATCTTCATGCACAAGCAGAATTAGAAAAAAAGTGCCTGCAGGCTGCTGATATTATCTTTGGAGGTAGACACCGATAGAGATGCGGCCGGTTTGCATGTTTGCATTATTCTGCATGCTCTGGCCCCAACCACCGGCGATCAAACCTAAACCATACCCTACCCCTAAAAATCTATCAATATCGAACCCCAACTAAAGTTAGGAGCTTGGTTGGTGTGCGTTGGAGGCGTGCTATCCATGTAGGTCGTCGTTGTTGCCGCCGAACTAAGTCGATTGTAGGCACCAATTTCCAGTTTCTGCCTGCGCATGCAGATATACACAAGAGCAATTCCTTATGCTGAACTCAGACTGGAGGCTGTCTCTGCGAGGTCGATTTACGCACATCGTGAGTGGAGCACAATGCGCAGTGAGGAACTTGCTACTTATCAAATAGCACTACATATGCAGAAATGCTGTGAGTGTTGATCTAAAGTGGTGAAAAATATACTCCGAGTATAAAAGAACGTCGTTTTGTCCACAGGTCGACGTCCTTCATTGACTATCAACCGTGTTTTGCATTTGGGAAACAAATGTGGGTGGGATAACATGAAGAAAGCAATTGGCAATGAGGGAAGTAGCACGCCCTTTCGTGCCCCCTTGTGTATGGCTACTATGTGAGGGATATGGATGCACCCCTTTCTCGACTCGTGTCCCGTTGAACCACATTGCGATGGGTACGTGGCACAACAGTAAATATCACCCGCCGGGGTGGAAATAGCACACACACGCACCTGGCTTCTGCGCCGTCTCGATCAACTACAATGGTGTTCTGGCTGCCAACTGCTGGAAACACGACGACATCATGCTGGTGGCCGCTGGTGGCAGCGCTGTTGCCACCACCACCGCTCTCGGGCGGACGAACCCTGACGACGACAGTCACCCGCGCCGGCTGCAACAGTACAGAGGCAAAATGTAGAAAAGGAGCAACATGACAAGATGCAGAGACATTAGACTAGTGGTGAACCGGCGCCGGCTGCCGACTATTTAGCACATGGACATGAACTCGCATAGCTCCAAGAAGCTTTGGCATCCTTGTGATGATGAGCTTTCAGAGATAACGATGTGCACAGGTCTTTGTTGCTGGCGGACTGTGGCGTGTGGTACATATTCACTGGTGGAGTTGGGCATCGTGTGGTGATTATACGTTGCGTATGTAGACGCAAACAGCGACTAAAATTATACCACTCAGTCAAGTCATATATTGAACCGTGTAGGTCTAAGAGATCTCAAGGGTATACACAGAGTCAGCCCATTACCGTACTCGAGCCCAAACCAAATCCGAAAAGGCAAGATATGGACCGACCGCTCACGCGTGTTTCGGGCAGATACTGCTGTAGATCTCTGCTGACTGAATCCTGCGCGGATGGCGGGTCTCATTCTATTGTAGCACCATGCAATAACGCTGGTGTGCAACCATTAGCGTCATAGTCTACAGGTGGAGACCACAAGGGGGGGTACACAGTAGAAGGGTGTGTAAGCAAGCTCGCCTGCTTGTGTTTAACAACAGAGCACATCAGTTGACAGCGCTGGAGACTGGTACTACTGCTCTACCCAGATGTACTGGCATGCGAAAGACGGTGCTGAATCTACAGGTGTTGGACTACTTCAAGCACTTTGCCAATCCTGCCAAGGGAGGGACAGCTGTAACACAAAACCGAGGCAGGACCTACCTCTTTTGAGTCCATCGATGGAGCTGTGAACACTTCACCAGGTGCGGTATCCGCACGAAGGTCCTGTAACCCGTGACGAGCCGCCCGTAACCCGACGCAAAAACGGCATGCAACAGATACCAGATACGGTTCTCGAGGCGTTCGGTGGAAAGAAAAAAAAAACGCCAACCGTCGGTTATCCCACCGCGCCTATCTGTAGCACAGGAGTTTTAACGTTTCTCCCTTAGCTAGAGTGGACTCTATCTGCTGCTCGAGAGACCACGAAACAGCGTGAAAACCATGAAGTTACTGCCTGAGACCCTCGGCAATAGCTCTGCCCACCACCCCACCCAAGCACGCTGTCGAGAGAGCAATAGCACGCACATGCCGCCCGTTTACATCACAACAATACTTGATGGCCCGCGCACGCACACACGCCTGCACACGAGAAACCCTCGTTTGTCTGCTTCTCGGCTTCTCGGCTGTCGGTAAGATGAGCACACAGGCAAAGGTAAACACCGGCATGGCGCGGTCACCCCTATCGCTCCCTCCTTCCTCTCGCCGAAGTGCCGCCATGCGCTTGGTGGTGTTGACGCTGGTCTTGTGCTGTCCCTTGGGGTGGTCATTCCAGGTACAGAAATGTGGTGTGTAGACCGACAAGCTTCACTGCTGTTGTCATGTTCATGTGTTTGCGGCGCTCACATGTACCTTTGCCTACTTTCACCATCACACCCACGCTTGACTGGAATATCGAGCATCAAATCTGAAGCCGTTGGCTGGTTGTGCATGCTGCAACAATCAGATTGTTACGTAGGTCGCCTCGGACGTGTCACCGTTGGATTTGTAGCTGTGCTCATGACGTAGTATAGCACCCCCCTGAATGGAGGTCATTCCGGGAGGGATGTGAGTGACCCCGAACGAAAAGGTTATCTGGAAGCTCTAGACAAGGTTAGTTGGATGTCACCAAGATAGGCATCAACGCGTGCCCGTTGCTGACGGGGTGGTATTCTACTTCGGCTTGTAAAATGCGACGGGTCCTACCATCTGCTGCTTGCGACGATCGATCTACAAAAGTGCCTACACTCACTGAAAAGACTCCACCACATCCCGTTCGACTGTGGGTATGTCTCGAATGGGTGTCTTTCTGTGTGTGTTTTTATTATTCCTTAATACAGGTGTTGCAAGGTAAAAGTGTAGCTGTGCATATGACGTACACGAGTTGAGCTTGCCGTGCACACGGAGTGCGCCTTAAAGTAGGATTGCGTGTTATTCCCCTGGCTTGGTTCTCTGTATGCTCGTCGGTGCAACAGCGTGTCACATGCAGCATGATGCTATTTCACATAGCTGATTGCGTTTTAGAAAACCAACAGCATGCTACCATATTGCACAAACACTAGTCTACAGATCGTGTCCATATTCGGCCTCCTACATACCGATGCATCCACCTCTTTCCTCGTTACAAGTGACTTGTTCAACAGCTATCTTTCTTCCTCTTCCCTGCGAATCGTGGTCCCATTCTTTCGGGACGCCCTTCTGCAGATTGGCTCGCCAGCCTTTACGCGGCGCGGTCGCTCTGTAACAAACCCCACCAGCAGTGGCAACACGAAGAACGTTTGTGAGGCTTTGCGATCGACCTCTCCTTGGCCAAATCGCACCAACACCCGCATTAGCAGCCGCGGCCTTTGCGGCGCAGACGAGGTGGCCAGCGAGCCGTTGCTCGCGCTCAAGGATGTACTTGCAGGTCTAGTCGCAGCGGCGTTTGTGGTGAGTGTGCAGTAGTGATGCTTTCCCAACACTGAAGCAGAAGTTACACAACATGCACGCAACCGTCCTCTAGCCATAGGAATTATCGTGATAGATGCAAGAGAAGAGCTGTAACACCTCGTAAGGTCCAAGCCGAAACAGTTGTTTGGGGCGGTATTGTTGGGGATGTGGAGTACTTCACCACTACCACAGTACTGCGGTGGGGGATTCGTCTGGTCGAACTATAATAATGGTGGCGGAGAAGGGCCGGTTTTTTGTTGTCCACTGTCTGTTGACTACACACTGGTTTGGGGCATCAATTTGGCACGAACTTGTTGCAACTAGTTTCTAAGCCGTGAAAAAAAGCACTAGGTAGATTTTGAAGCGCAGCAAGTAGTCTAGAATGCCTACCTGCGTTGGCTGTGCCGGCCGCTTGATACCTTGCGTGGTACAAGTATATAACAGACCTGTAGAACATGTCGTGAGATGCATGCACCCCAGTAGGCTATTGAAACCAACCGAGGTTGAAACTCCTCTGTGACTGCATGCATGCGTCGTGACGAACTATAACAGTTAGGGAACTGACGGGAGTGTTATTCGGTTGTCGTGGCCCTGTACGGTGCCCTACGGCCTCCTCCCACCCTGCCCGCAAAGCACTGGACACTCTCACCTCGACTGAAACCTGGAAGCTCTGGACTGCTGTCGTTGCGTAGCACGATGCCGCCTACGATGATGTTGTCATCGTCCTGCCCCACACACCCTACCTCTCTTACACCAGCGGTGCCGTACCGATTCTGTTTCGTCCTACCCAGCTTGCTGCCGATCCTGGGACGGCGCTAGCGGATACGGCGATGCCGGCGGCATCTGGTCTGCCTTCAGGCTCGGTCGTCGAAGCTACCGCTACCAGTACCACCTCTGCTGAGGTGCAAGAGGTGGTGCCAACGATAAAGCTGGAGGGAGAGCTCGCCGCTCAGTTCAAGAAGGTGCAGACCGTACCGAGTGGTGCCGAAAGGCGGCGAGTGTCGTGCAAGAGTGTTAGGTTAGGTGTGGTCTGGCAAGGTGGGTTGTGCTCGACCGGTGCATACCGCGGATTGGTTCGTGACGCAAGAGGAGCGGTTGCTACACTTGGTAAAAGAGTGTTTTGAGGGAGGGGGGGGGGCGGGGTTTAGCCTCTCCTTCCCCACTTCCCTCTCTCTTCATGTTTGTTTCCCCCGAGTGTTGATAACCAGATCGTTACTCGAAACCTCTTCACTTGCACTTACGTCTGTCGTGATCGCTACCAGCTATCGACCTTGTCAGATTTGCGAATTGCGTATCCGATACGCGCTTCTCGCTAACTCAACAAACCTGGGGGATGCTTTTCCGCCCAATCGTCTTGAAACCTCAGGCGCAAGCGGCGGGTAGCGTCCAGCAGTTCGACAAGGCGAAGAAACTCTACAACCAGGCAAGCCCTCGACCAAACGGAAACCATGCTACATTTCATCATGTCTTAAGCTCACCCATAATTGATTTTACCAAGTTGCCCATCCACGATGATAGGCGAACCCAACTCGTTCCATACGCCCCTCCGTCCCACCCCACTACGGCCCACCCCACACTCCCGTCTGCCAAAATGGACGACAGGGCGGTCGCTGCTACAAAGGAGGTTTCGGTTAGATGTAAGCATGCTGGTTTGGTAGCTCTCAGGGCTTGACAAAACGTAAATTCACAGCTGCTGGTTTCTTTCAAGGCTGAATAGCCATCAGCTGAAGCCTGACTCCATGCCCGAAATATGTTAGCTAGATTTCAACCCGAATTTCGAGCCATTCTTAGGTACAAGTACAATGAATTGTACGAGTTCCTTTCATAGCTCAAGCTCATGATCACGAGGTCCAAAGCGCAGGGAGCACGAACAGGCGACGCGAGTCACTGAATGAAGAATCAGAACTGAATTGCCCTTGCCGGGTACTGGGTGCATCGTATCGTCCGTTAGACCTAGCGGAGGCGAAAGAAACTCGACGTCGCGCCAGCGCACCGCATCTACGCGATTCGCTATAATAGTAGCAACGATCTCCGTGTGGAAAATTAAAATTCCCCCTGCGCGGCGGCCATCTTCTTGAGATGATCAAGTATGATGGTTAATCTATCAGCGAGAGCCCAAGCCTTGTCCTAGCGAGTCGAAACGGCTTTAATCACACGGTGCGCTTGTTCGTGGCCCCCCCTTCCGCGTGCGTGAATCGATCCTATTTGCGTGCCCCCTGCAAACCCACCCACTCGACCCACTCGGCACCTTGCTTGACCAGGTCGTCAAGTATGCCCCTGGGTACGTGTACGGGTGGAGCAACCGAGCAAACGTGCTTATCGCGGAGGGAGATTTGAAAGCGGCCGTGTCGGACTACGACAGGGCTTTGCAACTGGCGGAGGGAATCTATATGCCAGACAAGTGGATAATCTACCTCAACAGGTAACCGTGGGCTGGTTGACGTTTTTCGTTTTTTTGGAAGTCCAGCGTGTTATCTTTTTAGGTCGGCAGTGTTGGGACCAGACTGCTGTCCGGGTGTGTCAGGTAGTACGGGGATTCGAGCTGGGTATAAGGAGAACCACGACCACACTCTTTTTTGCGAAGGCGGCGGCAGCAACTACAACAACTATAACTCCGACAACAATTTCAACAGCAACAACAACAACAACAACAACAACAACGTTTTGCCCTGTGGTGCTCATCTTTCGGCATTCCAACAGGAGGTATCCTTGCGGTCCGTGTTTTGCGTTCCGGTTCGGCCTGTATCACACCGATGCTTGTAAGAATTACTTCCGAGCAGCTGTTGTCGCTCCGTACACAGTGACTAGAGAGACAAAAGAGCCCCACAGAGTCGCGCACACATGCACTCGCCCTGTTTGCCAATGTTCGTAGCAACTGTGTTTCCAACATTTTTGAGGGGCGGCCCTCGTAAATTGACGCAAGGCAGCATGGGGTCGTCGTTCAATGGATGTGGCCTTATTGCGGGCACTACACTTGGAGTACGAGGAGTTGAACGCTCCGGCGTTATTGTCGTTCGCGTGTCGTCGGCATTCATCCCGTAGTGCACACTGAGTACCACACGGAGCAAGCGTTCGAGATACCCCGGCAGCCTGCTACTCACTTGGGTGGCATTGGGGGTGTGTGCGTGATGAGGGAGAAACTAATTGTTTCGTAGTTCGCCTGAGGATGAGAAGATGAAACACAACCGTCACACACCGCAGTAGTGACGTCACGTACGATTGCTGGTTGTGGCTCACTTCCGCCGAGTTGCCAGATAATCCTATTTGTGCTTCTCGCGATCGCGATCCGTCGTGGCGGTTGGGTTTGTTTGCTTACCTTCAGGGGGACTACGCTGATGGCGTTGGGAGACGACGATCGGGCGATGTCGGACCTTAACCAGGCCGCCAAGCTCAACACCTCCAAGGATCTTTACACCCTGGTGAGATACTGCTGTACCTCCCGGTGTGGTACTTGAGTCCGTGGTTGGTTTGTGTTGAGTACTGAAGATACGACTATTACTAAATAGTAGATGGATGCCACTCGTTTTCGTGATTGAATGATCTATCATAGGTTGCGTAGGATGCAACACCCCCTCAACCGTCTCTTTATGCTCTATGCCTCCCGCGAGGACAAATTATGCCACAGCAGTCAAGTGATGCATTTTCGAGAAGCTCTCGACGAGACAGTTCCAACCCCACAATTTTCGGCACCTTCGATCTGTTTCTGCTGCAGATGAGCCCAACTTTGGAAATCGGTTCAGGGAGGGTGGTGTCTTTTACAATCTAAGATGATCCCAGGCGGGTTTAGGCTGGCAAGCAGCAACAGTGAGAACAGCATAAAGAACAGCAACAGTTTGATGACGGCACGAGAAGGACCGATCGCCGATAGATACGAGAGGCTATCAGCTTACGAGCTGTAGTCGTCGATCTTTCTCTCTCTCTCTCTCTCTCTCTCTCTCTCTCTCTCTCTCTCTCTCTCTCTCTCTCTGTCTC
>FN649744.1:773399-788267 GCA_000310025.1 Ectocarpus siliculosus | reverse complement strand
GTCTCTCTCTGTCTATCTCTCTGTCTCTCTCTGTCTCTCTCTCTCTCTCTCTCTGTCTCTCTCAGGGCTTGGTTTTGCCCAGTGTCACAATGAAGGCTAGCTTGCGAATGGCGACGTGACTCTCCCAGCTGCTCTACGATTCGCCCACGCGTCCATCCCTCAGTCAGCACCTCTATTTCTCATTTCAGAGGTCGATCAGTTTTGTCGAGGTTAATTTGTCTCCCGAAATACTCGAAACACGTGCTGTCCAAGCACGAAGGCTTTGTTGACTGCTACACTCGTGCTCCCTTGCTTGCCTGTTTGCTCTCCCCATATGTCAATCAACATGTGCACGAGGAGGGAGAAAGTAAATGCGCACTGCAGTGAAAGCCACCATTACCACCATCGCTTAACGTCACCAGCAACATCACCACTATTATAGCATCAGTGCCGGAGTTGGCGAGCAGACCATATTCCTTGTCAAATGTCGCCCCCTCGCCCCGCCTCCGACAATTGCAGGCGAACCGCGCGCAGGCTTTCGAGCGAAGGGGAGACTGGGCGAAAGCCCTGGCCGATTACGAGGGTGAGCGAGAAGAGGAGGGATCTTGGTTTGTTGTTGATGTTGTTTCGCAGGAGGAGGTGTTTTCGTACATGTGGCGGTGTTGCTGCACCTCCGTCCTTTGTTGTGGCGACCGATTTTGTACGTGTGGCCTGTGCCCAAGCAATGTATGAAAGGGCGAGCAGCGTAAGAAGAAGTACGAGTTTGACACCGGGGCGGGGGCGGGAGAAGAGGGGCGGCGAGGGGGGCAGCGGAAACGAGCGGAAACACAGGATACATAGCTGCCCACGCATGCTGCCCACGCATGCTGCCCACGCATGATTTCTTTTGTGGGTGCCGACGGTGTTGGCTGGTGTCGGTCCGCACGGGGTGGGCAGGGGGAACCTCGAACAGTTTCACCGCAGGGTTAGAACATGCGCACACAGAAGATCTCCGTTGAATTTCACCCGGATCTTGAGTCCATGTATCTCCCTTACCCGTAGGTATTCTTGTTTGGTCACGGTGTGAATATAGTTTTTCCGCGAAAGCCCAACGAGATGAAGGAAGCCGGATCCCCCGTTCCCCACGCGCTTGCTCCGCTAGCCTCGGAGTGGGACAGAACGTGAGGACGAGGCCGCCTAACGCACGACTTGCAGGAAACCGAGAACACACTGCTGTGACGCCCTCCCGTCCCCCGCGTCTCGCCCACCCCTACGCATTCCGCGGTGCCCCCCCCCCCCGTCTCTGTTCGTTCCGTGGTTTTCGACGCTTGGTTGAGACCAGGGGCAATTAACGTGCAGCCGGGGAACGTGCAGCCGTGGTGGATAAGGTACTCGCTTGTGCTGTTCCAGGAGGGGAGGGACTTCGACAGCCTAGCCTTCCTCAAACGGGTTCAGGCCAAGTTCGAGGGAGTGGGCGAGGTATGTTCATGAATACGTAGAGCGAGCGGCACGGAATGCCCATATGATGGCTCACTCTCGAATGGTGTGAGACAGAGAGATGCGGGTTGAAGCAGATGGTGTAGAGCAGGAACTGTTGTTGCTTCCTACCAGGCCAGCCGCCGAACTCAATTCCCCACGAGTGCAATTTCTTTTGATGCCGGCTGCCACCCAAAAATATATACGTTGGGACAATCACATTGCATAGTATCCGAATGGTCCTACTTGTATATTTCAGAACAGAATGGTATGCGGCATGAATGCCAGTTTGTCGGAACAACCAAGACAAGAACAACGAAGCCGCCCAACCTCGTAAAAAGGCAGGCCTTCGAGTATTAAATTGCGGAGCGATACAAGCTCTGATACACGGCCAGTCTGCGTTAAAAAATGGAGTTTGGGGTTGAACACTACTAGGTACATGTACGGTCCAGTGTAGATTTTACGTGGCATTTTGTTTATGAAAAACGAATGCCTAACCGTCTCAGGTTCAAGCGGCGATGACAGCAATCGAATTTGGCCGAGGGGACATGAAGGCGGCGGAGGGAGCTTGGAGAGGCATCAACATCGTGGATCAGCAGATGTATCTCAAGGACTCATATCTCAAAGACCAGCTCAAGTGGCCTCCGAGGGTGAGCGAAAGCTTTGAGTCTTACCGTTCGAACCATGACCGTTCTGTTGTTGTTACTGCACCAATCACACCTCTCCAGGTCGTCGTCATCGTCGTCGCTGTGGTGCCGAATCGGGGCGTCTGCAGGGTACTTACCCTACGTCAGTCTACCCTCAGAACCCTCAGCACGGTATGCATACAATACGAGGCCGTACCCCAGGCCTGTCGCTCCACAGACAACAGCATTATTGCGGTCCTCACCATTCCCAGCGAGAAGGACGTTGCCGCGGCCTGGTACCGCCGGCAGCGAGCATCCGAAATCAAAATCATGTGTCCATGGATTAGTAAAATTGTATATGATAATGTCCATGGTTCTCCGGGTGTGTCCTCTACCTCCAACCTCACCGTAGGTTGTAGTAGCGATACCTTTTCCTCTTTCTCGTGTTGATTGTTTTTCGAGGAGAGATTGCGTTTGCCGTAGCCTTGACCTGTGCTTCCTTGCCGTGTCTTCATGAGCTCAACCAGAGATCTTGTGTATCTGTCGCACTCGCATCATCGTCTGTTTTTAGCTTTGACAAGAGTGTCGCATTCGGCGTTGTTGTTTTTCTTCTGGCGTAGGTGGTGGAAAGCTTGAAGTCCTTCGATAGAGAAAGAAAAGAAGCGGACACCCGACCTGCGGAGAAGACACTAGCGACAACAGCAGCAGCGGCAACAACAACAGCAACGACGGCAACATCTTGAAGGAGCTCTAACCACATCCTGGAGACAAAGTGTTGCAGAGAAAAGGGGGCCACGGACCGCGAAGACAACCATGAGTCCATGAACGGCGGGACGGGGGTGTATCTCGACGATGAGCGGCGAGAGTAATACCCCAAAGTCAAACGCCTCCATAGAACCGTGTTTTGTCGTAGGTCTCTCGAGAGCTGGCGCGCGCATCAGTCAGTGGTTGCTTTTTCTAGATGTGGATCAACCGAGACGTTTTAGACTAAAGATATGTATCGGTGTTCTTGGGAGAAAGCTCTTCCGCCTGGCATGACGTCATGACGTCAATATCGTTCGCGGTGACCCCGGTGGTAGGCGCCGCAGTAGACGAAGAACGAGCTTACAGCAGTAGCCTGCGACATGTTGCGACTTGATTGGGGTACACTTGAGTATAGAGCGGAGGTACGTGCATCGCACGGCGGCGGTGTGAACAACACCATGCATCAGTTGGTGCTACTGCAGGACAAGAAGGAGCAAGAACAAGGGTAGTTATCTGTTGTGACTCGAACAGGGATTATGCACCCAAACAATGGACATCTTGGGCGACGTAGGCATACGAAACTCATGCATTTTTCAAACTACAACGCACTGCTATTTAGGAACGGCTTATCGGGCCAATCGGCCAGCTTCTCGGCAAACACAGAGGATATGAAATCCATCGTAAATGTTTTTTTGAAGCGATCACTTCTGATACCGTCGCTTGCGATATCAACCCATACCATGTATGGCCCTCCGTGCTTTTGTGCTGAGGGATACGGGTCCGCAGTGGGAGTGAGTCGCACGGAAGAGTTGCTAAGCGCTGCATGCCTTCGATTGCATCACGAGGAAGGATCTGCAATCTTCTTTCGCTCGTCACCAATCATGTCATGTATGTCGAACTTGTTTCACCCAGGAACGAGCGCTTCCGAAACACCACTGCGTCACGCCGGGATTTTGAATCCACGACCTTCGCCAACCAAGCATGTGCTGGGTAGCAGTTTTGGCACAAGGCCTGTAACAACATCACACAACCACCAAATGTTCTGGGAACCGATGCATACAAAAGGACCACACGTACTTCTACTGCTGGCGGCCTGCATTCGCTTAGTCAACATGCTACACTACAGAGGTTGGAGCCTCTTTAGTCTAGTTCCTCCACGGAAAACACATCCAAGAGAGACAAGTGCGTCGCGATTGTCTCGCTGTCTGTCCCCTCGCCCCTTCAACACACGTACCACTCTGCCTTGACCAGTTTTTTCCACGGCTCTCGACGCAGAGGACAACACCCTCTGGCTCGTCTCCAACTGCGCCTCCTCGGCCTGAGGAGCTGGCAAGTGGGTCGCTGATGTCCCATGGGAACCGCTTTTTCCATCTATCCCTTGCCCCTGTGGCGTACCGATTAGCTTGGCCGCTTCTTCTAACCCCACGAAAACAGCAAACCAGTAGTCTGTGGCGGGTCTCCCTGTATCATCCTCGCCCCTTCGTAAACTTGTAGCCAGACACCGGGAGCCTTGCTCAACAAGCAGCTCTCAACGGCCCGAGCGCTTGCTCTTCCCGCCCTTCCCGCCAGCGGTTGTCTTGGACTTCGTCTTGGGCGGTTGCGCCGCTTGCACCATCTCGGCACGATCACACATTTCCAGAATGCTCGCCAATGCTCTGAGCGGGGACAGGGGTAGGGCAGGGTTGAACACGACGGCGCGTGTGGTAGTTGAGGCAACGGACACCTTTGGACACCTTGATCCGCGGAAGCCATGGTTAAAACCATGGAATGCTCGTCGTGCGTGGGACCCACACTACTGTAGAAACTAGATCACTGCGTTTGGAAAACTCGGCAAAAACACCATGAGTTTGCATGGCATGTTGTCAGGAGCAAACAACAAACAAGGCGTGGCAGATGCAAGCGAAAGACGTGCTGGTCGCGAAAGAAACAAAAAACAGCAACCCGGTCGTGGTGCCGCGTTGCACACGTGGTTGTGTGGCTAGCCCAAGCGTCCTGCGGCTGTTCGATGGTGGTGCGTGTAGCAACAAAAAGGTCAAGGACCAACCAAACGCGCGAGAAAAACAAACATCCGAAGCAGAGAGCAGATCGCCACACGGAAAGAGAACAAGAAAAGGAAGACCAAAGTATTGCGCAGAAACTACCTCCAGACGCGTTCCACGACCTTGCCCTCGCCCCCTTCTACCTTCAATGGTCAAAAACGCCATTACACACACACACACAAATCCGATCCACTCGTTCAAGCGTTACTAAGTCAGTCGGTCTCACTTCCTGGAAACTGTCGCAGACGTCAGCGCCTGCTCCGCCACCGCCAACAGGGGGCCCGATCGCGCGCGTCCCCTCGGTCTGGGTAACGCCAGCACCACGGAGTTCACGTCGTCCGCACCGGCACGGAGTTTGTGGACCTGTTCCAGCGTCAAAACAATGCAGCTCAGTCAACCCTGGGTACCAACATACCCAGCACGCAAAAAAAAAGGTTTCCCACGTAACGTTTGACTCAGCACCTTCCGCCTCTCTCCGAATTGGTTCGCCGTTGTACGCAGGAAACGCAAGCACAAACGTTACGACCTAGCGACGGCGGATGGCACTCACCTCTCCTCCTGCAAACGCTGCACAGACAGCGTCCACCGCCCCGCCAAAGAGCTCTTTCGACCGCGCGGCCACGTTGATCGCCAAAATCCCAGGTCCCCCGGTACCCCCCTGACCACCACCACCACCACCACCATCTAGGAGGGTTTTCAAGTTGGTCAGGAAGGCGGGCTCTAGGAACGCCGCCGGGGGGCAACTCATCCCCACCGAGGTGTCCTTGCTGTCGACGTCGAGAAAAATGGCCGAGTATGGCGGGCCGAACGCTTCTCCCCATCCGGTTTGATGGCCGCTATCGTTAGCGTCCGGGG
Source organism: Ectocarpus siliculosus (assembly GCA_000310025.1). Taxonomy (NCBI): domain Eukaryota; class Phaeophyceae; order Ectocarpales; family Ectocarpaceae; genus Ectocarpus; species Ectocarpus siliculosus. The sequence goes on along the minus strand of FN649744.1, from coordinate 782,569 downwards.
GCCGAGGCGGTAGCACCGCCTCCGTGGCAAGACCACCGTCGGCGCAGCACGCTGCCGCCGGCTTTGGTGGGTCGGCCGCCGCAGGGGCTGAGCCCGCGGGGGTGCCCGAGAGATCGGGCGTTGAAGTCGGTTTTGTGAATGGTTGTGACGTTGAATCAAGCCGGGCGGCGTTGGCGGGCAACCCATCCTCGCCAGTAGCAGAGACAACGGCAGCATTCACGAAGGCTACACCGTCCTCAACGATGACCTGGGCAAGGGTGGTGGGGCCGTAGCGTTAGCGACAAGGATGCATTGGGGGGGTGATACTGCACCCCACGTATGTCACAAAGCCAAGCGGCGGAGGACCCTAGATTTAGCGTTAGAGTCACCGTGTGAAGGCTATACGACGGCAGCACACAGTGCCCGGCGTAACATTTGGTGGTTCGGTGATCCTGAGAACGAAAAACAACACTCGCAACCAGCCTTCTCTCTCAGCGCATGGAATCAACTCAGTCCCCTTTTCACAGCACCAACATATTCCGCAAGGGTTTACCCCGAACCGTGGCAACATAGACCGTCCACATCACAGCAGGAACTCCCGGGACGGTACCCGAATGCGCCTTCACACGAGCACACCTTGAGGCCATCCGGTGATTCCCTCAACCCGAAGTGGTCCTTGGCTACCCCCGCCATCTCAGGGTCCAGCTCTACCGTGGCCACCTTCACCGTTGGGTACATTCGCCGAAGAGCCATAGGAAGAGCGCCCCCGCCTAGGCCAATCACGAGAGCGGTGGGCGCTCGGGCGCCGGCTCGGTTATCTTTTTGTTGCCCACCGCCGCCGCCGCCGCCGCCGCCGCCGCTTGTGCCGGTGGTGATGCGGAAGTCAGCAAAAGCGGCGCCGGCGATCATGCACCTGCTCAAAAGAGAGAGCAACCACAGACGCAAACGTGTCTAGGTCATGTACCCCATGCACATGTTTGGAATGCAAGTTTGTCACGAACCAATACAAGACAGGAACTATGCCTGACACCATCCAAGCCTATATTCCGTGTGCAGTACGTCCTTGAGCAGTCACACATACGACGGTGCGTGTGTAGAGAAACAGCTCTCCTGATGTTGGAGTTTCCGCTTCATGAGGGCATCCTAGTAAGCTGTGTAGCCGTATCAGACATGCAGATTCCCCAAAAACAGTGGGCTGTCGGGTGCGGCGGAATCGGCACGGTTTCCCGGAGAAAGCTACACCTTCAGCAATACGGGGAGCGAGATCATGCACAGAGAAAGGCAGGGCGTCGAGAAAACAGAAGGACGCCTCCGCTACGCGTGACAAGGTAGAAAACAACCTCTTGCAAGACGTTGCCAACAACTACCTCGCGGGACCATGCCCCCCCTCCTACCTGTGGTACTCGAAGCAAAGGTGGCTAGAGTCCACCCTGCCTCCCCCCTCAACCACACCCTCTCCACCCCCACCACCAGCAGCAGCCGCCACCGCCGCAGGCGGAGGCGTTTTCTTCCCGCCTTTTGCGCCCTTCCCCTTCCCCTTCCCCTTCTTGCCGCCCCCGCTCTTGGAGGACTTGCGAGAAAAAGCCGGCGGGGGCCGCGCCCCGTCGTCCTCTCCCTCCCCCAGCATTCGTACCTTTTCGTGCCCCCAGGAGGAGCGGTGGGCATCCGGAGAGGGGGGGAGCTCAACAAAGACATGTGATGAAGTCCATTGGTCAGCACTACTGAAACGCGTTGGTTGGAACAGCAAAACGATCCTCCTTAGGGTGTGTGTGCAGGTGCTGTTTTAAATTTTCACGTCGTTTCCTCAGGATTGAGAGCAATGCTGAGACGACCTGAAGATGCTACTAGTCGTCGGCAGCAGCAACAAACGCCACTATTAATCTATTAATAGCTATGCATACAACTTACATGGCCTGTCGACATGCGATGACAAAGAGCCCATGGCTCTGCCCCTCCCAGAGCAGCGATGGTGAAAATAGTGATTGTTTAAGAAAAACGCTCCGTCCCACTTATAAGCTAGGTGGCTTGCTTCCCATTCCGTCACGGTACCATAGACACAAGGCCCGTGCTTGCAGTGCCCCCAAACACGTGGCAAGACGAAACAACATCCTACAGGATAACCCTTAGCCTACCCGCCCCCGAGCCGCCGAGCAAGCGCTCGTAGGCGTGCCTCAAAGTCTAGCAGCTCTTTCGTCATCCATCCATTCGAAACGCCGCCACTTACCTCCGTCTGCACCACGCCCTCGTTCTTGAGGAAAATCAGCCTTCGGTAGACCCCAGCCGGCCGACTCTCGTCTTCATCCTCGTCCTCGTCCTCCTCCTCTTCCTCCTCCACCACGTAGTTGCCGCTGCACTCCAGGCGCCCTTCCGCTACAACCCTGCCCTCCGCGCCCAAGCCGTCGGCCACCTGTGGAGTCGGAACGAAGAGAGTCACGGTGACGGCCGGGCGGATCCCAATAGCCAAGACACCCACAGGAGTTCCGCTTAGCGAAAAGGTACCCGGTACGAAGCAACACTATTTAAATACTCTCGGCGGTGTGGAAGCAAACTGAACACCAAATCAACCAAATAAAACACCCACGTGATCCCGACACCACACCACACCACACCACACCACAATCGATCGTTTCCTTACGCGGAACACTGACGTGCCATCAAGGCAAAACACACTTGACGCGCAGCGCAGCCAGACGCGCAGAGACAACTCCCATCACCCCCGAAGTCACCCGAAAACATCAGGACGCGCAAGCTAAGAGACCCGACAAAGCCACAGCCACACTCACGGCCATGATGGGGATGCCGGGCCCTCCGGTGGCCGCCGCCGAAGCCTCGGGAGCAAAGTCGGAGATGGAAGGGGAGATCTCCGCCTTGACCCCTTCCACCCCGTGGGAGAAGTCGTGCCCGCGGTTGAGGCGGACGGCGATAAGACGACGAGCGTTCGCGCTTTCGGCCACCTGGACGGAACGTGGTCATGGGTATACGGCAGAGAATAGTGCGGTTGCATCATTGTTGGGTACCCCCGGTGGAAGAAGAACCAAAATCACCCACATACCTTCCGGGGAGGTTGTGCGGATTGCTTGAGGGGTGATCGGCACCATCCATGGCACACAATCACGATAAACTCGGCAAGTGTCGTGTCTGTCCTCTACACGGACTCCGACCACGAAGGGCGGAAGGAGAGTCGATTCAACAGCGCAACATCCATTTGCAGCAGCCCGCGCGCAACAAAAACTCCGCTTTACCAAGCGCGAAAAATCAAGGCACTCATTAAGGCATCGCATCGAGTTCCGATGGGTCTAAGACGGAAGGAAAAAGGCGACGACAGCATCAACGGAAGAAGAAAATGGGGCGGTGCAGCAGCAACACACTGGCTAGGCAGGGGATCCGCAGAATGGCGGACCTGATGGAGACCCTCGCGAGACGAGAAGGTAAAGTCTCGGTCCCTGCCGCGAGGAATCAGCACGACCGCGCAAGGCACCGTGCTCGCCCTGCCGTCGCTGGACACGTCCACGACTAGCAGCGTAAAGCGGGGGGAGTCGTGTTCCCCTTCTCCCCACAGGTCCTCCTGCACAAAGCGAGAGAGGGAGAGGGGGTAAGAGAAGCCAGGCACAAAGGAAAGAATAGGAAAACGGGATCCGTATCTGTGCACGAAAACTTCGGGTGCTTCGTGCGTGTGGTGGTCACAGGACCAAGACGGCCGTGATGCAGACCGCATCTTTGGGGCACCCACGGAAGATCTGCTCCTATCCCTCTCGCCCGCTCGTTTCTACATTAGTTGCTGTGCTACATATACGTCTGTCGGTCCCCCCCCTCAACCCTCGGTCCCGGGGTCTGTTGTTGGTTTTCTTGCCTGTTGAAATCTACCCGGCTTGATCTCCCTGAGGTCGAATCGTCGGCGGTGCATCTCTTGCGCCTCTCTCACGTGTAGCAGCACCTGGGTGAGGCAAACAAACGCAGAGCACCGCGAGCCGCCGCCGTCAGCGTAAAAACGGCACAAGGCAGGGAGGCGGGGAGCGTCGGTACGGGCCCAAAAGCATTGAAACCACGTGTCGAGCTGAGGAGTTGGAAATGACACTGGTGAAAACTGAGATTCGGAGGTAAAGGTAGGTAGCGTAGCTGGATCCCTCCCTTCCCCCTTTTTCACCCCCCCTTCAGTATTGCTATCCAGTAGCAGCGGCGACAAGCCGCCCCGGACCATATCGAAAGACCATGACAAATAAAAGCCTGAAGAAAATAACTTGAACACCACCTCATGGCGCATGTCTCGTAGGGACGGTCACCATCCAATAACCGTTCATCTTGGGGCGCGGCAACTGCAACACACGAAATCGAAACGAACGGCGGAACGCGCGTATCCCACGCCGACCAAATGCCTCAACAAGCGGTGCTGACAAGCAGCCTTAGAAACACTCGCAATGATACACCGCTTTCCCCCCCCGCCTTCCGCTTACTTCTGTCTCGCCAACCAGCACCGACGCCTCCCCTCCGACATCCAGCGGTCTCCCTGCCCTGTCGCACCACGCCGTCACGCGCATAGCTCCCCCCCCCCCCTCGCCACCGGCCTCCGCGATAGGTTCTCTTTCGTGGGTGACCGACGATTTCGCCGCAACCATGCACACGGGGAGGTAGGGCGAGGGCTTGGACGTGGCGGCTGCGGAGTGCAGGTCGAGCTTCCAAGAAGACATACCGCCCCCGTCGCCGCCGGAGGTGGCCGCAGCGGCAGCAGCGCCGGCGGCGGGGAGAACGGCGGCCGGTGCAAACGAGGAGAGGAAGGCCGAGCCGATGAAATCCTGCCAAAGCGTCACGCACATGTACCTGTTCCCGGGGCGTTGTTGTTTCGAGGAGGTTTCGAGCAGCAGCAGTAAGGCAGCAGTAAGGCAAAGGGTTGATGGTTAATGACGGGAACGGGCCGGTCAGAGGTCGACAGAATCGAAGCTGCAAGATCTGCACTGTCCGCTACGTCGACCACACGCAAAGTAAACACACCGTGGGATAGCGCCCCCTACACTATTATAGAAAGAACCGGTACGTATCGAGTCATCCTTTCAACCGACACTCCCCGTGCTGGAATTCTTGAAGTTAAAAGAATCACAGATCGATAGATTCAGGACGAGTTGCGGCGCCGGGAAAGCTGCACGAGCAACAGCGACAGCAGCAGCAGCAGCAGCAGCAGCAGTGCACTTATACACGGATTTTTCCACCAACACCGACCGACCTTCCCGTGGGCTTGAGGACTCTCTTAACCTCCCGCAGCATGGCTTCGCCGCTCTTCCTGACCTCGGCGGTGTCTTCTGACATGAGGGCGTCGAGGGTCCCCTTGTCTACAACTGCGTCGAAAGAGCCGTCTTCGTATCTGCGAGTGCACGAAAAAAACAGGGTACCGTACGTACAGTTTCGCCGAACGATGAATATGTGGGTTGAGTTGGAAGGCTGGATTAATACGTCTTCACGGCGGTTTCGATGTTGATGAACTTCATCCCGTGCCTGATTCTCGGGTGCCGCCCTGCTGCGCTGTATTTCGCGAAAGGCTCATGCCGCAGCTGAATTTCGCGGAAGACTCATGCTGCAGATCATGCTGCCGCCAGCACGCGCGCGATATGCCCACCCGCGTCTGACACGTGAGCCTGCTGAACCTTAAGATAGTGCTGCTTGCCGTGCAGTTTGGTGCGCAATAAAGACAAAATAAATGATCACGAGGCAAGGAAACTGTCTGTTTCATCAGCATTCCCAGAAACCCTCCCTCTGTTAGAGTAATGGGTGAAAAACTCTGGTGCCGCAAGAGGGAGTCAATTAGCACCCGGGGGGGTTCGGTCTCAAGGGGGGGAAGAAGAGTAATTTTGATGCTTACGAATTTTGAAAACAAACGCAAGAGGTCCAGAAATTGTACAACAGACACACAAAACCAGTCGGGAGGCATCGTGAAAAAAAGAAATCGTTGATTCTCGCACAGGGCGGCAGTAGAGGCTTCTCAAAACATACATTTCACGTGTCTACCTCCACAGGCCTCCTTTGAAATCAATAAAATTCACACCATTCTAAATTCCAAGTCAAAAGAGTCAAAACGGAAGGCGCTCAAACAAGGTCAGTTTGGAGGGTTAAGGTTAGGCATTCTATTGTCATCAGTAGAGGGCATCATGAAGAGACGTCGTTAGTGCTGGCACGTTCAGGTTTGCTACTGGAGCGGAAATATCGAAGTTCTCAGAAGCCTTTGAAAACAGTCCGAAATCTGCGCCGGAACCAAGCGGCATCCAACATTAGTCACAGCCATGCTCGACGCCACCGACCCCAATCTCCTGAACTACGGGTTTACAGCAGTAGCTGATGCCACTACCTACTGCTGACACCCCGTTCAGGGGTTTACGGTCCGTGGCGGTGAGCATGGCTGTGACTAATGTTGGATGCCGCTTGGTTCCGGCCCAGATTTCGGACTGTTTTCAGAGGCTGCTGCGACCTTCGATATTTCCGCTCCAGTAGCAAACCTGAACGTGCCAGCACTAACGACGCCTCTTCATGGTGCCCTCTACTGATGACAATAGAACGCCTAACCTAACCCTGGCGGGAAGGTTGTTTTCTTTCTTTGTATAGGATTTAAGTATAGGAAAAGAGCCAGCGTCAAAACCCCTGTTCTTCCCCCCCTTGAAACGGTGAGTGTCAAAATGTTCGTGAGGTCGGCACCAGAGGCATCATCCACTCCAACGGTTCCCTATAAATCTCCAGTCCGGTTCATTGTTTCCAAGCACCGATGTACTGTATACGAAGATTCTCACCCTCTCATGTCCGTTACGTCCATGACAGTCCACGTCATTTTGGGACGCACTCCGGAGTGAGAGCGGTGCATTTCAGCGATCACCGGATCGCTGAAGTCCACGTTTTCGATCTGAGTTTACAAGCGTTGCACCGAAAGGGGGGCAGAACAAGGAAGATGAGGCAGACAATCGCCCCCCGTGAAAGGTGCTCATGATCGATCGGTTGGACCCCATATGAGCAACCTCAACACCTCAACATGCTCGATCTGAAACGATATGTCACGACCAACCTTCGACTACAGAGTACGGAGCGCCATCGCACACACAGCTTGCGAACAGCCGGAGTTGGGCTCGGGCTAACGTGGCCCAAAGCATGCTGTTGACTGTTGCCAGTCTCACCTCCTCGAAACCGTCGTCGTACAACTCGGCGCTGAAGTTGGAATTTCCGCATCCGATGACCAGGATCCGCTCCGTGCGCCGCAGCGTCCGGTGCACGAGCTTCCGAAGGTCCTCATACTCACCATACCTGGCACCAAAAGCACCCGCAGCGAAACGACTCGTGTTAGCCAAAGAGTTGGTCTGGCTCTGCACCAGGACGAAGAGCTGTGGAACCAAACATGGACTCATGTGTACTCTTGTGCACCTTATACCGCATATTGTACAACCATCTTTTTTTTTCTTTTTTTTTTCTTAATGTATGGCACAACGAAACCATCTCTATCATAGAAAATAGTCTGAGACAGATTAGCAATGGATTCATAGCGTCAGAAAGTACCTGTATGTCTACGATTTCCCAGACAGCATATAGGGACATCTCCCCTGCGGGTAACAGCTATTGTACGGCCGCACAGCACACCGACGGTATCATTGATTCCTGCGAAGGGTATAGGCTAAGCGTGCCGTCTCCGCATGAATGCATAGGCACACACACACACACACAGAGGGTCCTGCAGCGGTTATCTCTTTTCTTCCACTGCTTGCGGACAGGCGTGCAATCATGCCAGAAGAGCGGATGGACATGGCAGAAGCCCTGCAACCTTCCGCACAGCACACAGCAGCTCTCCTTTTGGCGTGGTTGGCAGTGTGGCAATGTTGCTCTCGGCCCGGTCGAAGGCTGCCGCTGCTCTCGACTCACCATTCGAAGGCGTCAGTCCTCTGCTGGAAGAACGAGTCCCAGTACTCCTTGGATCGGAACTCGTCGTGGTGGCGAGGAAGAAGCTTTGGAGCAGCCGCACCACCACCAGCAGCACTCATGCTGCTGCTTGCTTGCAAACAGGTTTGCTGGTGGAAGGACTGCTGCTCGTGTGGAGGCGCAAGCTCTACAGCCTGACTTCGCAACTGCTGTAGTATACCCAAGACAACCAATACAACCAAAGGTGCACAAATTTGGGTAGCAGTATAGGAGAGGCGTTCCCTCTCTCCACCTACCACGCCCACGGACAGCTGTGCAGCAGCAGTAGCAGCGGAGGGCAGCAGAGGGCAGAGAATAAACGACCAGGGAGCCTACGCGGGACTGTCAGGACAAAAAAAAACTACACTCGGCGGGTTCTGTCGCTTGTCATAACTTCATAATAACATAATAACCACAGTAGCTCGTAACGCACTCAGGTCTCTCGCTCTCTTCGATGGGATGGGCTTACGTGTGATCGAGCCTCGGGTCGGTGTGACCCTGACCGTGATGTCGCTTGCGCTGTTGTGCATGCTGCGTCGAGGTGTTGCCTTCCGCAGCGGATCGATCGCTGCCCTCTCCCGGACCTTGTGCAAACACCGAGGTCAAACGGCAAGGGGTAACTGCGCTGCTGCAGGCCGACATGCCGGGCCTGAGGGAACCGAACTTCCGGGTGTTATGCATAGGACGGTCGGAGCTGAAGAGCTGAAGGTACCCGTCGTTATGGACGAACATTCGCTGTGTATGGCACCAAAAACCCCTGTATCGAGAAGCAGCTCTTCCAACTCGCGTTATAATAACAGCAGTCTAAATAGTCGTGGCATGTATCTGTGTGTACAATGTACCTTCCTTACAGACTGACACATGTGCAGTCTGGATGCGGATTTGTGACCGGCATCACCACTACAGCTGGGTATCGGTGCTCGGAGCAAAGCATGACTATGAGGAATGGTTGTGAGAGAATACATAGAGAGAGAGAAAATGTGCAGACAAACTCCATTCCTCGTTGTATCGTTGTGTCCAATATCTTGTGGGTATCCTGCATCAGCAGTTTCCCCCTCGTGCTGTTTCGGTACGGTAGGCCGTCGACTGCTGCTTCGAACCATCAGCCAGTTCAAACGTTCAAACCCATCCAAGAACTACGCGATACATGCATGTCAACCAAAGGTGAACCCCGGACCTGTTCGCTCTACCGTACCCGTGCACCCCCCGGTACTTGGTGCCAACACAGCGGTCTGAGCTGCTTTCCCGCGTCTTTCGTGAATCCGGTTGATGGC
>FN649744.1:738136-773032 GCA_000310025.1 Ectocarpus siliculosus | reverse complement strand
AAAAAACCCAGGAGGGGGGGGGGGGGGGGGGGGGGCGTACTCATTTGTTGCTTGCCTTAGTCATTTGACCATTGACCACGCGTCCCTTTCGAGACGGAGCACCGGTTCCTACCCCTACTAGAGACACCACCAACATTTAGGGAGCTCTTTACGTTTCTGCCACAAACTACATAAAAAAATTCTTGCACATCTTATCCCCGTCCTCTAGGGCCTCTTGTGCCCACCATCTATCCCCAATTATCGCGATCGTTTTTTCGCTGTTGTCTAATTTACCAAACTTGTCCATGTCACACCCTCTCTCATTTCCTCCTCGAGATCCTCTCTTTCCTTCCTGTTCAACGAGGGGGGGGGGGGGGTGTACCCATAGTCGTGCATGCCGTAGTCGTTAGACCATTGACCTCGCATCCCTGCAAAGCCGGGACGGAGCACGCCGGGTTCTCACCAGACCAGGATCTCATATCACCAAGCGCGAAGCGCCGTGAGATATTCGGCGAGTCGCATGAAAGGAGCGTTCGGCATCTTCTGCTTACTTTCTCGCGTACGGATGACAGCTGCGTATGACTTAATTTATTTTCTGGTGCTTTCACTTCCAGAGACAGTTGTAAGCACTGTGTAGCTGCCTCGAGGATGCTTGACCATTTTAACACAACGTGCGATGATCCCCTTTGCGCGGAGTGAGGGTTCTCGACCCCGCACAACATGATCTACTCGACCACCATTATGGTTACCGCCCAAAAAGAAACCAGAGGTAAAAAAAAAAATGGTAACCTGGTTGCCGAGTTCACGAAGTGAATTGGCTTGTTTTACAACGTCGTTGCCAAGCGACGAAAACCCAACCCCGATGGCAAACACCGGGGGGGGGCGAGAGGGGGGGGCTAAAGGCTGCTATCGGGTGAGCAGAGAAAACCTTGGTCACGGGGAAATGCCTTCCCGAACTGCGCCGCATTATTAGTTGGTAACATAAGACGTTCAACAGCTGTTCATTTCATTGGTCCCGATCCTCGTCCCTGGACTCATCCTGTTTTTCCACTTCTACCCCCTCGCCCCCTCGCCACAAAACCCATGGTACTTCGCAAACCTGTTTCTACCCAGCGATGATCTCCAGTGGATAAGCGCCCTACCCTACACGCTGAGCTTCCCTTCCTTGGGTTGCATCATCGTACACGCTGGCCTCGTGCCCGGGGTGCCTCTGAACGGCCAAGACGCAGAGGCAATGTCTTGCATGCGAAACGTTGTGGAGATAGAGGGTGGCGGGGGCTACGAGCCCCGTACTCTCCCAGACCAAGGTACGACGGTCACTTTGGATTTTTCCCTGGTTGCGTGTTTAGAAACTGCAGAGATGAACCCTTCGCCCCCCCTCTCACGCCACGTATTGCACGAGGCAATCCACCGGCTGGTGTCAGTTTTAGTTGAGTGATCCCGGAGCAGTCTCGAAGGAGCTGCCAGCGGCGGGATGTCATTCAGCATGTGATGGAGGTAGTCGAAGCCTGGGTGCCTGCGCAGTTCTATCCACACTCCCCAAGTTTCGCCGGATAATTTATCTGCTCTTTTTTTTTTGCCCTTGGACGACTCCGCGCCCGCCTTCCCTCCCTATCTCTCGTGTTCACTGTTGGGAAGGTCTGGCCTGGGCCAAGGCCTGGAAGGGGCCGGAGCACGTGTACTTTGGACACGACGCGAAGCGAGGGTTTCAGAAAGAGGCGTTTGCCACCGGTCTAGACACCGGTTGCGTTTACGGGCGGTCGCTGACGGCTGTCGTGTTGCCCGGGCGAAGGGTCGTGTGCGTCCCAGCGGAGGCCATGTGGTCCGCCCCTGGTGGAGGAAATGGCAAGAAGAAGGCGGGGAGTGACTGACATGAACACGGTTCGCGTGGAGATTTGATTTGGATGCATCGCTTGTGTCGTTTATGCTTTTCATTTTACAAGGAGCTTTGGCTGGTGCTTGCGGTTGCTTGTGTCTCTACCTGACAGTCTGCCATTTTTCTGCTGTAGATGGACGCGTTGCTATAGATTCAGCTGTAGAAAGTGGTATTCGTGAACCGAATGAGTTGCTTGTGGGGTTCGAGAAACTTTTTCGCTTCGAGGTGTGGAAAGCATAATGGGACCGCTTTGGTGTCTCCAATGGATCGTCAAAACGTTTGGCATTGTTTCTGTCGTCGGCCAGACGGGAGCAACTGGCAGCCATCTCCACAGACCTGTGTGCTTGGCAGGCTGCCGTGTGTGCCTGGCGAGGACTGCGTTGTTGTTTGGTACGAACTAAAGCAACTTCACAACGTACAACAGCAGTCCACGTTGTGTAGTTCGAGTCTCCCTACCCAATTTTGTACAACGTACCTAGAAATCATGTCAACCAAACATCTCTAGGGGACTCATATTGTATTCGACTGGATGCCGAAGTTTTGAAACCCTTTCGCATCTCTCGCCACAGTAAACACCTTTCTCCCCCTTTACCTTTTTTGTCCCTTCAGTTTGGAAGACGAACCGGTATCTCAGGTTTACAGCTTGATACCATGATGCTGCCCATCGGAACTTGGCCCATTTGACGCACACCAACTTGGTTAGCCAAAGAAGTCTGACGCGATCTTCTACAAACTGCATTGTGCTCACCACCCTACGTATTGAAGTGCTCTCGGATCTTGCAATATGTTGACACGTAAAACCGCACCCCCCTACAAAATAACACCCCGGATGATCATAATCGCCAAAATGCTGCCACTGGGGGTGTATTGTTTTCACAACTTCACGAAACTCCCGTGCCGTCGTCTCATTGCTGTCTCGCAATTCCCTCCCTCCCTGTACAACTTTTAGTCATGATAACCGAATGATAACCCACATTTTTGATCAACTTCTACATCGTGTACCTCCCCTATCAGCCCACCTTCCTCCCCATCTTCTTTGCTCACACGCCGAGCCACAGTGCACATGTAAAATGGTGCTGTATAGTGGCCCGCATTAAGAAAAATTCCGTTAAGAAAATAATAAGGCTAAACTTTTCGCGAAAAATAAGAATAAAAGGACTACAGCAGTACTTCGTATTATGTATTGTTGACTGCTGTTTGACTCCATTCTCTGACCGTGACTACGAAAACGCACATCGCTCTTATTCTATTTCAAATGCTTGGTTGTGCTCTGCTTCATCCGTGGAAAATACACGAAGAGAGAGACCTTCCTCCTCGATCTGTTCCCTTCCGCGAACATCGCGCATGATTGCCCCCCCCTCTGGGATGACAGCGAAACCGATTCGTCGAACTCCTTTCGGCAGTTTGGTACTGCTGTGAGACGGCTTGACGCTTGACGCCCCCCCACAAACATCTCGCGAGGGCCTTTGGCTGTGGCGCGATGGGAAAGTGTTGCCAGGTGCGTGAGAAAATAGCTGCATGCCCCCACTCTTTCCATCCTGCCAATATTCGCTAGTTGTGCTGGCTTCGTGCGGTGGTGAGAAGTTGGGGGAGGGAGGTGGTCCTCAACTTGGAGATTGAGGAGATCGAGGCATCGAGACCCTTCTATGCTCCCTGTATTGTCCGCGGGGAGGTCGGCAATTATGCGATCCGATTTCACGACGCCTTGCTGGCTCTACCACAAGCACATACATGAAGGCACACACAACGCAAGTTTGATCTGCCACACCTCCGCCACACACTGCAGTGTAGCCTGAATAGCGTTTACAGCGATACAGCCAGCAAGCCGCAGACCTGACAGTCCCGGGCAACGTAGTGTTGGTTAAAAGTATGTTGGGTTCCAAAGCGTGCACGCCTTAGTGTTTAGAGGTGATTACAGTGGCAACATAGGTCTTCGGGCGGGGTGCAAAGATTGGTGCACCCTGTAGTCTAGGCATCGATCTGGACCGAAACAAATGCATCATTGCAACAACCTTTACCCTTTTCTTGGTGAGCGTGTACATCGTCTGCACGTTTTCAATTTTTCACTTCCGCAGTAGTGAGGGCTGACCGCGGAGCCACCGTTCCCCGCGTATATATTTTCGAGCTTCCGAGTACTACAGCAGTATTAATGGAGGTGTTGTTCTTTAGATGGGCTTATCCATCGGCCGACTTCCACCGCGAATGAAACGATGCAACACGTGTCGGAGGTCTAGACAAGGTGGCAACCCTAAAGTCCCTTTTGTTCCCTTGACTTCCCTTGACTTCCCTTGACTTCCCTTGACAACAAACCCAGATGGTTATGGGGCCGGCGGGCACCGGCAAGTCGACGTACTGCAAGATCATGCAGGAGCACTGCCAAAACGCCAAGAGGACGGTGCACGTCGTCAACCTCGACCCTGCCGCGGAGGCCTTCGAGTACGAAGTCGCCTTCGATATCAGAGGTGGGAGACATTGCGAGGAGTGCTGATGCAATACGGCTGTCAATTTACAGTACGATTCGTTCGGAGTTGGCTTTGAAAATTTAAGATTGGGTGATTCGTTGTACCAATGTCCTGCGATAAAGTCTTGTCTACCTCTGTGGTATGTTTAATGTCAGCCAGGCCAACCATGATTAGACGGTTGGCGACTGCGAACCACTGCTGGGTCAACGTGCTAAACATGGGTTTTATATACTTCCTACGTCGTATCATGGTACACCGCTACCCTACCGGGTATAATATTTAGTACTGTATCTCAGCGGCATTGAGAGGTGTTGAAACGGAAATGTGTGGCACCAAGCTGAATACAAGCCGTGCGCATGGCCTTCCTCACAGCCGACCCTCAACCATCGAGTGCACACCTTGCTTATCTTGAGGTCGCGTGAGACAGTAGTGCGCCTTGCGGCCAGTCAACCTTCCGAAGCCTGTGGCCGCTTTATGGAACGACTTCCATGTCTTGGAATGCCTGGCGCTGCGATTTTTGCAGACCTGATATCTCTTGAGGACGCCATGGAAGAGCTGGAATTAGGTCCGAACGGGGGGCTGGTTTATTGCATGGAGTACCTCCTGGACAATATGGACTGGCTCAAGGACGAGCTGGATAAGTTTGATGATGACGAATACATAATCTTCGACTGCCCCGGCCAGGTGCTCACCTTCCTCTATCCCGATGGAGCGTTTCCCTTTGGCGTGAGGCAAAACTACTGATTCGTCCCACCTCAAGGTCGGATAGATGTGTTCTCGGTGGCACTTGTTGCTGCGTTGCATGTTGATTCGTGTCCGCCACTCCGCTGTGTTCACCACTAGTCCATGGGAAACGGTTGGGTGCAGTTTTTCGTTGCCCTACTAGGTGTGTCGATCTGGAAGGCAGGGCTGCGTGATTGTAGGGTACACCTCGTTGAGCTATAGCGCGTCTGTGCAATGGGCTGTGCCTCGTTGTAGCCGTGCATCCAGTACCGCCCGTCTCGGGGAAATTTCTGTACTACCTCATGAATGTCCGCCTCTCTGTCTGTCTGTCTGTCTGTGTGTATGTCTCTGTCTCTGTCTCTCTCTCTGTCTCTGTCTCTGTCTCGCTCTCCCTCTCTCCCTCCACCGCTGTTCTCTGTCTCTCTTCTCTGTGTGTGTGTGTGTGTGTCATCCCCAAGGTGGAGCTGTACAGCCACGTCCCGGTTATGCGCAATGTCCTGGACCAGCTCAAGGTAAGACTACGTGGCGAGGGCGACAGCTAGGTCTGGTTTGCCATGAACATTCTTCACGGGTACAGGTGCCGAACTCCCTCCTACAACATCGCCGCCCACGGCTTACAGCAGTCGTTCTGGACCCGCCCGTCCCCTCCCGCTCGTCGTAACTTGCTGGCAGTCTTGGAATTACAACGTTTGCGCGGTGTTTCTACTAGATGCCACGTTCATCACCGACCCTGCCAAGTTCATGAGCGGGGCACTGTTGAGCCTCAGCGCGATGGTGCAGCTCGAGCTGCCGCACTTGAACGTGCTCACCAAGTGTGATCTAGCGGACCGAAGCGAGGTGAGGCCGACACGGCGAAAGCTTAGGGAGTTCACCGGGGCTACATTCACTCTGTCCACATTGCGGTGCCGCTGCTTGTCCAAATGTCTTGGTTTTTTCATCGAGTGGGTGCTTGCTCCCTGTAAATCGCCGCAAAAAGAGGCCGCATTATTTTTAGAGAACGTTCTACAAGTTGAAAAAAAAATCGGTCCTCGTCTTTCCGCCTGTCCGAAGCTTTTCGGGATGCTTCAGACACGGGCTGTAATAGCTAGTCTTGGATCCATCCACGACGTGAACGACGTGCGGCCATTTCATTTCACACCTCCGTCCTATCCTTCCTAGTGCCGTGTCTGAACACGCGAGTCCTGCCGTGCGGCACTTGCGCGCTGTCCAGGTGGAGCGGTTCTTAGACACGGAAAACGCCGCGTTGATCTCGATGCACTATCCACAAGCACAACGGGGAGTACATTTCGGGACGGCACCATTCAACAGGGGGGAGAGGGGGGGGGAGGAGGACGAGGACGAGGGGGAGAACGTTATGGACGACGAGGGGTTGGGTCGAGGGGCGGGCGGCGAAGAATCCGCGGATGTGGGGACTGGTGCGACCACGGCACAAAGAGAAGGTGAGGGAGGGGGGCAGGCGACGGGGGACATGCTGTGGTATGTGTTTGTGTCGACGGAAACGAAGACAACAAACTGACATATGTTCATATGTTACCTTGAGTAGCTGCTGCCGAAAACGTTACAAGGATCTGTCCTCCTACTTACCACGCGCGAAATGCGCTGACGTAGACTGGTAACACTGACATCCTGCGTGTGCCACTACCCTGTCACTCCCCTTACCAACATCGCATCCTCGTGACAGAGTTGCAACCACGGGGCAGATTACAAGTATTGGGGGCGCAAGGAGGCGTGGAAGGGGCTCGAAGAGGGCCACTGCCTAGATTGGCGCGACTTACGGAGGCTATCTCGGGCGTCCTGGACGACTACACAATGGTGCGTGGTGTGTGGACCGTCACCTTCTAGAAGCGCGCCGTACTCGTCAAGGTGTCGATCGATCACACCCGGGTGAAACAAAGAAATGCGTTCCTCTGGTCGTATGCGTACCCTTGAGTTAGACATGGGTCCTCATCGGTGTTGCGACCGATGTCGTCCTCGCCAGATTCAACATTATGTGGGGTCCGAGTTGGGCGTACCTCTTCAATTTCGGTTTGTGTCGTGCGTTCAAGCTAGTCAAGTGACACTAGTTTTTGTCGGCACGCCTCTAACATGTCTCGAACTCCCAATGTTGGTCGGGTGAAATCTCGAAGGTAAACTTTTTGCCGCTGGATATTCGAGACGAGGAGGACATCGCCCTAGTGCTGCACCACGCCGACTACATAGTGCAGTACGGGGAAGATCTGGAGCCTAAGCAGCCCAAGGACGATGTGAGAGCTTTTGATGTCTGTCGCAAAACATCGGTGTTGTCGCGCGTTACACAGCGTTGTGTGTCGGATGCAGGTGACCGTTCGTACAGAATCTGGTGATGAGTAAAATTCTGGCCTCATTGCATTCGCGGTTAGTAAAACTGCCGGAAAGGAGACTGATGCATCGCGTATGCACCACCGGCTAAGATCGTCTTAAATCAAAACGAAACCACTCGCGGCTGTCAAGAGGAGTTGTTCCCGTATTGTTCAGCAATGCTGGAGCACAAGGACTATACCGTAAGTGACACAAGAAAGCCCACCCCGATGATAAGATTTTAGAGTTTAAAAAACTTATCACCGGGTGTGCTTTCCTGGAATAGATGTGCTATCTTGTGTCACCGGTGTGATAATGTGCACGTTGACAGAGCCCGCAATCAAAGGGGTGTGATAAATCAAGGGGGTATGATGAAAAGGGATGTGGTGATAATATATTTACCTGATCCACCATTCATTGAAGGGGTGTGATAAATGAAGGGGGGTGTGAAAACAACTTTGCCAGCAGATTGCGGCTCCCACATTCCTTGCCTTGAAGAGGTGTAATGAAAAGGGGGTGTGATGTCTCCAATGCCAACTAATGTCTGTCCCCACATTCAAAATATTCCTAGAAAGGGGGTGTGATGTATTGAGGGTGTGTGTGATGCATACATCTATATTCTGCAAAAACACACACTCCTTGGAGAGGTGTCATTAACAAGGAAGGGTGTGTGCTATCTCTCTTGTCATCACATTGTTGCCGTCACATTCCTTTGAGGGGTTTGATACGAGGGCCGCGAGGGCGGCGACAAGAAAGGGTCGTGGAAAACAAAACATGTGATAAAATCAATCGCGCAGACTTCTATGGGTCTGGGCCTCGTCACTTCCAGCAGGGCTGTGTCCAGGAGGGTACAGTATTGTCCTTGTTTGTGTGCATACCAGCTGTGTGCCTCTGTTCGTGGGTTTGCACGTCGGGCTGTGCACGTCCGTACCACTAACCACCAGGTGTGGTAATGGGGGCTCCGTGATTGAGTATGCGGCGGAGCTGTAGGGGGCGTGCTATCTTGTGTCACCGGTGTGATAAATTGGCGTTTTTTTCCGTGTCCAAAACAAACATGACCGGGTGTGCTTTCCTGGAGAGGTGTGTTCGGGGTGTGCTATCTTCTGTGAGTGTGCTATCTTGTGTCACTTACGGTACGTGCTCAGACCCAGACGGCACGTTGATTCCGCTCAGACTGCACGTTGATTGATTTCCAAGATTGGATGCATGTTGGATGGATGCGTTCCCCATTTCTCACCGTGGACGTCCTGTTTGTTCCCCTCTGCCGCTCGGTCTTGTTTGTGCAGATTGAGATGGACGCCTGACGGTAGCGCAGGCAAGCCGCAAGAATCACTGCAGCAATTGTGTCCGCGGTGGCGGCCTCATTTCTTCGATTCGATGTTGTGCGGGCTGGGCGGATCAATCGTGCGAGCTTGTTGATTGTCACACAAAAAATGCGTGGGATAAGACTTGAGTGATTCTGGTGAGTGTATGTCGAGCCAGCGTGGTCTTCACGTATACAGGCCATTTCCGGAATGAGTGCGGCCACAATCGTGCGGGACAGCTGAAGGAGCTGGCGTCAGGCTGAGCAATGGCTCACGTGCTACAAATAACACGATGTACGGCGGTGTGCTCGCATATGGGTGCACACGAGGCCGTTTGTCTTGACATTCAAAACCGGTCCGGTCTCTATTCAGTGCCTTCGAACATCCGTGCCGGTCTAACTGACCCGGATGCCTTCCGTGGTCACTATGTAGGACAAGTACAAGAAGGGGGGGTGAAACAAAGAGGGGGGGGGGGGGGGTACTTGACGGCGATATCCAATAACTGCTTGGACTAGGTATGTTTTGTGACACGGTACATATAAGCGGGATACTTCCGGCACAACGGCACCGTTCAACAATCTTCCAGGTTACAGGCAAATTTCTGGTACAAGTCGGCGTTCGAATGCCTCTCAATTGTTTTGACGGACCAGAGATTGTAGACGTGACGCCAAGCGAAATGTCCAATATATGTCTCGTACCGTTTGGCATGAAACTTCAAACCCAGACACGGCACGGATACCCCTGCAACTCAAGCTACAATACACAACCCTTACGGCACCTCCTCCGAGTACATTTTACGACGTGGTACTCTCAGCAGTACCGTTACAAGTAGAGAGCCGCCAAAGTTGCAACGTTCACAACCTCACGTAGATGTAGACGCGAGCCATTTGCCAGCTCATGCGGAAGACACCCTCGTGCAACAGCCTCAACCCCGGATCAATCCCGGCAGTTTCGTTATCTCTACTGCTATCCTGCCGTACGCCTTTGTCGCCTTCACGCACTCCAACATCCCGTGGGCCGGTTAGCTCCCTGCTCGATTCCGGAGCAGGGATCGGTTTGAGAGAAATAATTCGAGCGCCCGGGCGGAGCCTGTGTACGCGCTGAGCCAGGAGTGCCATCATACTCTCGTCGAAAAGCAAGGAGGCCACGTACACGACCCCCGCATCGTCCCTGCGGAAACAAACACGAGGTCGACGTTGGAACAGCAAGGAATAATTACGAGACGAGTTGGGTGTCGATGTCAGCTGGCGTTGTGTCAAGCCACGTCTCTATTACAGACGGACCAGGCACCCATCGGGCCTAGCCGCTAACAGCGTCACGAGGGCAGCGAGAGGACAGGACTCATGCAGTGCGTCATCGGCCAATGAGCACGATTATGGGCGTTCCTGAGTCCTGAGAACGCAACGGCGTTACTTTGCTGCAATGAAAGCAAACGATTCGAAATGCTGCGCTTTTGCGGTAGGGACACCTCGGAATGGTGCGAATCACAAGCGCCAGCACCGAGTTGTTCCATGTGTACCGCGGTGGCCAAGCCAGCAGTTGGTAGCCTCGAAGCACATCCATTTTGAACAGGGGAGAGAGGAGTTGAAAATCGAAATTTCGGTAATGTCTCACCATGCCTCCTCAAAAATATCTCCACAAATAAGCTCCACTCCTGCTAGGGACTCGGCGGTGAGCGGACCCGGCTCCGGCAAACGCCTCCTGTTGACAACATCCTCGACGCTTCCGTCCTTGCAGATTGTCCCGCCGCCGGGAGTGGTGTCATCACACGATAAACCCAGCATGGAAGGAGTCAAAGAACAAGCCGTCGGCAATGCTTCACAAGTAGTAGACGGAGGCGGACTTCCGTCTTCCCACGACTTCCCGTTGTCGATCTCTGATGAGTGACTCAAAGGGACGACCGTAGCAGCAGAGCTGGAAGCCGCTTCCGCGTCGCCGTGGGTGTCGCGGCAGGCTCCCCGACAATCTTGCTCAACGAACCCACTGCGGTGCGTCGTCTCCTCCTCGCATCGCTCACCAGCCGCAGCATCCCTTGGTTGCGATGATGACGGGTGAAGTGCGGAGGGACATTCGTCCGCGAGGCAGACGGTCACCCTGGTTCCGTCTTCCGTGATTGACAAACGGCTCGATGCGTCGCTCGCTCGTCTCCTAGCGACCAGGAACTTCTGGAGGCCGCCGTAACCGCGCAAGCTACTCTTGTATCTGTTGAGAACGCATACGTGGCAAGCGCGGGACAACAACGATGATATCGTGTCCCTGGGGTGCGGCAACCTTCTGCACAGTGCTCGCGCGATAGAGGTTTCTCAAACGGAACCCGGGAACAAGCTCATCGGCAGGCTCAGACGGCAAGGTGATACCCACATTCGGTGGCGGTCTGCTGAATATATCGCAAGTGCCGCAATGCAAGGCAACTGCTGGGCGCTATGTTACATGCACACCTGCAACAACCACACCTCGATCACGCGTGAGTGGACTTAGCAAGACACACAAACACAGATTACAGGTGGGCATCCATCCACTTGCCGTCGATGTCCCATTTCGCGGACGAGCCAAGAAGCGATTTCCTCGGCGCTTGCCTCGCGCAAAACTCTCGCAGCAGTTGCGGTGACGTTTCTACCCGTTTCTCGTTCCCCCCCTGCGTGTGAGGCCGACGGTTGTCGGCTTAGCAATTCCGCGATAAGGGCCTCCAAGTCACAGGCGTTCAAGCCCTGATTCAAAGCCTTGCTTCCAGATGCTGTTTTCCCCTTACGACCACCGCCGCCACCTTGGCCCAGCTTTTCCTTTCCAAGAGATGCGCGAGCAGCCACAGGTGTAGCCCTTTCGCCAGCCAACGTCGCGTCCCTAACGTCGTTCGTAGAAACCACGTTCTGCGCGGGGGCAGGAGGCTTAGCGAGGAACGTCTTCGCAGTTTGGAGGTGGTCGGCGGCCGCGTCTGCTAATCCTTGAACCAGTTCAATCCCTCGGCACTTAAGGTATTGCAGCCATTGCACGATGTGTTTTTGGAACAGCGGGGGCGAGGGATGGGCAAAAACGATTTTATTTTTGAGGAGCAATGATGTGTTGTTGCTGACGCTGATATGCGGAGGAATGTTCAAGGGCATATATATTGGTCGCTTGCTTACGATTGGATTAGACAGCGCGTGGTTCATGTTGGAACAGCATCTTGATCGGGTCGGGCATCGTCTCTTTCAGCTCCAGCCCGCACAACCCAAGCAATCGCAATCGCCACCCGCACCAACAACAGCAACGCAATGGCAACAACGCACCTTCAAGAACTCAGGGAACCCGCACGCAGCCGTCAGTACCGCTTTGCCAGTGCCGGATCCGAGGTCTACAAAAATCTCATTTTGGGGCTTGACCAAGTCCAGGATCGACAAGAAGTCCGGTACATCCACCTGATACCGAGCGAGAGAGAGAAACCCAGAAAAATCGATGCATGTTGCTGCGAGGAATAGTTGGTGTGTTACAGCAGTCTCTCAATTCCAGCAGCCGGGTATCCCTCTATAGTACCGCTGTAAGGTGTCTCACTGCTGTGTTGAGGGTACCCGCCGCCAACTTCGTCTATTTACTACGGCTGTTCATTGCACGGGCTCAGACAAGGTGGTTGAGAAGGGGCGAAAGGTAGATCACTTGAATTTTCGGCAACGCGACCGCCGGAGGGTGGGTAATTGATACTCCTTAGCTCCTTAGTTGGAGTTGCAAACATGCACACATGCACCCACAACCGAGGTGTGCGGGGAAACTCATTTGAAATTCAAACTGGCGTGTTTGTATGCATGTGTCCTCCCTCGCATCTCCGGCATAGCAGGGACTGCGGGTTCATTTGAACAGCGCACAACTGACAGCGAGGCCCGAATACCGAGATGCATGCCGAAGGAGGGCGTACATAGCATATGCATAGGGTACAGTAGTGCTTACCTCTCCATACGTCAAACTCCGCGTATCGTGGTCAACGAATGAACGGCGGTACTCAAGGGATAGCTTTGTGCCGTCGAGCTGCGCGTTCCTTCGAGAGTATAGCCACTTCAATAGCCCGAGCGTGTGCTTGCGACGTGCGATTTTCAATTTCGTATCAGATCGCATTGTTGCTGCTGCCGTCCTTTGTGCTCTACCACGCACCCAAAGCCGCGGTGTGGTGCTGGTTGTCCGCCCTGTCCGCTTCGGAGGGGCTACACGCAAAGGAATACGATACAGATGATAGCCTATGCTCTCCAGTTGGGCGCCAGCCGCGGAGCCTCCCGGTTCACCGGGGAAAGAGAGAAGACAGGAATTGCAAGAACACACCGCCGCTCCAGGGAACGAGCGAACTGACTAGAGACAAGCGATGCCAGGCTGAGACGCGATGCCTTTCTTCCTGAAGCCAGAGTGTGAGTTTCGTGCGAGCGGTTAAGCTGCGCGTTGGCTTGGTGTTGAGGCAATCGTTTTCAGCGTTTTCAGCGCTAGGGCATGGAGGGAAACCGTCGTACGTTCGTGAGTTGCCGTGTGCGCGCGTGTCGGAATGAGACATTCTCTCTTTGTGGCCGAGGTGGAGAACACGTTTGTCTGGCTGTCACTTGCGCAATGTTGTCCTGTTGACAACCTCCACAAGGTAATATGTTCTCTCGCTGGTGTTGCTCTCTCTCTCTCTCTCTCTCTCTGTCTCTCTGTGCCCCTTTCCCTCTTGTGTCCACTGCAGCGGGATCAGGTGCGTCGGACCTGCTGGACGAACGACTTCGAAGTTTGACGCTCCAGCTCAAAGCATCGGAGGAAGCATGCCAGGCCTTGCTCCCCAGCGTGGAGGCTTTCATCAAAGGAACCAGACAGGTGCAGTGCATGGTTTGGAAAACAGGGAGCTATAAGGTTGCCGTAGACAGCAGTTAAGTTCCTGACGAACGGGGGCAGAACACAAGCGTTGGTTGGTCGGTATGCATACCTCGGCCGCGTGAGCTGGTTGAGGTTGGTTTATGTCCAAGCTTACAGGAGTGCTCTGGTTGAGGTGTGTTGTATGCCCTCGCTGATGCACCCGCTGTTCGTTTTATGTTGGTTCACCTCTCTGCCAACAACAGCAATGCTGAAGTTGTTTGTGATGATTGCGCGTTGCGTACAATTCAAAGGACACTTGAAATGTCGCAGGAGTACTTACTGGGTACTACAGCAGTAGATTCAGCCTTTTGTACCCCGCATTAACAGATGCATCCGTACCACTCTCTGGCGCACGCGGTTTTCGATTGAGCTGTTGCGTGGCTTATGTTCTGCGCCGTCCTGGTGCCGGTCGTGCTACTTGATGTTGTTCAGTCTTGGCGCTATGCATGCGTTCCTGAGAGCCTTCTGCTTGTTGCCTTGCAAACGCCATGGTGCCAGCACGATTTTGCTGTTGTTGCATCTGCATCATGTACATTCATCTCCCCAACTCACGACTGGTTCGGTTCGTAGCACGGCCGAGTGGTGTCTTGGCCGCCACCTTCAACGAGAGGTACAGCACGCTTATTCCGTAAAGCCTGGGGATAACTATCTCCCACCGCGCCCCCTCGTTCCGTAATTAGATGTGTCGCGGTGCTGGGGACGCCGCAAGTGCTTTCGGAGCTGTCCTTGAACTTGATTCGGACAGGACGGCGGGAGGAACCGGCCCTTTGAAGCAGCTCCCGGCGGCGGCGGCGGCGGCAGCAGGGACGGACTCACGATCGTCGCTGGCCCATGGCCATCATGGTGATGGTGGTGGGGACGGGCTGGAAGCCACGGAGGGTGCCGAAGGAAAAGGCGGAGCGAAGCCGGAGGCTAGTGGTGGAAGGGACGGGCCAGCGTCAACCGCGGGTAGGAGAGCAAGCGGGGAGTCGATGCGAGCGAAGCTTCTGGCGCTGCAGCTGACTGAATGCGCCAACGAGATGGAGGAGCACCTGAGGGTGCAGGTACGGAAATGTCGATCGATAGTTTTGTCTTGTGGCGGGCGGTTTGTCATCTTCTCCATACGTATTCTTGTTGTCGTGCGATAACATGGAGCCGTGGCGTCGGAGGAGTATACCATACGCCTTGTCCAACGGCAACTCGCTTCTTCATGGCCACCTGTGAAAAGGATTGAAAC
This sequence comes from Ectocarpus siliculosus, assembly GCA_000310025.1. Lineage (NCBI taxonomy): Eukaryota > Phaeophyceae > Ectocarpales > Ectocarpaceae > Ectocarpus > Ectocarpus siliculosus. The sequence goes on along the minus strand of FN649744.1, from coordinate 758,314 downwards.
AGAATCGAGTATTCGTTCGTTTTGTGGCGGGGAGGACCAGATATCAAGACCGTTCATTCGCCCCCATCATCATGCGTTGGCACAGTTTTGAGTATTGGAACGCGACGCCCTTCTGTTTTTTCGCTGCGCAGAAGTGCTGTTGGTTACCGAACACCCGCGGCTTCCCTTCCCTGTCTTCCCCACCTCCGATTGCTGTCGTATCTCCTCGTTTCTCGTAGGTTGTGAAGCCTGTTGCACGGGTGTTGGAAGGTCGCAACGACGTGCAGGTGAGCTTGATATACACAGACAGCTCACATCCGGACATGCATAAGTCCAGCTGTGGGTGAACAAACGTTCTGAGTAACTTGGGCAAACATGTGGAGAATGGACCCTTCATCCTGCGTTGTTTCTCGTCATCAGCTGGAGAGGGTATCTGGGATACCCTGCGCATGACACGTGCAGCATGTCGCGAGTAAAGTGCCGGAGGGTAACCTCACACACCGATAGCAGCAGTATCGCAATGTGACGATTTTAAGGTTCGACAGCCGGGGAATCCGTCGCGGCAGGTATTACATGGTCTAACAATCCAACACCCCTCCTCTCGAGTCTTGAGCACATCGCCCCTCTTTGATGTCCTCTCTCACGCACCCTTACCCCCCCCCCCCGCATCCTAATCCCATCCCCTGATGCCTTTCTTTCAGGCCGTCCTCCGCGAACGATTGCTCATCGCTGATAGACTTGCTGAGGCTCACAGCGACTACGCCAAGTCCGTTTCACGGTACCAATCTTCCATTTTCGACAACGTCAGTGGAGGGCCGCCACCGGAGGTCGTGGTGTTGGGGGATAGAGTGGTGGGGGCTTCGGACGCGTTTGCGGAGGCGCATGGCCGGGCGGAGGAGGTGCTGACAAAGAGGTTGGCAGAAAGAGGGCGGTGTCTGCGAGAGGCCGCGTCTTCGGTGAGAAGCGTGACGTCATGGTGGTGTGTGCTGTGTCTTGAGAAGACCCCAAAAACGTTCTTCAACCCTGATGCTGCGCTGAAACCTTGACGAGCCTAGTCCAGGACGGTGCCCCCCACCATGAGCAGATACTCTACCTAGTTCACAGCAGTTGTCTCACACAAGCTTTTCGCCTCTCTGCATTCCGCTGTGTGAGATCGAAAGGCGCGGATGTGATTTGCATGATGAGCATGTGTCAGAAGGTCTCCGGCCCTATGATATCTATGCCTTTAAACTCTCTAGGGAACTCAAGAGACACGGATGTGGTGCTTCTGAATGGTGCAGGAATCAAGAGCGGTGGAACGATATCGGGCAGTGTGTTGCTTTTCGATCATGTGTTGGCTTGTCCTTAATGTGTCTCGTCCCTTCCCACCTCTGCCAAATCCTTGCCGTCCACGGACTGCTGCCCCTCAGCTCAAGGCAGCGCAAGCGGGTTTCTTCGTGCGGGCGAGCCGTTGCGTTTCTTCGTCGGTGGTGTGGGAATCACCCGATGATGTTCTGTCACGGGCGACGGGCGACCTTCAGGTGACACCAAGTACTGCTCATTCTTGTGGTGTCGGATGCGTTTCACCGCGGACAGAAAGTGTCACACTTAAGTTTACGCCTGTGGCGCTGTGGTGCATCCGAATCGTGGGGGAGGGGGGTGCGGGATATCTGGGTCGCACGAGCTACTCTAGTACGGTGACGACCGTGGTATGTGTCTGCTATTGCAGCTTAAGTTGTCGCGAGCACGCAGTTCGTGCATGTCTTCAGTATCCTCGAGCCTCGAATCACCAGTCCTACTCTATCATCGACTCGCGTAAGTGACAACCCCTTCCCTCCCCCAATATGTTTCTTTCATTCCTCAGAACACTACCCGCTCAACTGCAGAAGACACCAGGAAACCACCTGCGGCTAGCCATGTAGCGAAGCCCAAAGCGGTCGTGGTTTCCACCGATGCAGCTTTTGAAGGTGGAAAGGAGGAGAGGGACGGGGGCGCGGCTGGCAGCCAAGCCAAGAGTGCGGTTTTTAGCACAGGGATACATGATAGAGATACAGTTAAGGGCAAGTGGAAAAAAGGCGGAGACTACGATGGGCTTCGCAACGACTCCTCGAAGCGACGGCGCAACAGCGGGTGGTTTAAGCGCCTGGCCTCTTCGTTCCAGACAAACAGGCCGAGGTCCGCAAGCGAAGAGTTGCTGGAGGAGGAGCGGATGCCGTCGCCGTTCAACGATAACGCAGACGAGTACGACAGCGGTGGTGACGACGACAAGAAGCTTTGTCTCCGGTCGATCCCGCGGGCAACGGCATCATCCTCGGCGAAAAGCCCCAAAGGGAAGCTGTTGTTTGGAGGAGAGGACTTTTGGGACGGGAATTCATCGCTGCGAAACGGCAACACTGCAGAGTTAGCGACGGAGGCGGCGGCAACCTCGAGCCCAGATGCGGGGAGTGACGCCTCGGCAACAGGCGCCGTTGCCGACAGCGACAGCGGCGGCGGCGGCGGCGGCGGCAGCGGTGTAGAGCCACAGGTGGAGACAGAGGGAGAAGATACGGACTACGAGACTGGGAGTAACACCACCGAAGGCTTCGGGTCCGACGATGCAGGCGACCTGTGGGACGGGAGAAGGTCGACGTTGATGGCACCATTGGACCGAACTTCGTTCATGCCCAACGACAACGGGCACAAGAGCGAAGAGGAGGAGGAGTGGCACGTGCCACCGGAAGAAGAGAGCAATGGTGACGAGCCTGAGGGCGGAGACAGTTGCGGTAAGGGTGCGGCGGGCTCGCCGAGTGGTGCGGAGGAAGAGGAAGGCGTAGAGCTGATGCCTGGAGCCCACCCGGAAGTGGGGGTCGCAGAGACGTCGAAGGAAGAGGGCGGGGCTTCGAGAAGCGGGATTATTTCGCCAGCTTCCGATGTTGACGGCACGGTTCCGCCTGCTGCGGAGAACGACGGTGCGCCAGAAAGTGCTCGCAGCGTGAAAGGCGGTCGGGACCGCGTCGACGAGGAGCGCGATGGCGGCCGGGGAGGGGGGCTTGTCAAGGACAGCGGTGACAGCGTTGCTGAAGGAGCTAAAGCCGAAGACATCAGCAGCCCCGTGCCGACCCGAAGATCGCCCTACTTGGTCCACTGCTCTCCTTCGCGGGCACCTCCATCCATCCTGCCAGTTTTGCCGGAGCCGGGCCCGAAAGAGGACGGGGTGGAGGACCCTTTGCCGCCGGTGGCCATCGAGCAGCGCAGGACTCCGTCGCCGCTCTGCAAGATCACTGCTTCTCCGGCGATTTCGGACGGCAGCAGCTGCAAAGAGTCCCCGCGAGCGTGGAGGCTGAGCTGGTGGGCTAAAGCGAGTGACAGACATCCCCTGCCCCCGCCGAACGACGACGGGGACAACGAAGAAGCCGGCGGTGGCACTGGGACGTCCTTCGCCACCGCCTTGGCTGCCGCCGCCGGCGGGGAGGAGGCCGCCGCCGCGGCACTGTCAGCCGGCGGTGCTTTTGCGCCGTCGCGCAACGCCGGCGATGCACCAGCCGTCATGGACGGCGGGGAAAAGAAGGCGTCCCTTGAGGAAGCCCTCAAGAGCGCGGCGACCGAGACCGTGGCGGACGCTGCGAGCGAGAGACGGTCGAGGAGGCGGTGGACGCAGCGGCGCCGCGAGAAGCCGTGGTTGTCGAAGGACAAGCTGGCCGACCCCCAGACGAGGGCGCTAGAGGCGGCCTCGGAGTACCTAGACGTGGTGGCGTTGGCGAAGGCGGTCGTGGTCTGCCGTGCTTGGAGGGAGCCGCTCGCCGGGGAGGAGGGGAGGCAACGGTGGATGCGCTGCGTCAGGTTGGCGGACGGCGTGCCGGAGAACCGGAGGGCGATGTTTTACCTGCACATCTTGTATGACCAGCCCTGTTGGGTGCAGAAGGTGAGAATTGACGCAGCAGCAGCGTATGCTTATGTTGGAGTTGTCTGTTGTTGTTGTTGAGTGCAACAATATCGCTCGTAGTGCGCAGGGGTTGTTGCTCACTCCTCCGCTACAAGAGCAACGCGTTGTCTGTCGTACGAATACGCACGAGAAATCTATGACTGATGATGGGCTGCTAGCGGCTGCTCTAGTGCGGACTACTTCGTGGGGAGAAAAAGAGCCGTCCACGATTGATCCGTGCGGAGTGGAGTGCGTACTCACGGGTGGAGTGGAGCCAAAGACGCAATCTTTCACCTACGTGCCCACCAGACACCTTCCAACTCGATTTTTTTCCGGCTGGACCCTGTGATGCCGCGCCCTCCTTCCGGTCTGGTTGCATCGTGTTGTTGATATCCACTTTGCCTGAGTGGTGGTCACTGTTGTTGTTGCCCGACTCAGCTCAATAAAAAAATAACGTTCCCCGTTCCTTGCTCGCGCGTTGGTACCGCAGGCGCACGGATCGAAGTCTTCGGAGCGCCCTCGCCCAGGCGTGTACCAGGAGTGCCTGGAGAAGGCAGAAGCAGACCAGGAGGAGACGGTGGTAAGTGGGGTGATAGGAATGACGCGGGTGCTGCAGTGTTGATGGCTCTGTTAAGACTTTTTTGGTATTGTAGGCACTGACCTGCGAAGGTTCTATTAGCCGATGACCTCTCATTAGTGAACGAAGTTGCTGGTGATCACCGTGGAGATGTGTTCTGGCCCGTCTTGATTCCTTTCCGGGCCACCACTTGGTGTGTGCAGTACGTTTGGATGTGTGATACGACAACAGTTTTGCCGTCTGTCAGCATTCCTCAGAAAGATCCGCGTGTTCACAGCAGCAGGTGGAACGTGTGTCTCTTGTAGCCTTGCGACAGTGTTTTTCCCTTACGATTCATGGTGAGCTTTGAGGCGTGGCACGTTTTTGTTCTTGTTTTTTTTTGTTTGTTCATGTGTTTTTTCGTGCCCCCCGGTAGTAGTGCGCTGTCGGGTGTTGTTCGCATGCCTGGCGGTGTGTGGGTGAAACCGCCAGTGCGGTCGCTAGATACGAACGCAGGCGCGAGAACCCTGCGGTGTGTCCGTTTTCCCGGTGCTCAGTAATCGTCTTCATGAACCCTGGAACGCTAAAACGCGTGGTTCTGATTAATCCCGTCGACCTTAACAATCACCCCTGCGCAGGCCGCGAAAGAGATGCAACGGATTCTAGAAGAGGAAGAAAGAAACGGCCGTGCCTCACCGTCAGCAGGAGCACGCGCGGCAGCCCTCTTCCGAGACTCGGGAGGCCTTCGGGCAGTGGCGGGGGGCTGTGACGGCGACGGCGACACGCCAGCGCCTCCCCCGAGATGTCACAAGTGGCTCGAAGAGATCGAGACGGACGTTCTGCGGACGTGTCCTGGCGATGATGCCGCAGGCGAGGATGCGGTGAACGAGTTCGACAGCGTGCTTTCCAAGAACACCGCTGCGGCGGCTGCGTCAGATGGTGGAGAGATCGGCGACACCGGTACTCCTCCCGCCAACGAGTCGAGCCGTGTCCGCTTCTCGGTGAGTTTTTCGTCGTTCGGCAGCAGCAACAGCAGCAGCACCGTGAAAGCGGTGGCCAACAGAAGCAGTGGTGCCGTTGCCGAGGACCTTGGAAGTGATGGGAGGAGATCGTCGACAGCACCAGTTCAAGGTCGAGACTCGGCACCGACAGAAGGCGAGGAGGTGGTAGCGGGGGGGCGGGGTGGAAGCGGAGCGATTGTAAGGAACAAGTTCAGTGCAACCGGCGGCGGGATGCGGGATAAGCTGCGGAGAGTTCTGCGAGCGTTTGCGGTGTACAACCGCCGGGTTTCGTATTGCCAGGTATGTTCGGTTGGTTACGGGAATGTTGGTTGTGGCTTACGAGGCCTTCGGGTGCATCGCCAGGCACCCGCGGGCAGTGATGTGGCGGACATTTGTTGGGCCTAAGGGTTAGCTTCACTTGCGGTCAATTGTGTGTCCATGCGTGAACGGAACGCAACTGGACACCTCTGCCTTTCGCTTCCCTCTCGGGCTTGATTTTACTACGTATTGTTCTGGCTACATACTGCTGGACTCCAAAACCTCGCCTCGACCACACGTCGTCAGCCCTCGCCTTTTGGTCAAATGTTGCTGTCTCGCGCATCGCCCTCGCGCTGAACAATTGCAGGGCATGAATTTCGTGGCGCTTGCGCTGCTTGAAGCTTGCGAAGGGGACGATGAGAACGCCTTCTGGATTCTGGCGGGGATGTGCGAAAACCTGGAGTTGGGGGTGAGTGTTTTGGCTCACTATTTTATCTGTGTAGGCGGTTGGCAGTTAAAGCAGCCTGCACGTGAAGTGTTGACTGGGCTGTTCGGAGTAGGGTGCGTGCAGCATTGTACCTGGGGATTCTAAAGCCGTTAAAGTTGGGGTGTTCTTCATCAAGCCCAGCGACGATTTCTGGGGAGTGTAGGACCTACTGGTACCACGCACTCGACAGCTTGTTGCACAATTACAATCCGCCAACCCCTTCTGCCGGGTCTGTTTTTTTTTCTTTCTTGTACAGGGGTTGTGGTGCCAGGGGCTAGAGAGGCTCGATCTGTGCTTTTTCTCGCTGGAAAGGCTGTTGCGGCGACACTGCCCTTCGTTAAGGCAGCACCTTTCCGACGAAGGCGTCGAGCTGAGCATGTTCACCAGCCGCTGGTTCGTGACTTTGTTCACGTCTACGGATGTCTTCGGACGCGGCACCTCTCGGAAGGTGAGAGGGTGCATGCGTCGCCGGAACCAGCTACACATTGATAGCGTTGATCGTTGCACTTTGGCCGAGCGCGTGCACGTGCAATAGGTGCGCACGTTCCTTGTCTGGAATCGAGGTTGTGATAGTTGGACATGTGTGAGACGAGAATTGGGAGCGCTGCTTCTGGCGAAACGTTTGTGCAGCTGCTGCCCAGATGTACATCCACCGCATGGACGCCCCCAATCGTTGACAAAACACGTTGTGTACTTGGTGTCCCGTTTGTTGTGTTGTTCAGGTTGTTTAACTCTGCACTCCCATGTACGGTATCGGTGTAGGTGGACTTTGGTAAGTTTTTTGCCAATTTTTCTCGATAGGGGTGGTTAGTGTACTGGTGCACGGAATTGCAAGGGTTCTTGCATCGAGCCTTGCGTGTTGTGTTTCGGCTGCCTTCAAAAACGCGTGTGTTCGTTGTTCACCCCCGCCCCCCCCCCCTCGACGCATTCTTTCTGTGCCTGCCTGCCCGCCAATCAGATCCTCGACATGTTCCTGGTGGAGGGATGGCCTCTGCTGTTCAAGATGTCCCTTGGGGTGCTCTTGGAAATGCGACCTCTGCTCGAGGTGTGTGTGCTCGCCGACGATCACTCTGACTATGTATTAATATGAGACATGTCATATGTCTAGACACCCGCAGCTGGAGTGAAGGCCGCGTAGAACTGGTTGCCTGTGGGTGGGTGCTCTACCGGGTCGAGTGCTTCCGTGGAAGCTGCTGCAGCCCCACCGATGTGCCTCAAGGGGCGTTGGTTTGTGGTGCCAACAATGATCCTGTAGTTTGATGCCCCACAAACAAGAACCCTTGCCGTTGAAATCATTTTCGGTGGCTCGTGTCCCTTCGACAAGTTGTATCGCCTTTTCACGCTATCTACACGAATTCTACAAAATCAATAAAATAACCCGTTACCCTTGATTTTCCCTCCGTACCCCGTGGAACAGCCCGCCGACATGGAAGGCATCCTGAAGGTCACCAAGTTCCCGCGAGCACACCTGTTCGGGCTGAGGCGAGACGGCTCGGGCAGGCACATCGCGGGAGCGTCGTTTGAAGAGGCGACCCAGGGGTCCTTGTGCGAATCCATCCGGGCTGGGCAGATGGTCGAGCATGCGCTTTTGTTGCACATTTCTGGGGAGGTGAGCACACACTAGACACTCCCACGCCCACAACAACGAAATTGTTGAATTTATGTTTGTTGCTACGAGCTTATTGGTTGGTTGCCGCTTGATCAGTCTGCAAGTATCTAGCATATGCTTGGTCAGTTTCAAGCATCTACACTCGTCTGCGACACGAAAGCGCTGGGAGCCCTCAAAAGAGGTTCGGAAACGGGGTTTGTCGGTCTGCATGCGTCTAGCTAGCTGTATCTGGAGCAGCCTCTGGCCCATCTGCTGACACTGGGTTGGCGTGCTTCCCGCGCGCCGTCCATTGAGCGTTGTTTCGCGCTGCGTAGACAACAACTCAATCGCAGCACCGTCATGTGTCGCCGGCGCTGCATTGTTCCCCCTCGCGCTTCCGGTGCTGGTGCAGACGTTGGAGCAACACCAGCGGGAGTACCGTCTTCAAAAGCACGCTGCGCCAGGATCGGACTGACCTTGGCGCAATCATCCATGCATCGAGCTTTCTTGGGGGGCTGGGGTGGAGCTATTTTCGTGTAAATAAATATTCAGAATGGGGGGGAGGGGGGTTGTATGCGTAGATATATTTTATCTTTGCAAACGATTGCACTCACTGGGGCAACGCGCTCTGTTTTGCAGCGACAATTGAAACGAAGCAACAAACTCGCTCTTCTCCGCCTTACTGAGAATCTAGAGTCCCGTGCATTTCGTGTTTCGTGCCTCTTTGAAGTGAAGATTGTTCGTCCGTGTGGACCACCCGTTGATACGATAGGATCTTGTCGTGGTTTTCTTGCCGACCGATGGGAGGGTGGTGCAGGTTGAATGTGTTGTTGCGCTAGGAGGCGAAACAACACCGCGGCGCGCTTTGGGTGAGTACGTATTTCTCTAGTCTTTTTTTAGCATGGACCACCGCGCTCGCTACACACGCGGTTCGCTGATGACGAGACGTTTCAAGAGTCTCAGCTGAATCAGAACGAAAGAGCATCGTCTCTTCGCCCGAAGCCCCCGGCGGGAGGGCTGCTGTCTGTGTCTGTCCGTGTTGTGTGTGTGCATGTTGCGTTTGTTTGTGTTCGGGTAGCATTCTTGAGGCGTGTGTGCGTTTGCTAGCGTTGCACGCCAGACAGTGAAAGATCGTTTTAGCAATATCTTGTGGAGACCCCAAGTTTAGGATCTGCGATTGTCTCTTGATTTAGTAAGTGCAACGCCCGCACTCGGGACAGAGACAGTAAGTGTTTTGGGGGCGATGAATGTTTGCAGCAGATAGATAGTCCCAGTTTCCAGCTCTGTGTGCAGTGTATACGGTATGTCTAGAAGTTCCGAAGCATATGTAGTTTGATCCATTTAATCACGCTCATTGTTCAGTGGGTTCTGAAATGAAGAGACTGGAAAGACCAAAAGCAGGTTGGAACCCATGCAGATTATTGCCCCCTTTTCCATAGGTGCACTCTTGCAGAGTGCTTGGCGGTGAACAAACGGGCTTCCGTGGTGATAGACACAGGTACTACGTTCAAATGCCGAAAGTCCCCGCACGTCACAAAGTACCAACTCCCAGAATAACATGGGAATCCAGCCGTCCAAGAGGCACGGACAGAGGAACAGACACACCTAGGATCTCGTCGCTCAGGATCATCGCTAGACAATAACGCTACAACCAAGCCATCTTCGCGTTCCGACGGACCAGGGTCTTGCTGCTTCAACTATGTATTGTAGCGATCGTTTCCTGTCCTCCTATCCTCCTGCGGCATCTGCACTTCCACCGCAGCAGGGTGCTTTTGCTTCGAGCATGCATGAGCGAGGCAAGGCAGGAGGGTGAACGATGTATCCCCTAACCCCGCTCGCGGATATCTGAAAAAGATCGAACTCCCGATGTTGGCAAGATGCCGACTGCCGACCCCCCTCAGTCAGAGCTCTCTTGCAGAGCTGAGCTGTCTACAGCTGCGCTGCAAGTACAGCACAGGAGTGTCGGCATATCATTGCTCTCTGCCACGTACCGCCCGTCGATCTCAGGCCAGTGCGCTACTGTGCCTGCTTGTGGGGCATCTAATTTTCGAAGATTGCGCTGTTATTAGCTAGGAAGGACGTGAGTTTCACGTTCGGGAACGTCTCGGTAGGCTGTCGATTTGAACGGCCGTGGTAATGCACACGGTGGGAGCACGGCTGCGAGCGAGAGCGGCATCCTTATCGGGGGAGAGAAGCAGAGTACGACGGCGATGTTTTTCTGTATTCGGGGATGGGTGAGTGCTGCCTTTGATCCACGTAAGAGGCAAAGCGTGTGTGTGGTCGATCGATGAACGCCTTGTACGCCACCCACAGCGGCGGTACGTATCTCCGCCGTCTTTGCACCACTTGCGCTGCTGGCTTTGAAGCACAACCTACCTGGTGGGCTTCTCAAGCGCTGTTGCAAGCTTGGTAGGAAAGGCTCGGTTGTTTGTTTGCCAGGAAGTAGTCGGAGGGTGATAAGTGGCAAATACCGCTTTCATGACAACGATGTATCTACCCTACTGCTGTACTGCCGCAGGTCAAGATGACGGCTGCCTCGTGCTTTCACACTACTTGTACTGCTGTACACTCGCATGTGTCCCCTGTGAAGGTTACATGTTACAATACACGACACAACGGAGGGTTTCTCCCCGATATTTTGTCGTTGACCCAGTAGAGAACTACAGGGGATGTATTGTAAAATGTAAGTTACCTATACAGATATTTTTGTACTTAGCACCAGCTGGCATCACTGGTATAAATCATCAGTGTATAGACTAAGACTCGAAATAAGTCCAGTACCCGGTTTCCCTTCACTCACTGAAAAGACTTCACCACATCCCGTTCGACTGTGGGTATATCTCGAATGGGTAGTCTTTCTGTGTGTGTTTTTATTTGTTCCTTAAGCCTACAGTCTACTTAAGTCTACAGCAAACAGCAGCAGTAGGCGATGCTTGACATCTACAAACTAAAGTTGAACACGGGTTTAAAGCCCGCGACTTCATGAATCACAATACGCTGGCATGCAAACAGCGACCGCGGTAGCCATGAAAGCAGCGGGATTACGTATGGTATTGGGCACACCCCCAGCTATGCGTTGGCTCCCAGCGACTTGTTACTTGTTACGAAAATAGTCGTTCCACCAGAAAGCCGATCATGGACGCTGCTGTCATGTTTTGGAGCTCAGAGCTGTGCTTGCTCAGTGAAGCACCGCCCGCTTTTCTGTATGAGTCAAGTATGATGCGCGGTGAAATCTCTCACAGCAGTTAGGGTCGGGAGAATGTCTCAGGTCTCAGGTGAATATATCGAGCGTATGCGTAAGAGCCCCCATATATTGGCGTCTCTACACCGGAGTACATGAGAAGACAAGAGTCTCCACTCTGTCTTGAAGGGGGTGCGTGCGCAATGCCCCGACTACTCGAGTCAAGCAAGTAATTCATGCGCCCCATGCCTCCCTCCCCACCGCGTGCTGTGTATGTATTCATCAGGCCCACCGCCCAATCTGTCCCTCCGAGGCCCTCCCGTCGTGAAAAGCCCGGCAGCACCAGCACAAGTACGGGCGCAACCGTCACCGCCATCAGGAGAAGCAGCAACATCAATCAAAGCAGGGAGGCAGCCTCCTCCCTCGATCACGCCGAGGCGGAAGGGGGCCGACGGGTGCTGGCGATGACCGACGCCGATTTCCCGAGAGTCCTGAACGGACCCGCGCCTGGTTACGCCGAGGACGCGCTTGGAAGGCTGCTGCTCGGCAACCTCCCCGCCGGGGCAGCACGTGCAGGTGCTAGGAGGGGTGCTTTGGAGACGGCGCCAGCAGTAGCGAAAGAGGAGGCAGGCCGATCGGTTGATTGTAGAATAGGAGAGGAAAGCGGTGGTGTTGGCGGGACGGCGAAGTTAGAATCGACGACCCCTTTGGCGGGCCCCGCGGGGTTGGAAGGGCACGTTGGGGCCGCGCTGTCGGAAGGTTTTTCGTGGGAGTCCGAGGAGGAAGAGGAGGAAGATCAGGTGATTAGTTGTTTTGTTGTTGTGTTGACTGTTGTGTGTGTGCAATTTTGACCATTTCCCGTATACGACCAGAAGTACTCGATGCCACGCGCCTTTGGGACATCAAAAGTAGGTGTAGCCGGGTGTAGTAGTTTTGTATTCCAAGGGCGTTAGAATTGTCCAGCTAAAATGTGCAAGACACGAGACGGGTGATCGTGCGGTAGGCTTATCAATCACTTCTGCTAATTCTCGGGAATTACTCTCTTTCTGTGTCTGCTGCAACACGTCCCAGGTAGCCTTTGCTCTCGAAACTTGCAGAGAGCGAAAGGCAAGAATCTACTATATGTTGTTGTCGTGGCAGGCATGTCATGGCTTTTGACCTTCCCGTCCTGCCATTCTGCACGCACAGGCGCCAGGTTTGGCTACCAGCAATCCGGACGATCAAGCCAATGGATACGCCAATGACCAAACGGCAATCTTACGATGCCCGCCACAAGAGGCGTTTTCGTCTGCCGCTGCATCTGGTGCTGATGTGGTCTACGAAGAGGAGGATGACTTCGTCGACCCGCTGATGGAAATCCCTCAGGCTGTTGATCGCGGGGACAAGGGGGAGGATAAGGATGAGGTGGAGTTGCCGTACAGCACGCTGTACCAGATGCAGCTGGACAGGGAAGATCAGAGCCACCAAGAAGCGTGCGAGAAGTACGGGAAGGTGCGTATGGTACCTGCTACGCGGGGCGTGCAAGATGTAGGCGGGGGGTGATAGGCGGGGAGGGAGTTCGTGCACGTTTGTGCTGAGAGCGTTCAACTTGAAACGAGACGAAAACACGACGAAAACATGTACCATTTGAGTTGTTTTCTAGGTAAAATAGAACATGTGCCACGTTCTCGACCGAACCGCGCATAACTGCTGTATGATAGAATACGGTGGACTTCGGAAGCTCAGCGGTGTTGATGACACACTTCCCATCGTCAAAACTTTAACGGCTGCTTGAAAGATGGCGACTCTAATTAAAGAGAATACCGCTCTCTTGCTCACTTGTCTTTCAATGAGCTCACGTGGTTTACGTCACTTCGGATGCTACTCCTGTGTGGTGTGTCGGTCAACCTTGCTTCTCCATGTCCTTTTGATGTGATTCGAGCAGATGGTGAAGGAGCTCATGACCATGGGCAAGGGCACGCAGATGAAGCCTATCGAGCGGCTTCTCACCACGTGGTACGTTCACGTTCCAAGCATTCCAACAGGCCATGTATACAATCTGGCTTGGCTTCGCTGCCTGTCGGGGCTTGGATCAGGGTAAAAGGGTTGCATATTCAGTTCATCTGCTGAACTTGCGGCGCTGTGAGCAGCATATTTCGTGATGTAGACGTGGAGTGAGCAAAGCCACCTCGTATCAAGCACTCCGTTGCTCGATGTTCAGGTACCTACACGGCTTGTGCCGGTGGTCTCCCAGGCTCCTACCTTTCACCCTAGCCCTAGCTTGTCAAACACTGCTGACACCCTGCCTGCCAGCCTGCCTGCGTTCCAATGTACCCCGACTTTCCCCCCGCCCTCTCCTCTGTTGGACCGATCGATCACCTATCACGCTCGTCTTTGCTTGGGTTGATCCCATCGCCAAAAGGTATCCGGCTCTGAAGGAGAGCATCGAGAGGGAGCAGGAGGCGGTGTGGGCAAACGTCACGGATGACAACAAGGGGACCGTCAAAACTAGCGGCTCTTTCGGTGGCCGCGGCACTTACGGGGCTTTTCTGGTGATGCTCAAGGCGGACAAGCAGGCCGTGCTGGTGAGAGCGAGAGAGGTGCTTTTGTACACGCCAGAAGGAATAGGATCAAGTTGTTGGGAGGGGGGTAAGTCAGGCGTTCCTGACTTGCCGTTGACCGTTGCTCCACTCATCGACCACGTTTCTTTTTCGTGCTGATGGAAAAGGAGGGGTAGGGCAAGCTGCTAGGGTACTGGCGCGTCCACGGGGCGGGGCGTATTTGAATCTTTGCGAGTGTTCTCTCCTCAACTTCGTAACGTTTTTTCTTTCTTGCTTGGGCGTACGCCCGCTGGTCTTGATTCCTCCTTCTATTGGTTAGTGTGATGATGGCGGCTGGATGTTTCCAGGCGTGCCAAGGCCTGGCTGGCTAAGATGAGTCCTTCCGTGAAGCGGCTACGACTGACGATCGATATACACTTTGCCTACAGTACCATTATGATATGCCAACAACACTATGCGCACGCTGTATCCTGCCTTGAAGGTGATGCATGAGGTGGTGAATCTCATCCTGGCCAGCGGAAACAAAGGGGTTTCCACCGTAAGAGCGTGCACTCGCGTCGCCGAGCTAGTGCAGGCAGAGGTAAGATCGTTTCGCAGCAACAGCCATCATTTGACAGTAAGACAGTAAGAAGAGGGGCAAGGTGGCTGGAGGCTAGCTGAACGGCGATCGAGAATTTGTGGGGAGAGGCAGCGCGCCTACCGGGAATTTGGTGTTCTCCAAAATCTCTGTATCTGTGCTATTGATACACCCACCCACCACGTTATTCTTGCAGAGCGACTAGTACGGCAATGACAATGTAAGGCATGGCAATGGCATGTCAAGGGGCGTAGGGGTGGGTGCGCCCAACATACCAAGAATTGTCGTTGTTCCAACCTTCACGGGAAGCACGTTGCGCTGTTCAGGGTTTGTCGTCGTTGTTTTTGTTCTTTTCGTCAAGGTGAACCTGATGAGAATGAAGAAGGACGGCAAGAAAGGCCAGCGTGTGCAAGTCAGCAGCCTGAGACATGTCAGAGAGGTGCGTGCGTTGCTGCGCGGTGGGTGCTGTTTGATGGAATGCGGTGTTGTTGTTATGTTGTTGTTGCTTTCATCGTTTCATCGTCGCTGGAGTACTTGTCATAGTGGGCCTGCGCTACAACAGCACTCGTAGGCATGACCGCAGTGCATCTGATTAGCGTGCTGTTTTGATGAAAGCCCAAGCGTGTGTAGGACTTGGGAGAAGATTACGATTACGGCATGCCGATGGTGCAGAGAACCGCTTGGCCGTCTGTTGCCGCTTCTTGCCTGTCATCCCTGCACCAAGAGCATGTTTGGTGCAAAACGGTCGCTGAATTCTTCTCGAGCATGCCGTTCTGCTCGTTAGCATATTCCTAACTCTCTGGTTGTCCTGGTACAGTTCTGTATTTTGTCTTTTTTTTTTTCCTTCACTCCTTGTTCTCGAACCTGCTTCGCGGGGACGGACATTCCAACAGGTGAACAAGCAAGCCCAGGATGCGCTGGACATGCTGGAGGACACGCACTGGCCGATCGGCGCCCAAGTAAAGCTAGGCGCGGCGCTGATCAAGCTGCTGATAGAGACGGCTTGTTGGACGTACGACAAGGAGAGCGGCGTGGTGACGGCGTGGGACAAGGGGGGGGCGGAGAGAGGGGGTGGTGAGCGGGACACGGAGGGGTTTCCAATGCCAAAGGCGGCATTCGTTCACGACATCATCAAGGGCAAGAATAGCCGGAAGGGGAGCTTGACCATGGCGCCGGAGATCTTTTCGAAGGTGACTGACTCGTGTGTTGCTTCTGCTCCTTGCCTGTTTTTTTTAGGCAGTTTGCAGTAGAGACGAGTAGACCACTGCTTCGGTTTTGTGTCCCGCGGCGAGCAAAGGCTATCTATGTACACAGCCGGCTGGGTTGTTGACAAGTCTCATAGACCTCTGATAGAAAATCGTCCGAACGGCGAGGTGTTGACATGAAAACATCCAAGTCCACGACTCGCGATACCTTTGCTCTTGCCCTCCCTTGCCTGTCCCACGTGCGGACGTGAAAGCTTGGATGTCACTCGATTTCGCAGCAGTTTCCCTTCTCCAAATGACACCCAGATCCTTGGCATGTGCGTTTTTCGCGTTTGGAGGTTACCTTCACACCCTTTACGTACGTTGTCCTTCCACTCTTGCCCTAGCTATCGCATGCCTCGCTACCCGTACCAGTTAGCACCCCCCCCCCATTTTCACCACCGCGGTTTTGACCTTTTTGTTGTAACGTGCTTCGCGTCGCGTGGCAGATGGTAGACGAGGACATCAGCAGGCTAGCCACGCCGCGGTTCGTGCCGATGCTGGTGCCCCCTTTGGACTGGATTAAGCCTAACCGAGGGGGCTTTCTCCGACTGCGTGCGCAGATCATGCGCACGAAGGGAGAGGCAGCACAGAAGCACGCCTTGAGGAGAGCAGACCTGAGGCAGGTCTACAAGGCACTCAACTGCCTTGGGAAGGTGGGGTACGGCATCTATAAATAGCCTCGTGGCCTCTGACCCCACCGAACGCCATAGTTGAAACACGGAATATGGGACCGAGAGAAACAAAGTGTTGTGTCGTTGTTTATTGACGGTCTAGGCATACATAGGTGATCCATCTTGGGATGGTCAAGAGAGGTGATTTTTGTGTCACTTTTGAGAGCCAGTATTGTATGCATGCGTTATCCTTAACCTTATCCTTGCCATGCCCCCGGAGGACACACACACGTCCCATGTAGAGGCTTCGCTTGTGCGATTGGCGTTGCGTTGAAAGCATCCACGAACGAAAGAACGACTTGATTGAGTCAGGTGCTACAGTACATGTATGCTATGTCTTCCTCGTTTTGATCATGTGACATGTGACATGACGAAATGTTGATGCACATAAACAAGTTTTGCAAGGTATTAAGATAGCGAAGCGCCTACAACAGGTACCGTTTCTGTGCACTTGACATGTTCTTCATGTGTCCTAGATACACCTGGTGTGTTGAAACACGCTCACCTCTTTCTATCTACACTACACTCTTTGGTTCACAGCGATCAACCAATCGATATCCCTTACACGGACATCGCTTGATCCATTCGTTCCATTTAATCAACATCATCGATCATGAGATACTGTACCGCGCTACTCTATTGTACCTTGACTGAAAAGGTTCGGTGGCGCATTAACGGGCACGTGTTGGATACGGTCATGGTGTGCCTGAGGGACAAGATTGCGGTGGGCGACCTGCCGGTGATCAAAGACCTGCCCTTGCCGCCCCGCCCGGACGGCGTGACCGTGGACCGCTTGGGCAGGCTGAGGGCACCCGTACAGGGGGAACACGAGGACGAGGAGGTTTTCAAGGAGAGACGGCAGAAACACTACGCGTACAAGAGGTTGCTCGAAAAGGTGTGTGGCCCAACGCCAATAAATAGCCTACGCAGGCTTTTCCAAAGTAAGCAAACATGAACATATGTATTATCGTACTGGATACGGTTAGAGTCGTCTAAGTTGCGGTTGGGGTTTAGGGTTACGGTGTGCGTCCCCCTGCCTTGTCATTTTTCGTGATAAACTTACATTCTTCGCGTACTTCCACTCTTCGCGTAGGCAGTCCGCTGACGTTGTATCGTGTGTGTGCGGCTTTGGAGGTACGGGACGGGGGAGGGTTGCTCTCATGTGTTGGTAGTCACATGAGCCCTTTCATCAGCCACCCAAACGCGCGGGCCGAAGTGAGGAGCGTCTCATGCGTGCTGCGTATCGAAGATACCCCTGCAAGTTCTAGCTTTTTAAGGGTTTTCTGTTTTTTTATCTGTCAGTGTCGCGTTTTCGTTTGTGCGTGGACGCTGTGATTTTGCGACCCGGGGGGCGGGCGGGCACATGTATGTTTTGTGTTAGGCAGAGGCCTGTTTCGACTGCAATAATTTCGGCGTACTCTAGTTCGAGCTGAGGCATTCGATTGTATCTGACAGGTAGGCTTAATAGGGCGAGACGGGTGTCTTTGTATTTTTTCATGTCTGTCGTTGCGCGTCTTTCGGCCTGACCTGACCATTGTTTTGTCCTTTGTTCCTGTCTACATTCCCCTCCATCCCTCTCTCTTCCCTCTCTCCTCCCTCTCTCCTCCCTCTCTCCTTGGTGCTGCCACTGCGTTGTGTAGACCAAGCAAAAGAACGCCAATATGCACTCCCTTCGCTGCGACATGAAGATCAAGGTGAGAGAACAAAGTTTTGCGCTCAAGCGGGAACGGGAAAAGACGAGGGCGGCTCAGAGAGATGCTTGTGGATGAAGATATGATCGGCATAGACCATGTCCGCGACACCACGGGGCTAGACGTACCGTAGGGTATGGGCAAGTTCAACTTCCTGTCCTCGGAGCCCCCTGCCGATATGACATGACCACCTTCGGCGTGAACAAGATTTAGGGTTTGGGGTCGCCTGGGCTTGACCGGATTGCATGGCACCTCTCTCTCTTGCTGGCTAAGTAGCCATGCCAACAGACAGACAGACCACCCCGCCGGCGATCGGCCTCGGCAGCTGTGTGGTCAACAATTAACCAAATGCACCCAACTGTGGAGGACACCTGTCGGGAGTATAACCAACCATGTGTGCACATACAAAGTGTAGGAAGATATGGCTCCCTCGGGGTATCTTGTCACAGGGAGAGTGACAGGAAATGCGCCGTCGGAGATTTATCTCTTCCGAAGTCCCTGGCCACTTGCCGAAAGTGGAAGCGGAGAGTCTTCGACCCTCCTCTCCCTCTGCTCGCTCTGGCCACTCTCTCTTTCTACCCTCTTCTCCTCGTTTACATGCTACGAGAGGAAATAGCCTTCCCCTGGCAGTGGGATAATACTGCCAGGCACCGGCCTCTGTCTCCGATAGTAGCCAGGGTCTACACTGGCTTCGACGAAGAGATCAGGGTGCCCCGAAAAAGGCGCGCACCACGGGTAAAGGCAGTTCTTCCTCGGCATCGAAACAAGAACCGTGCCCCTACCCGGGGTGCAAGTTCAACCACACCGTCGCCTTATTCAGCTGTGTCCTCGAACACGGCGGTCATTAAAGACCTGCAAGCTGAGGTCACCCGGCTCAAGTCGATGCGGCCTTTAAACAAGACGAGTGCGAGTCAGGGTGCCCCTAAAAAGGCGCGCACCATGGGTAAAGGCAGTTCTTCCTCGGCATCGAAACAAGAACCTTGCCCCTACCCGGGGTGCAAGTTCAACCACCCCCTCGAACAATGCGGTTTAAAGAAAAAACACGCTCAAGAGAAGGGATGGACTTGAACTCAAGCATGACGGGGCCCTTCACGGGACTCCTCGCTCGTAGGGACACAGGTCGATAGCACACCATTAGCTGAGGGAACTCATGTAGCACAGGATGCCCGAGTTGACTCAGCCCCGTATGTGCATGACAGTAGCAAATCGAGGGAATCATTTTTTCCTCGGGTGAGAGGTGGTGGTGTGAATCCGTTTTAAGGTTTTAGCAGTAATTCTGAGACATCGGTAACAGGTTCTGCCCAGGCACCGTTTCGTAGTCGGTCAAGTAGCAAAGCAGTGAAAAATAGGAAGAACAAACGCACTCGTGCGCCGACTTTGAGGTTAGCCCCGCAAGCTGAATTTGTATTGACTGGTAGTGGCCATTTAACCATACAGTAACACGGAAAGACTTGTCTCTGTTTCAAGTGCATCGAGTGGTGGACCCACTTATGCGGCGTTTCATGCGTCAGCACTGAGTGAATATCCACACCACCCGAATGCGTTAAGTTCGTCCTCCAAGAGAGTGCGAATTCCTGCCCGAGTTTGTAATCACGCTGTGTCTGACCTTAATATCGACACAGCAGCTGATGTACCGTGTATATCAGCGTCTTTTATTAAATCGCATCCGGTCCTGCAACGTTTACCTCTGAAACCTGTGCCTCCTGGCGCAATTCAGTTGAATAGTGCAGACGGATCAGCGTTAGAAATCCTAGGATACATCCGGTTTAAGCTCACACTGGGAGATATCACACTACCAGTGGAAGCTCTCGTGTTGCCCAATCTAGGTCCGCATAAGATGTTGCTCGATAATAGCATTATGAATGCCTTCGGTGCCGTCCTTGATTGGTGCGGTGAGCAACTTTCATTTAAAAATTCAACACGAAAAATTCCGGCAACTCACAGTCGAACAAATAGTCAAGCGGACACCATAATGATGCCCCAGCGCAAATTTCTATAGTGACGCTTGACCCATCGATAGGAGCGGTGCCCGTATATCTCTCTAGGAGATACTGCATTCCCCCCGAAAGTGAAATGGCAGTAGACGTCGTGACAGAACACGCACCACAGGCAAACACGCCTGCGTTGATCGAACCACGGATTGTCACTACTGCCAAACACATCGAAACGTCTGAAAATATACCCGAAGCGTTCCGTACAATCGTAGTCGCCTGAACGGTATGCAATTGGTCAGCGAAGGACAAGGCTGCTGCAGTACAAGTTGCTATTCCATCCAAACGACATGTTCACATTGCACGCGACACTATTTTAGGGTACATTTCGCCAGTAAAATCGGTTCCCGATAAAGCAGTTAGCGCTGTCAATAGCGACCAAACCACATTCAGACACAAGCGAGACGAGTTGAAACGAGCCATGAAAAAAGCGTTCACGAACACTACATTTACTCCTCAACAATGCTCGCAAGTCTTGGATTTATGCGCGAAATATCGTAACGTGTTTTCATTATCTCCGAAGGAGCTCGG
>FN649744.1:684511-737719 GCA_000310025.1 Ectocarpus siliculosus | reverse complement strand
GGAGAGCCATCTAACCTCATTAGAAAGCATGCTCCAAGCGCTCCAAGCGGCCGGTCTTACCTTGAAACCCTCCAAAGTACAATTTGGACCACAGGAAGTAAAACACCTTGGACACATACTGTCGGCAAAAGGGATTCGTACTGGGGAAGATCGTATAAAATCTGTTATCGATTTGCCTGTACCCAAAACAATCAAAGCACTTCGCTCAGTATTGGGAATGGTGAACTATGTGAGGAAATTTATACCCGACCTTTCTACGGTGATCGCACCGCTAGTCGAACTCACACAAAAAGAGCATGTAAAATCGATCGCAAAACGTTGGAACCAGGAACATGATAAGGCTTTTGCAGAGATCAAACGGTTACTCAGCAAAGCACCTGTGTTATGTTTCCCTGACTTTACCAAAGACTTCGTGGTTCACGTAGATGCTAGTGAAGTTGGTGCAGGAGCATTCCTGGGCCAAAAGAACGGCGACGATGTGAATATTATCGCTTATTTTAGCCAACGATTTAACAAGGCTCAACGTCATTACTCTGCGACGATGAAGGAATGTTACGGTGTGGTTTTGAGTTTACAACACTGGCGACCCTACTTGTGGGGCAGACATTTCGAAGTTGTCACGGATCACGCGGCATTGAGATATTTGTACACAATGCAAGACACGTCTAATATGCTGACCAGATGGGCAATCGCTTTGCAGTCCTTTGACTTTACAGTGCGACACAAGCCGGGAAAGTTACATGTAGTCCCAGACACCCTATCTCGGTTGTTTGCGTTCGATCACCAACAACAGTTGGAAGCACCGCAACTTGCACCGATATGTAGGAATGTGCCTGATGACCCTGCGCTGCATTCAAATGTCCCACCACGTCCGTACCAAGTGTCTGCAGATCGTTTGGAAAACTTGCGACCGGTTCAAAGTGATCGCGAATTATTCGCTGAGAAATCAGTTTATATTAGCGCGACCAACGTATTTGAAACTATTAACCGCGATATCTTGCGTGAAAAACAAGCTCTTGAATATGGCAAATATATCGACTATCTTACAAAACCTGACGCTCAATTACCTGATGACGAGACAACCACTTCCACGTCGTACTACTTCGTGCGTGATGGATTGCTGTTTAAATCGTATTTACCAGGCTACCTCCGGAAACGTAGTACGTTTAGTGACCAATTAGTGTTGCCTCACGCCCTTACCGGACTAGTGCTACACGCCTATCACGACCACTTATTATCTGGAGGCCACTTAGCGTCTAGACCGACTTATGAGAAGATCCGCCAAAAGTACTGGTGGCCAACCATGAATCGGGACGTCCGTACTTGGTGTCAGGAATGCCAAGCCTGTCAACGTCGAAAAACAGCCCACAACCAAAACAAATTACCAACGGGACATGTACAAGACCGTTTGAACGCGTTTCGGTTGACCTAGTTGAATATAAAGTAGAATCAGTTTCAGCCGCCGGGGTACGGTGCAACTATGTCCTATCCATGATGGACCACCCAACCCGATTCACCGTGTTGACTCCGATTCCCAACAAGTCAGCAATCACTGTCGCTCAGGCCATTATCGACCGCATCATCAGCATCTTTGGATCGCCTGAAAAGTTCATTCCGACCAAGGACCTGAATTTGAGAACAGTGTAGTCCAGCAATTACAGCGTATTCTGAACTAAGAAAACCCGCATGACACCATACCGCCCGCAGGGTAATTCTGTCTCAGAACGAGTACATGCTACCATGCACGCAATGCTTGCCATGCATAGTTCCATGAACCGCGATAACTGGGCATCACTGCTGCCTTTTGTCCAACTGGCTTACAACACGTCATTTAGCTCCACCATGCATGAAACACCATTATTTCTTATGTTTGGTCGGAAGCCACGACTACCATTATTCTCGGCATCCCTCATGTGGGAACAATAGCAAATACCGAGGAATTCTCTAAAACAACACAGGAAAATCTACAGGTTGCCCTTGAACTAGCGCGCCGTAACCTATCGGAACGCACACAAAAACAAGATGCCAAGAACGCTAAACTGCGCCCTATCCCTGTGTTTGAACCTGGTGATCTAGTACTTGTGTACCGCCCATACCAGGATTCGGATGGACCAAATCCGAAATTATTG
Organism: Ectocarpus siliculosus; assembly: GCA_000310025.1. NCBI lineage: Eukaryota > Phaeophyceae > Ectocarpales > Ectocarpaceae > Ectocarpus > Ectocarpus siliculosus. Next base: position 735,590 of record FN649744.1, on the reverse strand, counting down.
TTACCATGGAGAGGACCTCATCTGCTCTACATTATCACCGGTGGTATATAGAGTGAGACGCCAGAACGAAACTCGGAAACTCGTGATAGTTTCGGTCCATTTAGCGCACATTAAACAGTACTACGCGAGGAAAACGCCACCTGCGCCAGACTTTGATAAACTTTCCGAGTTTTTCTTAGGACGCCAGATTCCGTTGCCCGAGCTAGACCATCCCGACGAAGCTCAACCGAAAATTGAATCCTACGTCGTTGACAAAGTGGTAAGCGAGTGGTAGCGGGCCGAAAACCCCGTACAACTACAAGTATCGTTTGCGTCTTCGATGATACGGCCCTGAGTCAGACCTTGAATATAGAGCAGACGAAATTCCACAATGTCAAGAAATGATAACTGCCTACCGAATCCGTTGTGGTATGGAAATCGTTCAGCCTGATAAATGGTCGTCTCGTGCCCCAGTGGAACAGGGAGACCCAAAATCACCCAGTAAAACAGGGAAACGAAAACGAAAACAGGCAACTACTCCTCAAGAACCTTTAAGTCGAAAATTGGTTACGCAACGTGGCTCTGAGCCATCGAACAAAACCAGGAAGCGACGAAGAAGGCTCCTAAAGGAGGTTCCATTAGCCAAGTCGCGTTCTGCTACGACACAGAGTGATACTCAATTGCCCTGCCGTACTAGCAAATGAAAACGAACTAGGGCCCGGAAATTAAACGATTGATTTATTCTATCGTTCCTATCAGTGCCATGTCTATCTTTTCCGAGCCTTCGGACATATTTAGCACAGGGACCAGTAGCCACGGTGGTTGGTTGTATCCAGTGGAAACAACCTATTTGAAGTGTTTGGGGAAACACTCGCGAGGAGAGTTGAATTATACCACCGCTATTCCAAGATCTTATTTTTGATGAATAGATAAACTTGCCAGAGGGTCACCTCATTACAAGTTTATTCCTCATCACGATCTTATTTTATGATGAATAGACAGACTCGCCGGAGGGTCACCTCATTTCGAGTCTATCTATCATCAAGATTTTCAAGTATGATGAATAAACAAACTTGCCAGAGGGTCACCTCATTACAAGTTTGTCCCTCATCAACCCCACAGCATAGCATGCTACGCGAGCATGATCATGCGAAATGTTTTAGTACACTAGCTGTCATCATGATAGCCCAGTACCCACCAATTTTTTTTCTATACTATACTAGTATGGACCACATCTATCACTACTCCTTCTGAAGACTCCGTGCTTTTTAACACGCATTGTACGATAATCAGGCCGAGGTGACGATGTTGTACCGGGTAGGTTAACTCCGATACATGTGTCTCCATGAGCCACTCATGTCTATGGCCGCCAAAAGCACATCTTTAGCATAGATGGACTTGTGGCGCATAGAGGGGGGGGTGATGTGGAGGACACCTGTCGGGAGTATAACCAACCATGTGTGCACATACAAAGTGTAGGAAGATATGGCTCCCTCGGGGTATCTTGTCACAGGGAGAGTGACAGGAAATGCGCCATCGGAGATTGATATCTTCCGAAGTCCCTGGCCACTTGCCGAAAGTGGAAGCGGAGAGTCTTCGACTCTCCTCTCCCTCTACTCGCTCTGGCCACTCTCTCTTTCTACCCTCTTCTCCTCGTTTACATGCTACGAGAGGAAATAGCCTTCCCCTGGCAGTGGGATAATACTGCCAAGGCAACGGCCTCTGTCTCCGATAGTAGCCAGGGTCTACACAACCCGTTGTTCTTGAGTTTTCGTCAGCGCAACCTTGGCTCGCCACCCGCTTTTGGCTGTAGACCGAGAGCAAGAAAACACCACCTGTACCATACCCCCGCTTGTTTCTTGTGTGCGGTCGTTTTTGTTGAAGGTGGATATCGCACAGGAGTTCCGCGACCACGTCATCTACTTCCCGTACAATATGGACTTCCGGGGACGGACGTACCCCATACCCCCGAACCTGAACATCCTGGGGTCGGACTTTTCTCGAGGGGTCCTGGTGTTCGACGAGGCCAAACCGCTGGGGGAGAAGGGGCTCTACTGGCTCAAGGTAGATGAAGGAAGCCATCGAAAGACAAAGCATGTATGCATATGCATTACATGTATGCGTATGCATCAGCTTGTTTGTTTTTTCGGAGATTGTGGTCTGCTTCCTCTTGCCCCTGGGTGTCTTTTTGTGTTGGTCGTTGTTGTGGTGCTTGTGGTGATTCTTTCGAACCCCTTCCTGTCGGCGATTTCGTGAAACCTTTCTCTGTCTTACCCTTACTTTTGAGTAACTTTGTTTGTGATGGTCTTGTGCCTATACCTGCCTGTCTTGCCTGTGTTGGGCTTGGTTCAACCGCGTTCAGGTGCATCTGGCGAACTTGTACGGAGAAGACAAGGTTTCCTTTGACGACCGCGTCGCTTTCGTGGAGAAGCATATGGACGAGGTTAGTAGCATGTAGCATGCATGTGTACGGCCGAATTAATGGCCACTGGTAATCCCAGCATACGTACATAATCGCAGCTTCTCCCTCGTCGTTAGGAGGGTTGGAAAATCGTCATTACCACGAATGAATGTCGAAGCATACGCATTGGCAAAAACGACAGTCCTGGCGAGAGGTGAGACAAGAGAGCAAGATGTCCCCTGAATCTACTCGACGGTGGCTAAAGTTTCTTGCCCTTTTCTTGTTGGCGCGTCCTCCATCTACCCGTGCCCGTCGTGTCTCGGTGGTGGTGATGGTGGTGGTCTCGATGACGACGGCAACAACCACAGGTTCGAGATAGCGCCTTGCGGCCGCTGGAGGGCGAGTGCTGGTGGAAGGACGCGGACAGTCCCTGGCAGTGCCTCGCCGTGTGTGCCGACCTCACGGCTGCCCTGGACAGCCCAGACCCCGCTCGGTATCTCTCGCGACTGCCCGTGCACCAGGACGGTGAGACGAGATACGGTGGAGGGGGCTATTAGGTCAAGATAAACATACGCCTCATGAAGACGCTTGACGCCATCTCGTTGTAGCTTTGACAGGAGTTCGCTTAACTTAGTGTGGTTTCGTTTGCAAATGAAAAGGCCGCGCACCTTTGTTTTATGTAGGTGTAAGGAATCGTATCAGGTTGAGAAGATTCGTTCCGCATCCTGTTTTTAGCCAATAGTCCAACGCTGTGGTGTCACTCGCTCGTTTCCCGCGCTCTCCTCGACAGTGGTGCTATCCTTGGACCAGGACTTGGTGTTTGTTGACCAGTGGCCAGAAACAAAAAAATGTGCTTTTCGGAACAGACAAGAACAAGTCTCAGCTATACGTACGTACGGTGACCAACCCACCAAGCAACATCTGTTCGGCGTTGCAATCGACGTCCAATACCACACCCACCGCGCAGGCTCATGTGCTGTGTAGTGCATGCATAAATAACACCAAGCGCTCGTTCGTTCGTTGGTGCTGCTCCGTTTGTTTTGGTCTGGTGTCCTATCTCAGGTTCGTGCAACGGGCTGCAGCACTACGCGGCGTTGGGGTTGGATGCGAATGGCGGGGCTCAGGTGAACCTTTCCCCTTCCCCCGAACCTCAGGACGTGTACAGCGGGGTGTGTGACGTCGTCAAGAAGAAGGTCAGTAGCTGCGTTTGACGTTCGTTATCGCCGCACGAGCTCTGAATTGAGAATGGTGTTAAAACCTGGTGAGTTCGCCCTTGAACTGCAGCTCCTCGTACGAGAACACTTGCACTCGGCATGATGACATTTTTTTCACGATTCCGGTGACAGGTGGCACTTGAGGCGAGCACCGTGCCTCCCGAGGGCGCATCGGTTGTTGACCTCGCGAACCACGAGATCGCCAAGATGGTGGATGGGCTCATAGACCGAAAGGTGGGTTGAGTGGGGCCAGACCCAGGTTCAGACCAACAAGTCTTGGCTGCGTTATTGCTGGGTTTTTTTCATGTGCTGGAAGAGGTGGGAGAAAGCAAGTCAGCTAGCTTGTTGCGGTACTAGCTGTTGTCCCATGTTTCGTCACCTTCTTGTCACGTTCATCCCGACCTTGCTTTGCTGCTACTTATGTACTGCGGGCTGCTCTGTGTGTCTGTCGTTCTTATCGTTGAGGAGTGATGCCGTATACTGTAGGCAGAAAAAATGGTGTGTGGTGATGATGGTGGTGAGGCGGTCGTTACCTGATGGTGTGTTTGCTTTACAACGCCTCCTGTTGTCCTTTGTCCCATGCTGTCCTGTCCTTGCCTCAACAGGTGGTGAAGCAGACGGTGATGACGAGTGTGTACGGGGTGACATTCGTGGGGGCTCGAGCACAGATACAGAACGTTCTGGGAGACAAGATGATTGGACACACGGACGAGAGCGGGGTAAGTGGGAGAGAGATCCAAAGAGTCAAAACGTCAGGAATGACGCGGTGTGCTGCTTGCACCTACGTGCCGTCTCAAAAGTGCAGAGAGGGTCCATGCAGAGACACACAGTTCAGCGTCCCGCTGCTCCCCTATCCATTGTTCCACTGCGATAGTTTGGGACTTGAGCGTTATTGTTGATGCGGTCCTCTTCCTCTTGCAGTTGTGCACCTATATCCGTATCCTTTAAACTTTTCGATGTGTGTTCATGTGCCCAGTATTGTTTCGTGTCCCGGCTTCTCTCTGCCTCATCTAATACGTCCTCAGAGGAGCGCAAGCATTCGATTCGATGGATTTCGATGTCGCCTCACAGCAATTCCTCGTTCGGTTCCTTTTGTATGCCCGCTCCTGTGCCGGTGTACCTTTCATGGTGCAGGTGCCCAGCGCAGAAGTGGAGGAAAACGTCTACAAGGCGTCCGCCTACGTTGCCAAGCACACGATGACGGTCCTCGAGGAGCTCTTCACGGAGGCTAGGTTAGTCCATCTTCATCCCTTCCCCGCCCCGGGCCACACGCAAAACAAACGTTCCGTTTTTTTTTTAACCCCCTGCTGTAAGAGTTTTTCGTGTCGCAGAAGAAGCTTCAAATGAACGTTGAGCCACATCGATTCGAGGTCCCGTCGTGAGCCGGCTCGAGGCGGTCGAATCCTGCTGATGCTTTGAAGCACGTACGTTGCTGTATTGTGGTGTTTTCGTGCTTTCTGGTGCAGGGGGGCAGGCATGGTCAAGCCACCGAAGAGTTACATCGAAGTGCGTTCGGTGGTCACAACGATGCCGAAGGCTATAATAGTATTTTCGTCAGTAAGATCCACATGTACTCTGAAGTATTACTGATCTCCTCAAGCGGGGCGGGTGTACTGGACAGAACTCCATTGGAGCAAAGTATTTCACCACTATCATGCACGTCAGTGAGATTGGCCGTGTGCTCTGCGGTGTTGGTGGCCTGTGCCCTGTGGTGTGTGTCGCAATGTCATAGACGCCTGTTCCACAATCCCGTGCAATGCTTCGTCTCTACTCTCATCGCCCTGGATGTTTGTTTTGAACACGACGTACAGGAATACGATGGATTGGTTGAAGGCCGTGTCGCAGCTGGTAGCCAAGGAGGATCAGCCGATGTCGTGGATCACTCCCCTCGGCCTGCCCGTGCTGCAGCCCTACCGACGGACCGACACCTATCAGGTATGGATGAGACAGGGCAATACATATGGGACGGGACGGCGGTATATTAACGCGGGACGTCCAGCGTTGTATGCTACACAGCTGCCGGCAGTACAGAGGCTGCAGCCGTTAGGTAATTGACACAAGTCAACGGAAGGGTGCAACAGGAAACTGAGATTCCCAAAAAAGAAATGTTAATTCTCTCCCGCCCGCCTCTAAATCATTGTGGTGATTTCACGTTGGTTCCTCCTGTACACACGCGCCAGGTGCAAACGCTGCTACAGGGCGTTCACATCCGAGAGGACAGCGACAAACTCCCGGTTGCCGTCAAAAGGCAGACGACCGCTTTCCCACCAAATTTCGTCCACTCCCTGGACTCGACCCACATGATGATGACGGCTATCGAGATGGACAAGGTCGGGGTGCCCTTCGCGGCCGTGCACGATAGCTACTGGGTGCACGCGGGGAACGTCGATGTCATGAACGACAAGCTGCGACAGGTGCCGTGTTTGTTGGACGGCTGTGTGTGTATGGGGTTGTGCAGTTGACAGAAAAACAAACGTGCCTCCCTTTCGCTGGTAAGGATTGTGTTTGTCCCGAAATGAAAGAGGCTTTAGGCACTATTTTCTAAGCACTCGCCCTCCTTGTCTCTGTTAGATGGGCAGTTTCAAAGTGCATATCCTCGCCTTGCCGCGCAAATGTCTCTTGCTGTCCCCGGTCCGTGACCTGCGATGCCCGAATCTCCCAACGCCGATCTGTGCTCCCTGTCTTGGCAGTGCTTTGTGGACCTCTACTCCGGACCTATTCTTGAGGACCTCCACGATTCGCTGCGGATGCGATACCCGACGATAGACTTTCCCCCCATCCCTGAGAGAGGGACTTTGGTGTTGGACAGTGTCAAGGATAGCAAGTACTTCTTCAATTGATGGGATCAGATCGATTGTGACTGGCTGCGTGAGACCCGAGTGGGGTGTGTCGAAAGAGAGGTTGAGTTATTGAGGCGCCGTTTGTTTTGCTGCTTTTGTGACGTGTGCTCGAGGACCTGCTGCCTTGACCTACGTCTCGGAAACGTAGGTGATGACTACCCCACTGCACTAAGCTAGCCCACGTGATGGCCATCGTGCAGTCTCTGAAGGAAAATCGTGTCCCTACAAGACCGTTCTCCCATGTGGCATGTTTTGTTGGTCGCGCTTCCCCTGTGTGCTTCCCTTCTTGTGTATTATCGCATGTCGTCTTCAAACGGGGATGCGGAGTGCTTGTTTGTGTGTCTTACCGTACAGTGGTAAAAAATAACTCTAGTCAAGACTAGTCCATTCTGCCCCTTGTCTATCCTTGAGGCGTTCACTATATAACAGATGTCGAGGGATAGACGCATGTGTGATGGTCGTGGTGGTCGAGGCGAAAGAAAGCTGTGCGCGATCTGCCATAGACCTGCCATAGACCTGCCATCGGTGGTGCGGTTGTGATGGTAATGCATGGGTTGAGAATTAACCTTGTTGTCTGTTTTCTGGTGGTGATCATAGACCGGTCAATAAGCGACCGATGAGCAGTAACTGGATGTCGCTTTTTGGTGGTGACCCTTTGGTTGTGTCGATCACACCCTCCATAGCTCTACTTCCAACGGGGGTTTCGGTGCACCATACAATACTCGGATGCAACACCAGGAATCGCACGATCAGACGATTTTTTTTTTATTTGTTGTGGTGCACGCTTGGGCTTGTTGTAGTATGCTCGAAAGTAACGCTGCTCTTCCCTGTGCCCAAAACCCCGGTGCTGTGGGGTGACGACATCCAACTAGTCCGACGGATGCGTTTTGCATGCCTACCAAATGCGTACGTTAGCGTCGACGCGTTCTTCCTCCACCCCGCGTTCCTACGCCACGTTTCTATGGCATACAATTTTATGGCGTACTGATCTAGAAAGCTTCAGCTACGCTTGGTCAGAGAGACACCATACTGCTGTTCTGTTGGCAACGTCGGCAATACATACATGGTTTTCGATTCCCTTCGGGGTCCTCAGATTCATTTGCAGCAAACCGACCAACCCACCAGCAGCAAGTAGTTGCCCCGTGCACAGCTCCGTCGAGAATGAGCAGCAGCGCATGCCTTGGGACATCGTTTGCCGCCGAGAGGCCGTGTCGAGCCAGACGAGGAATAGTAATTCAAGCCCCTCCTCTACAATAGGGGTTCGTTGTTGAATTTCACTACAAAACACGCAACTCTGTAACACATGGTCCAAGACAAAATAAAAGACGCAACACGCAGCACACCGCTTGTAGGTTGTGGAATCAGCGAACAAATCCGGCTCACGCCGATAAATACGGGCAAAATTACAAGAGTAACAAAACAACTGATGCGGCCTAGATAAAAAATGAGACGGCAACACAAACTTGAAGTAAAATCCGATCGCGTGCTGCCCACACGCATCATTCCGAGGCAGGCAATACTCCATGTTCGCCTAAACATATCCACAGCAGTTTTATCACACCACCCTTAAAACATTGACAGTAACAACCACGGGGGCGCCCTCTCTCTCTTCAGCGCCTGCGGGGCGGACGCCAACGTGTTCAGCCGTCATGCCACACCCGATCTTCCTCTAGCGCCAGCTTCTCTTCGGTTGACTCTCCTGTACATGGCCTGTAACCGCTCGTACCTGTCCAACATGTCAACAGCCAACATCGAATGCAAGCGGCAGCACGGAGAACGGTTTTGTATAGTCACAGACAGCATGCTACACACCTGAGTTTATCGGTTTGATACACCTGGGGGGAAATGGGGGTAGGACGCAAGAGGCAAAGGATGCTGCATGCAAGTGGGACCTTTGCCTGGACCTCGAGTACCTCATACCGATCGCTTTGCTGCTCCCAAGACCTCCTACTGCTGCTGCCTCCGCACCGGTGTTGCAACTCTGTGCCTCACCTCGCTTTCATGGTACCGTTGGCGCTACCTCCCGATAGGGTACTACTACCCCGCAAAACCGCCGCGTCACCCGGCGGGCCCTCCGCGCCGTCAGCTGATCTTGTCGACAGCCCCCGCCCCGTCCCGCCCCAGCCACCGGGAGACCCACCAACCCGGCCCTGTACACAGGGGACGCGACGGCTATCTCTCGGTGGTAGCCACCGCCCCCCTGCGCCCTCCGCGCGCCCTTCGCCCAACCCGGGGTTGGGGGGAGGTGAAAGAGAACGGCAACGCACGGATGGTTCGGAATCCGACGCGGAGTCGAACGAAGCGTCTTGTACCCCCAGATGTCTTCGGCGCACGCCGTCGTTCCGCGCCCGGAAGTCTTCTCTCGTCAAGGAGCGCTGCCGAGCAGCAGGGCGTGATGCGGTCGGCGGTGGGTCGCGGCGGGAGTCTTGTCCTTCGGCTCGTCGGCGGCTCGGAGACCTTGATTGAGAATGAGACCGAAGCTCTGCCAGGATCCAGCTATCCGTGCGGGGAAATGTAACAGCGAGGACAGGGGGGGAGGGGGGGGGATGGGGGGGCAGCGGCTTCCTTTATTTGTAGCGTTCTACTTTGATACGTCGAACGGCAAAGGAAAGAAGCTTCCGGCACTGTTGTCGATCCACAGGACGAAACGCGTCGTAGCACGCTGCGCTACGCACGCATTTTCTCTCGTTTGCGAGCCTGGCGAGGGGAGCACGATGCGGGCTTGGGGAGCGAAAACGATATCATTTGTGCTGCAAATTGAATCAGGTAGAGGGGATTCACCCCTCTCGCACATTGAAATGCCGCCGTCAACACTGAGACTGCTCGATCACGTGTTGAGTAGGGCCTGCACGAGAAGTGGACCGCTGCCTGCACCAAAGCTCACCGGTCACGTTCGCGTGTCCTGCTCCGGAGCTTGCCGTCGCTGAGACGATCTTGCAGCATGCGATTTTCACGGGCCAGATCTTGCGACTCGCCTTCCACCCGGGCTTTCTCCTCCCGCAATTTTACGGCCTCGAGCCGAGCCCTCTCGATCTCTCGCGACGCCTGCGTTTGTTGCGGACAGAGTTGGAGCGACCGCTGCCGTGAGGCATGATACCCCTCGTGATAAAATCGTGCGGTGTCCTATCGCCTCTGCGTAAGGCAGTGCAAGCTCCAGAAGTAGGCCTCATTGGCCCGCACCGGATACCCGGATTGCTGGGGTGCTACACATGCTCAGCGAACCCCTGAGTGAGACTACTGTCCTGTTTGTCTTGCTTCGAAGCGTGCTGGGAGCCCTACTTTCTCCAATACCACCCTAACGCCATGACTAGCTCGCAGCCACATTACCACACAACAAGCTGCTACTTCTACAGCATGCAGAAGCTGATTGCAGCACCTTCCTGAGCTTGCCCGCTAGATCTGCCGCCTGCGCTCGAGCGGTTTCTGCCTCTCTCTCTTTCTCCCCTTGCTGGCGACGTTGCTTTCGGGTTTCCTTCAGGCGCCCCTGAACAGCAAACGTCGGTCAGCCAAGAACAAAAAAAACGTCAGAGTCAAGATGCTGGGGTCGAATGTCGCAACTAAAAACACAGAAAGACTGCCTGACTGCCTGACTACCTGATGGACTGGCCCGTATCCCTGAGAAGCAAGCAGACAGCAGGTTCGCCACCACGTGTGCGTCCCCGGTAGTGCAGAAGCTTACCTCCTATGCATACAGCAGTATAGTGCGATCAACAGTCAAGCGTGGCCATCACGCACCCCTGTACAGAGTAAACCAGACCGTGGTATCCGGCTCCTTACCTAGGGCAACAGCTGTCTCCATCCCTTCACACCATCAGACTACAGACCCGACATCCACCCTGAAGCAACACTCAAGACGCGGCACGGCACACCTTGGCACCCCTCCGGCTCTCCACGATCTCTTGCCTCGCCTCCGAAAGAGAGTTCCTTGTCGATTCTAACTCAGCTTCTAGGCTGACTGCTTTTGCCTGCGCAGCACTGTTAACACGAGAGGATAGAAAAAGGACAGTAGGTCCGAGTAGCGATGAGGTGAGGGTAGGGGTACAGGCACACTCACGGCACATCACGGCTTGGTCCGCCACTATGGTTTCTGTGTTGGTGGCAAATATATGTCTGGTCTGGTACTGTAGTGGACTTGCGCGCGCATTCCGGATAAGATATACCGGCACCATCTTATATTTGTCTGCGAAATATTTTTGTACCACGCGATCTGCACCGAAAACATGCCCGAACTCTATTTCGTTGTCGATGTACCTGTAGCTGTGCTTGAGAGATGCCACGATCTCCCTGCTCCTCTGTTCTTTCGCCTTGCTTTCCCTGAGGCACCTCTCCAGAGTTTCGGTCCGCCCCTTGCGAGATTCGGATCACATCACACGTTCAAATCGTTGGCTCGATCATCAAGAAGTTGAACTGCACTTTGCAACCTATGTAGAATCGACCCGGATCCGTCATTCGTCCTATCCCAAAAGAGTTCAAACCCCAAGCTGCCAAAAACCCAACAGCAGAGATGTGATATGTGCTATCATTCCCGAGCATGGCGCACCGAACGGCAACACGCACTGTCCAATACCACTCCATGGCCGATCGTTACACGCTCGCGTTTTCAGTCCGTCTGTGATGCACCAGAAGCGTTTAAAAAAATACGGTTTCGAGAAGGGGTTGCCGTAGACATCACAATCTGTGGTCAATCTCGAAAAAATTGAACAAAAAAATTGAGCCAACTTGCTACTACCGGCTTATCTCTCGAGTGGCGGTGCGTTGCCGCTGTATTCCTGGTGTCCCAGTAGGGTAGATTATGATTAGTATTGTGTCTTGTCTTGTTTAGTACGGTAGTCACCTCCGCAGCAAGGGCCCGTTTCTTGAGGGCGCTTGGCCCGTTTTCTCCAGCGGCCTTCTGGCGTCCATGGTGAGTGCTGGCACAGCAAGAGCACTTTCCTCCGGCCACTGACGAAGGAGTGGCAGCGAGTTTCTTCTTGAGCCGCGAAAACTCTTCTTCGCTGCTCACACGAACGATTGAGACCAGCGATAAGAGCAGGTGTTGATAGTGACGTCAGGTTACTCTTCCTTGGGCTGTTGAGGCTGATTGCCCATAAGGAGAAACTGTTTCACAACACTGTCGGGGCATCATTCATGGCCTGGGTGGACATTCAGCTGGCAAGCTTCGTCGTGGGACCTCTTGCACTACTCTAGTACTTCAGGAGCATGTCTCACCGTATTCTCGCGTCGTCCCGCAGCGTGTTGGCCTGGTGTTCCAGCTCGTGGATAGCCCTCCTCAGCCCTTCTAAGCGTAACTTAAGGGCAGCATTTTCCTCTTCCAAGTGGGCCTTTCTTTTCCGCGGTCCAGTTAGTCCGATCAGTGACGTCACAGTCACAGTGGTGGTCCGCAACAAGAAACAACGAGCCGGTAGACAGCAAGAGGCACGAGAAGGGAGTCGTTAGGAGTAGAACCACCTGGCATCTTCTGCTTACGAACGGAGGCATGGAGGGGCGAGTCTCAAGCTTGCGGGCAACAAACGCTGTCGAATGCTGCATAAAACACTACTTGTGTGCACCAGGGAAGACTCATAGGCAAACGAGGGTACAGATTTGAGGTACATAGTCTCGCTCGCCCAGGTGGTGGAAAACATTGAAAAATGCCGACAGCTAGGTCTGAGGTTGAATCCCCGCGAGTGTGAGTCATCTTCCGCATTTGGTACCTTTGCATGCGCTGATGGAAGGAAATGCTGGACCATTCCCGAGAAAAAAAATGGAGCAGGCACAGCCGAGGACGCACTTAGTGCGACGCCCAGATTGGAGCTCTACAGTTAGGGAGGTGAAGATCGAATACTGTGCTGTGGGTAGAACAAAGACAACGCGATGAGAAACTGAGCCCATCGACGTTAACCTCGTTCTGCATCACTATAACCAGCCTTTGAATCAAAAATCTATCTGCTGTAAGAGACACATCTTCAACGTCAAGCACCCCCATCTAATATACGAATAAAAATATTATCCTAACCCTATGCATCAAGTAAATAACGGCTGCAAATGTCCCCACTCCAAGCGACTTCTCACCTGTCGCTGCATCTGCTTCTGCCCGCGAGCATCCTCTGCATACACTGCGTGCCTCCGATCCCTGTGAGAGCCCGACGCAAACATCAAAAACCGATTCTTGGCCGATTCTTGCTCTCAACAGCAATTGTGTTACAGAAAGCAGGAGCAAACAAGAAGGGAGTGAACTTCGTACCGAGGCATGAGTTTTTCGCTTGCCTGGGGCCCAACGATGACTGCTGGCACGCAAGTCTGGGTGGGCCGGCCTACACCCTTCCCAGCTTTCGACGCCCACCTGTCGGGTGTCTTGAAGTGCTTGGTCGGCAGAGCGTAAGACGGGGTAGGTCGGGCATGCCCGTAAGTCGAAATACTGCCCCGCACCCGCCCCCCGGGACGCCGCGAGGAAGAACATGCAGGCTCTCCCTCGCTCTCCTCCCAGACCTCGACCACGTCATCTACGACTTCGGGACTGTGGCTCCGATGCCGATCTCGGTCACCACTGACTTCGCCCTCGCCCTCATCCCGCTGCCGACGCGACCGTCTCGTGTCACTCCTATCGTTCCGACGCTCTTCTACGCGCGTCGAGGCAGGCCTATCGTGATGCGTTGCGTCCTCTTGATCGCTGTCAAAGCTTTCATCGTCGTCGACTTGTCTCGATGGTGTGCTCTGCTCAGAGCCCTGGAGAACACCAAAGACATGTACATAGGTGCAGCAATTCAAGGCACAACAGCATACTAGCTAAACAAAATCACAGAGAGCGGTGGCTGCGACACTACTATGCTGCACTCACGTTAGTAGCCCATGAAAATTATATTCTTCTAACTGCACCAGCGACTTAGTGGGCACGCCAACCACTCCATAGAGCAAGAGCAAGATGCAGTATCACAAAGAGAGATACGCCACCACCTGTACTGTACGACTCCAAAAGCAAAGCAGTATACACAATTTTTCATTACATCACTTTGCCACGACTCAAATTCAGTGTACCACCAACGGATTTTGTTCGACCTCACATCTTTCGCACGGTTTGTCAACTTACCTCTTCTTTTGCGTCCTCGGCAGGCGCAGCCTTCGCCACATGTCGTGCACGTGCAATACCACCGCCCGTCCAACTCTCCATCCCAGCGGGCCCGCCATTACCCCCCAGCTGCTTCTCAGCACCCTCTAAGGCAGAACTCCAGCGTAAAAGCTCACTGCGAAGTCTCGCCGTTTCCACCCCATCGTCCTCTCCAAACGCTACAGGAGCGCTCGGGCGCCCGCCCGTCCGGTGCGTATTCCCATTCCCAATGCCAACCCTCGCCGATTGGCGTACTTCCGGGTTCGGGGATGTTCTTTTCCGAGTCCTTCTAGACTGGCAGTCGACTGCACGCCTTGACGCCTCGTCCGTTTCCCCTTGAGTACCAAACCCCCAAGCAGACGAAGTTCCTGTTGTGCCAGAGCCGAGAGTGTCAGATCCACAATAAACTGTACCTATGTTGAACTTTAATATGGTCAGCAGGAGTGACAATTCGTGAAAAAGGAAATAAACCGACGTCACGGACCAGGACCCCGCCTCAAACCATCAAACGCAGGGAAGGAAGAGCAGCGGTTCGAGCCCAGGGGCCCCGAAGACAGCAGCATCACCCACGACTCTCTTGATTCCACGCGGCCCCGCCATTCCTCATAAATAGTGATACCGATGGCCTATGAAAAAGTGTAATAAGAGCTGATAATAGCTGACTCACCGGTAGCAGTAGTAGGCGGCCGTCGTGGACGTTGGTTGCCTGCCCTCGGCCCCTTGCGGAGCACTTGGCTGGTGGCAAACTTTAGATTCTGCTCGTCCAACAGGCCAAGCTTGTCGCCTGGTTCACGAGCGGTGGGAATCACCATTAAACCCACGTACCGACTGATCGCGACTTGTGTTAACTGCTGTCATGGCGACTACTGTAGTGTGTGACTGCTGTGTGGCGTCAAACCGTGAACCGTGAACCGACGCTTCGTGCGATTCGTACGCGGACGTTCGCATACTATACGTTGAGATTCCTCACGCGGAAGCTAGATTAATTACCGGATCTCACCTTCTTCCTTGCGATAGTTGGAGACAAATTCCAAGAGGTGCTTTGCATCAACCCCGGCCTCCAGCATGCCACCCACGTCCACACCTGCAGCCTCCGCTGCACGAGCATACTCTCCTCCGTCATCCCAAGCTAAGTCAGCCGGCATGGCCGAACCACGATTGCTGCTTGAAACCGAAAATGAAAAAATGAGTGTGTTTGAGGGGAAATGAGGTTGACCATCGCACCACGCTGACATCGTAGGAATGCGAAGGGACTAGCGTCTGGACACGCCTGTCGGCGAGGGTTGGACAAGTTGGTGTACCCCTGCTGAATGTCTTGTGTACAACCGGACTGTTGTCGACTCCTTCACTGGGGACAGACAACTTGTACAGATCACTCCCCACCGCTTTCCCCTCTCTGCCTCCCTTTTCCGAGTCGCTCTCGTGTTCAAGGATGCTTCTCAAGAGATGTCATCGGGCGGTCTCTCCGGAGGGCCATCGCTCGCCACGGAAACAGGGATGCTGGTCGCTCCAGACCAAGACATGTGCCGGCCGGATGCTATTTAGTCAACTGGACGTGCTGACCTCCAAAGGATGTGTCCAGCAGGCGCAAGAATGATGCTCTCTTCCCCATGCCCGCTCAAACTTGATTCTTCAAGCAACATACCGGCAGAGTGATGTAGACACTGCCTCCTTCGTGCAAATTTATCGAGTGTGCAGCACCATGCTGGCAGCTTGGATGCCAATCTTAGATCCATCTACAAACGTTACAGCAGCCTCTCCTGCCCCGTGAGCGTATGTATCGAATTGTGTCAAGAGTGAAGAAATACCAACGTCCAAAAACGTCAACTTTTGTATCAGAGGTTTTGCTACTTTTTTGTCCAAATCCGACACACATCTACACCTTTGCACAGCGAATCACCAAACAAGTGCCCTCCACACTCGATGACTCGATGATGCCGGAGTGCAAGGGTTGCCTACCTATCAAATCGTTGGAGCTTCCCATCGCCGTGTCTCTCTGTTGCATTCAGGAGCTCCACGATGAACGAGTCCTCCTCCCCCTCCTCGGAAAAAGTCATCTCGATCTCGCCAACCCACGACAAGATTAGCAACGACTTGCAGCCTCATCCGGACGGTTTGTGGCACCGTTGCCTCTCTTACGCGGCACGGCAACACACCACAGCAGGCACTACACTGGCTCCAGAATGTTCGGCAATTGAGGCAAACGAAACCTTTTACGTGCGGATGCGGCGCAACCACAACGGAATCATACAGGAACTGGATTATAGCAGACAGCAGACAGACAGACAGACGGAGATCGCAAATCGCAAATCGGAGAACGCGAGCACTCAAAGCTCAGAAATTAGGGTTAGCATACTCGCTACTCAGAGTACAGGAGAGTGAGAGACCGGCCGAAGGTGCAGAGTCGCACGCGAGCTACCATGCGTTGCTCGACTACGCCAGCGATGTTGGTAGCTTCATGGTTGGCAAAGAGGGCTGATGCCTTCGTGGTGGCTCCGCCTAGTCATGGAGCTACTTGGCGCGCCTCTCGGCAAAACCAGCAGCAGCAGCAGCAGCAGCAGCAACTCAGCGTCACAGCCGTACGGGGGCGCTCTGTAGGCGGTAGTCTCGCTCGGGTCGTTCCATGGCTGAAGCGAAGGATGTCTACGACGATGAACACCAATGACGGGGCGCGATGGGCACCGATACCCAATGTACCCAACATGAAGGTGAGCATCGTCGAGGACCTCGGCTTAGCTGCTGGCTCTCTGGTTTCCTACGTGGCGTGCTGCTGTGTCTACGGTCCTTCTTTGATGGACTATATGTAGGCTATTGCAGTTGTGAATGTGAGTCTTATCTTGTTGGCTGCGTGATAACTCCGTAAGGACTTGGATGCTCACTTCTCGTCATCCGTCGCAAAGGCGTTGAGCCTATGTACGCGGTCACTACCTCTGATGCATAGATTACTGCTGTACTGCTGTGGTCTAGATAGACTACATGAACCATTGCTAGTTTGCTGGAGAGCGCATCTTGCACAGCTGGTACTCGACAGCGGGTCAGGAAACGTTCTGCTCTAAGCGTGTCGGTAAAAGCCTGCATAGACTGCTGTTGACACCATGCATGAGACAACGCACACAGAGCAATTAAGTCTCAGAGAAATGCATGGTGCACCAACAATGAACCCCTTCCCCGGCTTTCGTTACGCACGTGGTGCTACACAGCAGTGCTTGGTACTTAAAGCACCGAGGTTCATTTTACGATTTTACCTCGTCGCAGCTGCGGCTCCAGCTCACTGTTTTACTTTGATACGGTACGTCCTGTTTACAACATTTGGTGTTCGTCCTTAGGGTGGTGCCGACCCGGAGGAAATGATGAGACAAATGTCTATTCCCGATCTGGCGCAGAAGCTAGACCAGGCCGAGAGCACCTTCGGCCAAGTGCATCCTCAGGTACGCCCACCAGCTGACAGCCAAGAATCCTGCCAGTGAACTTCTGTAGGTTAGAACTCGAAGTGATTTGTTGTCTCGCAGGTCTTGTCGTTCAATGTCGAGTACTACGCTACAGAGTAGCAAAATTAATTGGCGGACAATAATCCCATCTTTTTGATTTCCCGCTTCGTCTTGGCTGTGCACTCGGGAGAAGTTTTCTCAAGAGATTGGTCGCACTCTGTACTCTGCAATACTCCGGGATACCCTCTCAAACACCATCTCCCAGCATTGGCGAAGCCAACGACTCCCAAACAAGACACATCACCTGCTGCCTTCATCACAATTGGTGATACTTCACCGCCACGCACCACTTTGCTAGGGTGTACGAGTCCCTCACATTTGCTCTTTACATGTGGCGCCAATGTTGGGGAAAAATTACAGGTGGCGGCAGCGCTAATTCCCTTGTCTCAGGCGCTCTACGCGAACGGAGATTTGGGCCCTGCTAGGCAATCGTGCACGCGTGCTCTCCAGATTTTGCAGATGGCGTATAAGGAAAGGCCATCGGTCGAGGTAGGCAAGGAGTCAGATATGTTCAATGGGGTCAAGAATATGTTACAATGTACCACAACTTCTCTGTCAAGCCGCGGGGGGCAAGTGAAACGTGTTGTGTTAATCTGCCACCCCGGGGCTACTACTGTCAACCAGAGGTACGGGATATATTAAAATATTACAGTGACCGAAAATCCCCCCTGGGTGTTGTTGCGAAAACCAAGAGACATGAACCGCACACGAGGGCTAGAAAGAATAAGAGTGTTATCTCGCTACAGAGACAGGCATCTTTACCTTTTCGTTGGCCAACATGTTCGCGCGGTCGATACTATATCAAGACACACTTCCTGTTGCTGCCGCGACTTCGGAACTAAAGTGTACCGTATGCACCATGTACGAGAGAGTAGAGTATTCAAGAGCAAGAGGTAGAATGGAAGTAGATGGGGTAGCTTGGTGAAAGTACCGGCAAGGATTGATAATTACCGGAGCGAAGACAGTCGATTTGTTTTTGTTTGCCCCTGAGGAAGGTCGGCGAAAAACTATCGCCCGGGCCCTAGACACTCAACACCGTTGCGCCATGTTATACATAGTTTGGCCAGGACACAAGTTGCCCTCAACGGACGCACCGTTTAATGGTAAGGCATCAAACATCGCCCCCGGAGGGGGAGCGCGCATTAGGCGTCATATTGCTTGCTGCCAAACGCTCTCTTGAACCTCGCGCACCTGACCTCCGTCGGATATGGGTTCTGCCCCCGCCTTTCGAATGCCCTTGTGTGTGTGGCTGCAAGTGCTCCAGTTTACTCTGAAGCGATGGCGGAAGCACTGTTTCGCACCTGCTTCCAAACTATAGCCTCTCTCCGCCTTCATCCCAACCGCCAAGTCCGCTGTTGAAAACTTTTTTCTGCGTAGCACGCGCATTCGCCAGCAACATACACCAAGTGGCCTGCGCGTAATACACGTCTTTATTTGATGCCCACGTCCGCCCGGTTGTAGATGGCAGAGGCGCTCCACACGCTGGCAATGATACAGCAGGCGGAGAGCCCGGAAGTGGGAGACAAGGCTTTGGGATCGCAGAACATGGCGTTAGAGGTAAGGAATGTGGCGTTAGAGGTAAGGAATATGGCGTCCACATCCTTAACACTCCTGTACAACCGGATATGAATTTTCTCTCTCAAGTCTGGCAGGATCGTCGAGTATTTGCCCCGAAAGACTATGCGTGACACTCGTCGCCCACGGGTGCCATCCGGGTGGTACACTCTAGGGGAGTGGTACACTGTCCTCGGTAGTGCGCACTATTTTCATGTACGACTGCACGCGGGATATGTATGTGGACGGGTAGAGTGCACCGGCCGCAATGGCAAGACCAAATTTTCTCGGTGGCAAAAGTTGCGAGTGGATAAACCACTCTCCGCCGTCGCACATCCGTGTGCATCCATCTGTTATATCGCTTCTGATCCTATTGCATCGTTTCCCTTCGTTTTCCGGCACCCTGTTGCCCTCCGGCACTCGTTACCCTGCTGTACACAGCTTGCGATGCGTGTGTTCGGTCCAGATTCGGTAGAGGTTGCAGCATACGCCCGCTGCTTGGCTCAGATGTCCGAGGACTATTCCCAGTTCCTATCCCCTGGTCTTCCGCGGCCGTTCTACATGCCCAACCCGATACCGCTGTACCGCCAGACGCTCTCCATAATCGAGAAAGTCATCGGACCCAAAGACCCTTCGGTGAGCCATGCTTTCAACCAAGAATTGCACCGAGCTTGGACTAAACACCGAGAAGCTATCCAGCTTTCAATTCTTGGTGCTTTTGACCCTCCTGGCGCCTGGTTGTCAGCTCACTCCTTTCCGCAATTACTGCTGCGCCCCCTCCATGTGACACACCCGCGTGCTCTGTCTACAGGTGGCGTCCGCTTTAGATGATTTGGCCAGCGCCCTTCTTTTCCATCGCGACGATGACTACACGGAAATGAAAGCAGTGACTCTTCTCCCGGAGGCAGAAACCCTCGCCGCTCGCTCTCTCGCTATTTCGAGGGCGTCCCTTGGCGAGGAACACCCGATAACGGCGGGAAGAGAACATAACCTGGGCATGATCAAGAGAGGACTACAGAAGCCTAAAGAATCATTGTGAGCACACAGCAACTTTTATCACATTGAGCTTGGGATCTTTTTTACTGTAGGCCCGCTCCGGGGCTGATGATACCTCCTGCATTGCGGCCCACCGTATGAGTGCATTTTCTGTGCTGTCGCTCACTTTCGCACCCCTCACTTATCCGTTTGTTTTCTTTCTTTCGGCAGGGATTGCTTCCGACGCGCGCTCGCGATTCGGGAAAAGGTTTTGGGGGTAGATCACCCAGACTCGAAATCCTCGCGGGAGCTTGTGGAAGAAGAGGAGAGCGGTACGGCGCCACCACCCTGAGTTTTGAACGTGTGTGCGTGGCCCAGCCGCATTCTCCATAGAGAGCGCGTCTTACTTGACAGCTTGCGCGTTCCTCTCTCTCTCTGTACGAGGCTCGTTGCTCGCAGCGGATAGATTTTTGTCTGCTTCGTATCGTTTTGCTTTTGCTGTGGCAGCAACTTGAAATAGAAATACGAATCGAGCGCGTGTCTCTTCGCACACGGCACCCGACAACACGTCCAAGTGGGCGATCCGTGATACCGTACTGTTACAATGCGTGACCGAGGGGCGTGCATGTCGGAGGATATGATCTGACGCCTTCCTGGGGTCCCGCAGTAGGAGGGGGGAATTCGGTGAAATACGTTGTCATTGCTGCCAACCGCAAATTTTACGGATACACTCTACTCCGAGCTCACTCGTATTTGTAGAGGAAGGAAGGCAAAGTCTTCTTGCGAGGTTGGAAACGACATTTCGAGGATCACCCGACCCCTCGCCAACGTCAAGTGATGTGTAGAGATGCACGTCTCATCAGGCACACGACTTCTAGCGACACATGTTTTATTGTCAAAACCGCATCGGTGTTCACCATCTTACAGGTCGTTTCTATCCCATGAGTGTAGGGCGGTAGGGAGTTGAAGGCAATCACAACGCGGGCCTCTGAATACATGTCTGTCGATACGCGCCCACCAAACAACGTTTCAAGGTGGCAACAAAGCAGCAGGTGAAACCCCATTGGCCGAGCCCCCTCTCCTCGTGTTTTCGTCCCACGGCCCCTGCGTCTCCCTACTTCGTTATATGCAACACCCTAGCCAGTTCAGGAATCTACAAAACCATTTGGCGCCATCTACGTACAGCGCAACGGTTGGTGTTTTTCCCTCAGACGCTGATTTGGAACCCACGCCAACCAGTAGAAACAGTTTTGTCTGACTATTGGTGGTGACGTCCTCTTTGTATATTTCCGCCGCGACGTCGAACGATATATCCTCGGCCGACCTGCTGAATTCTTGTTGACATTTGGTGCCTGTAGCGTGTTTTCCATCCACGCATTCGCCCCTGAGATCATGGACATAGGAATGATGCAGAATTTCCGAGGCGTCGAAACCGCTGGTGAGGATGGCAAACGACAAACAAACGACAGTCTACACATCGGGTGGCACTACAGTTTCTTCGTACCCTGTGTCGTTCTCCCGGAACAGCCTACCTGGGATTGCTTCAAGACTCGCCGACTGAACGAAGGGCTACTCTATGTTCCCACCTGGAGGTTGATGTACAGTCGCAGTCTTTCCCCTCGGCTCTTACTAGTGGTTTTCGTACAGATCGCCTACGCGCCGCAGGAAGGGAGAACGGGGTGGGGGAGTGACTGCGGTGCGTTGGGGCGGGATAAGTCGAACAGTCCAACACCGTTCGTTGACACATTTAGCATAACACGGATTAATGACGGCTACCGTGCTAATGGATTGCCAACTCTTACAGCTACTCGCACGGTGTGACAGAGACTGGTTTACATGAATAAGATTACCTGCCAGTTGTCCTGCGCTTGTTCCTTGAGATGACGCTCGTCACCTTCCTCCAGTATCTCCACTGCCCGATGCTGCCACCAGGGAAGAAGAAATCCACACGGGTACACCGGATCGTTTGGAGATGAGAGGTGAAACATCAACAATGAAGAAAAGAAAGCAGGGTCGTCTCCGCGGTTGGGGCCGCTACTGCTCTACAGGTCCTTCGCATTCGGGTTGTCGATTCATCAGCTTGACTTCATTGACTAAACGCATGGTTTCACCTCGTCAGTTGTGAAGTGAAAAACACTCCGGAGAACATGCTCCGCCAGCGCGGACGTCTGCACAAACGAAAACTTTTTCTTGTTCTCCTTGTCTGAGACTGTGGTCAGCTTGAAAAGCCGGTGCATCGTCGGCGTGCTCATGGCATATCCTGATAGCTGCCACAACATGTCGCTGAACCTAACAAAAGGGAATGGTGGAGGGCGGACGGCGTCGTGTGTCAGAATCGCAGGCAAAAGGGAAGGCCTACCACGTTCTGGACTGCGGTTCCACTCTGTTCAAGTGGCTACAGATCTCTCCTATCATAGAATCTTGGATGAATCCGCGACCAATCCCCCCCTCCCCGTGGTCGCACTCTTGCAGCCACAACCATATGGATGGACGATTTCAAGCAGCATCGACCGCGTGGCTAGTACTCCCGTTTGTCACCAGACGTCGACGCGAATGCTAGAGGGATCATTCGTACGCCTTCACACAAACGATCAACCAAGGCACTCAGCGACATGGGTGTGAGTCACCGACGACCGGGGGCAGTACGCGAGTTCTATCCCTGTAGGTCTATTGAGGCCACGGTTGGCGACATGCATGGACGACTAACCTTTTAAAACTCAAACGCTGCTCTCCATTTTCAATCACACGGTGTGCCTCGATGGTCTTAGCCAGCAGCCTTCTGTTCTCGTGTCGCTGCTCGAACCATGCGTTCATGATCGTTTCCATTGCAATGTCGATGTCGAGTACCTGGTAGCGACGCGTGATGGCAGCCATGAACCAGAAAAACGTTGTTCTGAAGGAATGCTCCGAGGTGGCGAACAGAGCCGGCAGCCATTTTCAACTAGACAAGCGTCTAGAACCATGCATGAAATTGACAGCTATACGATCGTTCACGATGAAAACAAATCACGTACGTGTATTCTTTTTTTTCTAAGTTTTCAAGTGCGTTGATCGGAACCGAGTTTGAACCAACCAGGCGTTCTTTGATATAGCACCAAAATTGAGCCAGTAAATGTCCCCGTCGCTGGCATGTCTTGCTCTCTTGGCTCACCTGCAAAATAGAGTCCGTCTTATATGCTTCATCGTAGCTGTGAGCACCCAGGTAGGTTTCTCCGGCGGGTCTTGCAAGTGCCGCTATGGACCGCGTGAGCTCTACCTTTCGTGTTTCGCTTAAAGCCCACATCCCGTTCGGTTTCTCAATAGAGCACGAGAGAGAATGGCTACGATCCTGGAAATGCTCGCCCTGGCAGCACGAAAGCGTAGCACGTGGGGTGCTCGGCAGGGTTATAAAGTAGAAGTTGTACGAGCAAAGCGTCTTCGCACTGGTGTGTTTTGATCATGGTGTGCAAGTTAAGTTGAGGCCGGCGGTTCACCGGCAAAAAACAATTAAGGAATAATAAAAAAACAATGATCGGCAGGTTCCTGAAAGACTGAGCTGCGGGGGAAATTGTCACGTACAAGGGAGCAATATTTCACCTCTCGCCAGTTTCATGTAGTGCCTCCACCATCCCATTTTCTACGGCCTGCCTCTACCCCGCGCACCTCTTCCATGATCGGGAGTAGTTCCTCGACCACGGGGGCGACCGCCTCTAGCGGAACATAGGCGAGCCCATCTCCTCTGACCATCCGGGCGTTGAGTTGGTGCGCTCGATCGTTGAAAATACGCATCATGACCATAAGATACAGGTCCAATGCCTGCGGACACAGAGGGAAAGGCATGAGGCACGAAGGGAGCAACGTTTTCTTTGTCTCTCCACCGGATTCCGTCGTGGACCCTGTGCTCAAGGACAAGTGCGCAAATCTAGCCCTCATCTCCTTCCACTCTCTGCCACGAAATGACTTTCACGACCTTCCTTGCCTGGGGGATGTAAGATTGCTCATGCAGCCATCCCACCAAAGTACCGAACAAACTGATTCGACGATTTCCGGAAGTCCCGTACTTCCTAACGGCTGCCTTCATTGTCGCCAACTTTATCTCGGACTTGAACGGGTCCCCTCCGCAGCTTTCGAACATGAACGCCTGAGTTGTGGAGCCGCATCGAACAGCATGAGCGGGGGATGTTCATGTGTTGTGAATTGTAGCCTACCCAGAATCAATTTCTCAGCGTTGGTTCCGCCACTGGGTTTGATTTTGAACGTACGTCGATAGCCTCCCGTGGTTCCGGTCGCCTCTCTCGTCTAAGGTCGTCGCTGGCGTCAGAAACCACCTGCCAACAGTTGCGAACGCAAACAGAATGCACCGATTTTTCGAGCAATAGTCTAGGTCGAAACGCGGCTGACCCTAGTTCAGCGCGATCTCCAATGAAGTAACACTAGCGATAGCACCCTAACCAAAGCCCATAAAAAAGTAGGATATGCTATAGCAGTCGGGCGTTTTAGAACCTATTCCATGAACCAAAAGTCGACACGTCGTAAGGGTTGCTCTGATGAATTCCTTCGATTTTTCTTCATTTCTAGCTCGCGTACCTTTCTCGTGTAAAAATCTGGGATCACTATTGCCTGCAGCGCATATCGACTGAGCTTTGACAGGTGGTGCAAGCCCTCGACCCTGGTCCGTTGAAAAGCGACATCCACGAAACATGGCATCCAGGCATATTCGTCAAGGGCGGCAATGCGAGACATGCCCAGGGCACCCCTTGGTCAGGGTTGACAGCACTCGAAAGTGGGGTATGGTCGAAAGTGCGGCATAGTCGACGAAGGTCATTGTACCGTTTCAAGAAGTATCATGTTGTCGAGCGACCCGCGGAAAAAGCTTTGGCTATCGTAGGTGTCACAAAATCACTCTCTCTTGTCTCGGTGCAGTTGTTATGATATTGGCATCAAGTTGAGGCCGTTTATGTTTCCGCGCGCCTTGGGACGGAATATAGTGGCAGTCAACCCGTTCTATGTTCTCACCTGTTTGTGGGTGATCGTGTCCAAACCTCTGAGGCCCCTTCAGCCTGCCAGATGACCAGGCATGTTCGGACGTCGGTGCGGCAAAGCGAGGGGCAATTTTAGCGTGTGGAACCAAACAAGAAAGGCACCGCCGTCTTCAATCGTCTGAAGATACAGCTCGTGCCTCCATGAAATCTGACACGTACATCCTAGAACCCCAATGCCTTTAGTTTTGGCGAATATGCGCTGGATGGAGGCAAGCTCAGCCGCCTTTGCCTGGCAAAATGTCCACGTATCCCATGATACCAACAAAAAAACAGCCTTGCTCAGCCACCCGTTGCTCTCTCGATACCTTCCTCAGACCTCCGTGGTCCTCGTTGGGCAGCTTGTTGTTGCTGTGGTACGCGCAGTACGGAGCAGAAAAGAGTGTTGTTAGATGGGTCTGCACATATGGTCTGAGGTAAGACAAGTACACGTATGATCAACGTGCTAGATTTCCGGGTGGCTAAGTAGCTGCCAAGACGATGACAATCATATTCAGGAATTCCAAAACATAGTTCGTCTTGCACGGACCACAATGCTGAACACATCGAAATAGCTAGAAGTGGTCACGGCCCACTCAGACCCACCTTGGTGAACACAACGAATGGCTGCGATTCTACTTCCTCCGGGACATTCGCCGCTCACCTGGTCTTTGGCGTCAGTGCTTCCTCCTTGCTTCCTGACGACGCTGTGTGTGAATCTCCACCAGGCACTCGTCCGCCGGACGGATTGTCAAAGGATACCGGATCAGTCTGTGTACCCGTCGTAGAGTGTCCAACGCCCATATCCTTTTTGAGCGGATGAACCAAGTCAACAGAAGATACGTACTTATTGCTTAGACTTGATGGCACCTTTCTTTATGGACAAGGCAAGGGCAAAGATTCGCTGCGAGATACGAATCGTGCATTCCATCAATGGCCACTCAGCAGCGAATCATTCAACCCCCCCAAGTACTGCGCGTGGTATCATTACCTCATCTTCGATGGATAAGTCATCGCCTATATCCAACCGGATCCGATTCTCTGCTACTTTAGCGGCTAGCGCCATTTTGGTCACCGATGCCATCAGCACTCTGTTCTCTCGTGAGCCATTCCGGTGATCTTGCACCTGAGATGGAGACACAAGATAGAGTTTTGGTGGTGAATGAACTTATTCGTGGTACGACTGTTTCGGCGATGAAGCTAAGGATGACTGCTTGAGACGTTCCACCCGCAGGCGTTCACGAACGTAAAGTTGCACCGCCAAGAACGGCGCGCGTTGTCCATCAAGCACAATAGGGGGTTCTTTACATACAACCTTCGAACCGGCCGTCATGTGGCTACCTCGGTCATCAAAGTCTTGACTTGCTCCAGCAAAGACGCGACGATCAATTCACACGTCGAAGCAGGTCGGGCATTTTGCGGCGTCTCTTCGGCTGGTTCCGACGTAGGCTGTGCAGCATCCCTTGTTGTTTGCTCCTTCTCGGAGGCGTGGAGCATCAACTCTCGTTCCCTCAAGCCTAGCTGGTACTTGGCTTCCTGGTTCATTCTTCTCGTAAGGCGCGTCCGTAATCCGCTGAACCATACTCGCAGCCGGGTCTGAAACATGTCGAATGCGTAAATATTTTCGGTGCAGCGCAGTCATCTTCGGCCATGTTGTGAGAAGGGAAAGCCCTACACGTGTGCCCGGCATCACATAATTAACCATCGAAAGGCTGTCCCGGACATGCGTCTCAGGGTGGCATAGGCAGGTACCAGAGGGTTTAGTCCCGATACATCGCTGTTTGTTGGCTGCTCATTTTCTTTCGTCAACGCCACAGTGTAAGGAAGGGTGTTCTGGCACCAAGGGGTACGAAACAAACGACTTCGATTTTCAAGTAGTAGCCGCCTCGACAACACCTATAGGTACTGTTACGGTTCTGAGAATAGTGCTGGAAACTTCTACACATTAAAAGCCTGGACGCACTCACTCGCTGGAAACGTCTTCGTAACGCGCTGGTATCCTCCATTACCGCCTTCCAGCTCCTAAATATGAATCTGACATCGCAGGGGAGGCTCGTATTAAGGAGGAATCGTAAAATCATTAATAATACTATCGAGTAATACTCGAGCGATCATGATTGTGGTGGTGGGATCCCACAAGAAGTGTGCGTATCATCAACTGCCAACCGAACGCAGTGCAGAGAACAGAGAACACAGACCATCTCGTAGATCTTGCCTTCTCTGGATTCGGTGTTTGTTGGGAGTGGCAACGCCTTGGCTTACCTCGTGATTAGCAAGGAGTCCTTGCCAAGCAATGATCTCATGGAGTTTCTTGCGCTGGTAAGATTGTTGAGTAAAGTTCCTTCGTGCTTCTCTTTCAGAACCAGCGATTCTTGTAGCGAAGCAATCTGTTGAATGACGAGAGGGTTTCCGAAGCTGTTTCAGGAGGTATGTATAGGACACTCTTATGTATTTCAACGAGTCATGGCAAGGTGAACCCTTTCCGACTTGTGTGGTGCCGTTCTCACAAAACTAGTGCCGTGCGTGTGTGCGTGTGGCTCCCACATATTCGAGTCGGCTACAGAACCAAGAAGGTTCACCTGCGATTGAAGCTCTCGGCACCGCACAAAATGGGGTTTGCTTTTGAGGAGCATCACCTCCGCGGGTGCTCTTGCGGATTGAAGCGAAGGGTCTGGATGGAGCCAAGCCAAGAATTGGTCGATCACCAAGTCTGGATCCTGAAAAAAATCCGGTGCTCACGTGTTGAGTTGTCGTCAGCAATGAGGCAATTCTGCATTGTACATAAACGGAATGCCATATTCAAAACCAGAGAGGGGGGCTCCCTCATGGCACACCTAAGAGCTTGTCCAGATGCTTGGCAAGAACCTGAACTCAGTTTGGGAAACATCTAGCGCTGTGTGTGCATCATATTCCTAAATTCGCAGGGCGTCAACTGCGCCGTGACCCCCCAGGAAAGACACACAAAGAATAAATATTGTGCATTGCTACCACCCGCTCCATCTTTGCCGAACCTAGCCACTTCGGGTAGTACCTCGTATATTGAGCGAAGAAGTTCCTTCATGACGAGCGTAACCAGCGAGCCGTATCGTTCAAACACAGGGAGCAAGGTTCCAAGCGCTTCACACGCTGCCATTGTCCTAAATTCGTCGGGCATCGGTGCGTGTTCCGTCATCACGCATGCCTACAGCAAATCGGTCAGCGAGAGGTGTGCAACAAGTTAGTCCAGACTCAGGTCAACGGGAATAGCGTCACATCGTGCAAGGGAGGAGATACTCCCTTGACTTTAATCAGAAAAGTGTCAGAGTGAAGTCACCTGCGTTAGAAATAGACGAGGGTTCCTATGCCTCTGCCTCCAACAAATGGTGCAACCTCACGAACCTTTCGCAGTCGTTGCTCGCACATAACCGAGATAGATTGGAACCGAGCTCGATCCGCATCGAAGCTTGCCGTCCACCTGGAGTAGTTTAGGAAAACAAGAGGGCCGTGAACGCACAAAGATATGGCCACCTTTTTTCTCGCGCCTGGCCACTACATAGTGCCTCCGTACACGACAAGGTATCATTGGTTTGAACTGTTGCGGTACAAGAGATTGCTTTGGCTTTCGCCCTCGAATGCTCACGATAGGTCGGGTTGGCGGTCTTTTCCATGGGAAGGAAGCCATAGGTTGGGAACATGCGGTTGGGAACGTACGCCCCGCGTCAGTTCCATTGATGCGTGCTACCCTTACGGCTACCATAACTCGTTATCACTGACAGTTAACAGTTATACTTCACAACGAAAACGACTTGACCTACTCGTTGAAACACGCAGGTTATCTCGGGAACATCTTTCAAGCATTGGTCTTTGAAGTCCCTGATTGCGTGTAGACAATGCGGATTCGAGTAAATACCGATGGTACAGCACCTGTTCATCACGCAGTCCGAGCTCATGTCGCGCTCAGACCATGGCGAGGCTGCCTTAAGTCTTCCAGGGAAAGATGGGGACACCCCGTGCGATGTCGGGAGGCGATTGGCTGGCCGCCAGTCGTGCTTCCTCTTCCGCCTGCTTGAAGAACAACTTCATCTTAACGAACGTCATTTGTGCTGTCTGGTTCTCGCCGCTACTGCCACCACTCGCTATACCTCTAGGTGTCTCACCTTAGGCTGGATTTGGAGTTGATGCTCCCATGAGTATTGTCGATGCCGGTGAAGTTGTACGTTTGGACTGAAGAGGAATCGCTTGCCGTGAACGACATGGCGTACCTTTGCCCAGGGTATGACACATTGTGCGCAGGACTGCTCTGAGCGGTGTCGGTCACCTATCGTTAGCGCGAAACGGGCCCGCTGAGATACAAAGTGCTATGTAGTGGCACGAAAACACCATGTTCTCTACCGGACGCTAGCCTGTCGAGGTTTGCAAAACTTGGTCACGAACCTATACAGTAGTGCTGCCATTGGATTTCGTGTGTTTATTAGCCCACGTAACGTGCTGTGATGTCGGGCATCGTGTCTATCCGGCATCATTGCGCGCAATCGGATCCCAGCATTCTTCGCGCGTGTCAGTTAGTCTCATCAACGAAAATCCAGGCCTGCTCCCACAGCAGCAGCTTCTCGAATCCCTCGTGTCCAGACTGAGTACTACCTGCATCAGTTTTGCGTCGTCTCCCAACGAGTTGCCCGTACCAACCCTGGTACACGACAGCCGTAAGCTTGTCGTTCACTTTTTATCGAAACTCTTACATTGCCACACCTGGGAACCTGAAGCGTCTAACGAATTTATTTTGGCGTCGGCCACACCATTTACGTGTCGGGAGTCATCAAGCTCAGGTAACACCTGGAACCAACGGAACACCGAACGAACATACGGCTTTTGTGATGATGAGATCGGAATTTTCTTCTTCGAAGTCACAACACTCGATTGAAGGGCTACTCTACTGGGCGGACAAGAAAGTTTAACCTGCATCGTTTGCTTATGTGGCTGTATAGTCGTTCCGCAAGACAAAGCACGTCGCTGAAACTCCGGTGTCTGTCTAGACTATGCTATGCTGTTTACCGCGTCCAAACATTCGTGTCCCATGAACGCCTGAAATACCAACCATGTATTGCAACCTCACAGGAGCGCCCATGCGGAAAGAGTTAAGAATGTGGTCACGCTCTTACCGCCCCCCCACCTTGCTGCCGTGGCGAACATAGGATGGAGAAACGTGAGCGTCTACCGACGTCAGGACCCGCCTGCGCAAGATCGCCGCACGCACGTACAGTGTACGGTTCTTCTCAGCTCTGCTGTGAATGGTGCCGAATACCATAATCCCATGTGTGTTGAACGTCAGCGCCTCGCCAAAGTATGGCATTCAATGCTCTAGCGGAAAGATAGTCAGCGTCGAGTGTTCGTCGGTGTCATCTCGGACAAAACATAGGAAGAAAGGAGATTGTTGTCTTCTTGTGGAGCAGAATACAGTGCTCTTGACATTGGGCAACGGGGTTGTTCCGTCTAGAGTGATTCGCCCATGCAGTGTGCGGTCTCAACCGTGAGTACTGTTGCACAGGTCGCGTACGAGAGATTAAGTGACGTACCCTATTTCGAGGTGGCCTCCGACAGATCCGGGTCTTGATTGACTTACTCCATCAGGTACGGTTTTGCGTGCACCTAGAATATCGCGGGGTAGCTGGAGCGGGTATTCTCCCCACGACACATTCATGAGGGTATGATACCCGCAACACCTTGTCTTTGCTACTAAAGTCTCGCAATCATATTGTAACATGTACACTCTGCCCGCCGGCGCGATGGCTTACAGTCCCGTTTTGAAACCGCTGCTTCGAGACGAACCGGTACAAAAAACGCGGCGAGACCTATCTAGTCTACATGCTGCCGTCTCTCTCGCCTGCTCTCTGTACTCTGCATCACTGGAGCCCTCGAACGCTAGTGGAGTGTACTACCGTAGTTACCAACTTTGCGGTGGTTGTGATTGTGTCCCTGGTCGGTGGTCATCGCCTTCGTCGCAAGAGGCCCTCGGTTGGAGTCTTTCCGATCGGTCGAGTTGGGCAATAAAGGATGGCGCCTCCGAGCTCCACGAAAATTACCGAGGACTTCCTGAAAAAGGTGCGAAACATAGAGAGACTATAATACTGTATCTTGCTTGCAATTTGTGTGTAGGTTCCAGTACACATATGCACCTTCCTACTGCACAGCAGTAGTACTGGAAGCCCAAATGGGAACACTTTGGGGACACAGCACTCGAAAGTCTATTTATTACCGCACTCACCCTAGGCTCCGCTGTGTGCAACGCACTTGAGAACCCTTGGTCTATTATGCTTGGCTGAGGTGGTATGCTGTGTGATATGGTGGTATGATGCCTCTCCTCTGACTCGATGTACATATGCATATCTCCCGACCTGCGTGCCCCCGAGGTCGTAAAGCTAAACCACATCGCCTGGTGTAAGTACTGGAAGAATTTGCTGACTTCGTATGAAAAATCCCCACGTGTATTGGGGACACTTTTCATACTGAAGCCGAGTCACCCTTTGTCTGGCAGGGAGCTCAGATTCTTTGGAGGGACTGTATCCCCTCGACCAACGGCTGACAAACATTTTTGCGGCATTTTTTTTGGCGGAGGGACTGGGTACCAGGAGACTACAGGGTTTTAAGCCTACTCTAGACCACGTGGATGGATGGACTGCTGTAGTATATACTGGTACTTCGTACGTAGTACATGCCTCTAAATGCTAATGCTTGCGATAGGACGATGCAAAGACATTTACTCCGTATACAGTAGAACAATAGTCTCTACGTAGAACTATTTGAGCGAGGTGGACTACAGTAAACAAGCAGTCTCTAATATTTATGCCTGCATGCAACATAATGTTTGGACTCCACGTAAATACATGTGGTACGAGACATCGAGATACTTTGAGACTTCGTATGCATATTGTAGTACATCGGTGCCGGCCCACTCATCAGAAACGTCGATATTGAGCCGAAGGATCAAAGCCTTCCCGTGTGGCAACGATTGAGAACGGGCTACATTTTCTATGCTATATGTACCGTATTGGATTTTTGTGTAGTGCCGGCGGCTGTATCTTCGCCGTTTTGCTACTTCTTCACAAAATAACACATGGCTGGGTGTCTGTCGTCGTTTGTTTTTAGTGAGTGGGCCAGCATTTTATCTGGTGGGTCGAGAACGGCAGAATGGTAGTTGCCGACCACGAACAATCATTCCTGTGTTCGTGTTTTGTTGATTATCGTCGAGCTAACTAAGTGAATACACCTGCCTCGTATCGCGTATATGTGAAGGTGCCCCAGCTGTTGGAAGCAGCTGGGTCCTAGGGTAAAGAAAGAGGTACGGTCGCTTTATGCCTTGTCTCCACGATTGTGTAGAAATGAGATGTTGCTTGAATTGAGAGCGAGGAAGGCCTGGTTGAGGTGGGGATCCACCTCGCAACCAGGGGGCACGCAGATTGCTGAGTCCTGATGTGGTATGGTCCCTCAGAGGTATACCTCTCGGCCATCCCACATCCTATTCTAGACCAAGATGTACCCTATCTATGCCCTCCAGCAACACTCCTTAACATACATCAATTTTATTTTGCACGGCAAGAACGGATTCTGCAAAGGTTTGAAGTGCGACTGGAACATAATACGGCGTATAATACAAACTGAAGGATCCCTTCCAACCTCGACATTTTACGTAAGCTCAAGCAATAGGCTAGCCTGTTCCCGTATACATGTAGCCGGCTCTCTCGTAATCGGGTTCGTGCATACATTGCATGCGCGTGCAGAAAACGGGAGCGTACGACCTGGAGGTGATGCAATGGCTGGAACTACCAAACATGGGTGCGTACACTACTTTGCCAAGTACGAAAATAGCCTCGAACGCGAAACACCCTTTTGAAGTGATGCATCATGCGACCAGTGTACGTGCACATCATGTTTGTTTGTTCCGATCTGGCCACATGGTGAGACAAAGCAGGTTCTTGCCGGCTGGGTGAAGATACTATAGTAGTGTGGAGGTAACCAAAATGGTACACGAGAAGTATATTCAACAGCAGGATTCATAAATTGGTACAATCAACATTCATACCTACAGTACCTCGTCAATACCGTGCGTGGTATCTCGCAGGAATAAGACGCATCGAGAACATCAGCAGCTGCACCAACATTCGGACGCTCACCCTCTGCGGCAATCAGGTAGTGCGTACCCTTTTCCGAGGACAACATTGTACAAACAATTTAGATGTTGGTATGATGTGGCTCATTGTCAGTGGTGCGTCGACAAGGTCTTCACCTCAAATATAGTGTGAGCATACATACATTGTCTCCACTATCGGGCCTTAAAACTAACCTACGTTTTGTAACGCCAACCGTTTCGGAAACCTTGATTAGATTCGAGAAATTGCCGGTCTGGACGGATTGGTATCTCTGGAGCGTTTGGACCTCTCCTCGAACAAGATTCGACAGATAGGTGATGGAGGTTTTTGTCGTCAACGGGTCTACGGGGATACTTGCCGGATCTTGGAAGCTGTTTTGTCTTAAACGGTCGAAGACCGATATACGCCACCAACCGGACTTTCACAAACCTTGTCAACGCATATATTGTTCAAGTATAATTTAGTAGACTCTCTTCCCTTTGTTTCTCGCATTTTTCCTTACCCGCCGACACTTGTCACCAACATAATCACACCAACAACGCCGACGCTATCATGGACAAGTTGTTCTCTCGATGGTTGGCTTGTGCTTGGGTCGCTTGAATGACAACAGTTGCGATATTTTCAGAGCCAAGCACCGTACTTCATGTTCGCGCGTGGCTGCTTTTTCCAGGAAACCTGGAATCCCTCACAAGCTTACAGTCGTTGGATCTCAAGGTCAGTCGTCTGTGCAATCGCATGCATTTGCCTCAGGTTCATACCCACTTGTGTCCATGGGTCAGCCGTTGTGTTGCACGGGGCCTGTTCGTGTACGTACCTCGTACGAGGATGCTGTACTCGGTCCCCTCGGAGAGATACTCGCCTAGTAGTTGAATATCTTTCGTGTCACTCTCGTCAACCACGGGTATCGAGCACCTGGACCCGTCTGTCGTTCGACGCCCGTGTGATCACCCACGACCACTAGGACAACCAAATATCGAGCGTGGATGATGTCGGGAATGTCAGTAAGGTGAGATACATCAATCAAAAGAAATACCTGTTCAGGCCAGATCCTGTCACTTTGCATCATACATCGGGCTGTCCAATGGCATGGTTGTGATTTGATGTTGTTGTTGTTCTCATCTTTGTGCTGTGCACGCTTTCATGAGGTCGTCCGTGAGGTCGTCCGTTAAGAACGTCGTGCTTCTTACCTTGAATCCTATGTGTATTGTAATATTCTCCTAAAGCAGTAGGAATACACATTTCTTGGCACACAGACCTTTTGTTCTTCTTTCGATTGCCTTCATGATTATTGTTCCACACCAGAGGGAAGAGAGAGACGACAACTTGGCAGAGCACGTTCCCCCTGCAGACACGTGTCTTCGCCTTCTTTCCTCCTGAAACTGCTTCTCCCTTCCTTTCCTCCGAGCGGCAACCACTAGTTTCTTGGTGTAGGAACTAATCTGCACGCAGTAGCCTCAGGTGACCAAGTCCCCCAAATGGTATCCTACCATTTTCTTCACTACCACGATTAATTGGTCCTTTCCCCCCCCCCCACCTTCGAAAGCAAAGAGGTGGGTGGACAGTAAAGACTACAACTTATTTGCAGCTCCAGCTGGCAAACCATGCAAAGCCTCCTTTGTGTCCACTGGCTCCTTGTCTCTGCGTTGCTCTCTCTAGTCCTCGTAAGAGTCTCTGTGTGTGAACACCTACATGTAGCTTCGGCAGAGTGTTCGAGGTGCAGCTTCTCCCGTTCTGCCGCTCTCGCTCGGGGGGGCCGTACTGCCGTGACCATTCTAACAATACCGTAACAATGACGTAACAGTTCGATTGCTTTGAAAACTTGACTTGTTTTCGCCTGGTTTTACAACAAATCTCCCCTTTTTTTTCCGAAAAGTGTGGCTAACTCACTCTCCTCCGCGACATGCTGCACATGATGACCTGCGCGAATACTCGTGACACCAGCTCCCACACCTGAGGCGTTTCTTCCTTCAGGACTACAAAGGCCTTAAAAGCAACCCAGGTGCGTCCGGCAATAATTCCCTAGCAGGGGGCTTCCGCACAAAACTAGGTTTCCTCCCACATGGCCAAACCTGAGACAAAATGTTCCACCAGTTGCTAACCCAGAATTCTTTGCCCTCGCAGCGTGCCAGCATCCTTCCTACCATAGCGTGGTTACCCGTTTTCTGCCTCAACTGGACGTTCTGGACGGTGAAAGTCTCAACCTAAGAAAGGTCAGTGTAGGTTGCTGGCGATGGCAACGGAATACGCGGCTCTACAGACAGACCAACAATCGTCTGACGGAAAATGATCCGTCATACAGAGAAACTATGTGTTATGCATTTTGCGACCCGTAGCCTTGTAGCAGTGCGTTCTGCGTGGGCGTCAGGTGGGACCGGTGGTTGTCTCGCTGTGCACTACAGTAGTATCGTTGAGACTAAATTTGCGGCTTTTCGTAGGCATGGTTGCGTTGTATTTGACGGCAAACGCCAGCTGAGGGGTGCTTACACGAACGACTTTGTCTGCGGTAACCTCTGACGCGATTGCTCTCCGTGCGTTTGGCAGTGCATGGTGGACGTGATCCTTGGCAATGCAAAGCCAAACGATGAAGCTCTAAAATCTCCTGAGCGTCGACGGTGGTGCGAAGGTAAGCGATTATTAGTTCTCAGAGCTTGAATCGACCTTGGCGTCTACCAGACTCGACAGGAACGCCCCTGGGTTGGGTCAAGTACTCGTGTATTACTGTAGTTTATGAACACCTGGGACTATATGACCTACACTGGCTTACCCCTTCCACAAGTGGCGAGCACAATACAGTTCGTGTTGAAAACGAAATGGGACTACCTCGCTTCAATTTTCTTGTCAGCCTGGGCAGCCAGTTTTGTCTCAAATCACAATAAGCGACACATCGGCTGCGGTGTGTCTACTCAACTTCATTCGGGATAGCCCACATCACCTATAACAAGGCGGGTGGCCGGCGGTTCTGTGCTTTTGTGTACCAATACGTTTGTTGTGGCGCAGGATTTGACTGGACACCCGACTTCGTGGACTCTGATGTCGAGGAGGATATTCGCAGTGGAACGGAAGCACTTCATGGTGAGTACATCCAACCACATATCGAAGCGTTATTCCAGCAGTTTAGGTTCAACTCTGTCGAACCCTACGACGCTCCTATCGTCACGCCGTTGGTTGGGGAAGTTTCTCAGTATGTCGTCCAGTGTTAAATGAACCAATGCATCGTCGACTGACCTAGCAGCTTCACGAAACCGCAGTCGCCTCACGGCATTCGACACGAGTTTTGGCTCGCGTTTGTCAATTGTAGCACAACACATTCAACAACATGTGTCGCCAACAAGAGGTTTACACGACTTTGAACCTCTCCCCTGCCTCTCGTCACATGGACAGATGTATTGCAAGAATGTGCAAGATTGAACCGGCGAGCCAGGGGCGTTCTCCAAGCTATGTAGTACTGAGTTATCGTTCCAGCCACGACTGTCCAATACTACTGCCGGTTCTCGTGCCTATCACGAGTTATCCAGGCACTATCAAACACGCTAACCTCGAAATAGGCGTGTCTTGCCTTTTACTCCAGTATCCTGTAAGCACGTCGATTTCGAGTCTACATGACACTACGGAGCGGTGGAAAAGAGTCCAGAAGGATCGGATACCAAGTTGCGTCGCATACACGAACCCCCGCCAACATGACGCCAGCGTGTACCCTGAACCAGAGCACTTTTTTGTACTTGCCCGGGTCGAAAACACGCTCGTGACGCCAGTTCGCCGCTTACAACAACTGCGTTCCACGACGCACCATAACGCGTATAATTCCAATCCATCGCGCCACAACCATGCTTGCTTGTGGTTCGCACATAGCTCCCCGCTCCAGGATATTAGGCGAGGAGGTCGTTCACGTTGGCGTCGCCGAACTCTTCATCATCCCTCCCTGTAGAACAACACACAGGCAGGCAACGACTTTGTCTATGCCTTTTGAAGAACACAACAGCAGTAGTGGCGTTGAACTGGCTTCACATGGTTCCTTTTCTGCGACCAATCTCACGGTGGCTTTGACGAAATCGGTCGAGACAGTTGGAAATTAATTATTCTCCAAGCCCGCGCCGTAGGCCCCACGTCGAGAACGAAAAGGAGAGCACGGACGAGGCTGGGTATAGTTGAAGTTAACCAAGAACTCGTTTCGGCACGCAAGCAAGAACCAAACCTCGGTCCGCTCCTACGCCTTCTCGTTCCACAACACGGGCGTTTGGTGCGTTTGCGGGAGATCCACTGCCGGAATCGGACCCTCCTGTGTTTCGTTGCTCGGATCCCCGCCGGTCTCCGCCAGACCATCGCTTCTCTCTTCCGGGATTTGGGGCAGGCTCGCCAGGATTGGCCACCTAGTTGCCGACAAATGAGCCAAAGTAGCATAATTTCCCGAAACGAGCGTGTGAACATTCTCGACGTTCCTAGGTGGACGTACCACATGGCCGGTATTGTACCTGCTGCGGAAAGTAGGTATCGAGGGTACCAGGAGTACCGACCGACTGCTGAAACCGTTCAAACGAAGTACGCCAAAACATCTATAGTAGTATGCTGAGAATGAATCGTGCTTGTAGCGAAACAACGAAGCAGTAGTGCATGACGACCCCGCAAATTTCTCTATCCTTACCTCTGTCGTGGCCGTGCTTGGACCCCTTCCAGGCGTCGCCCTGTCCAATCGTGCTAGCTTATGCTGATAGTGTTGGAATGGTCGGTCGTGATCTCGGCAAATTGCCACCAGGTAGCGAAGACCTGTGTCGCGTGACCACCAGAACAAGGTGGCGATGGGGCTTATCGCAAGTTATTTGTATACAATACCCCAACGGCGTTGACAGGAAGAGGTTGACAAAGACAGACAGACAGACAGACAGACAGACAGACAAGAGAGGGAGGGAGGAAGAACTAGAGAGATCTGTGACAATTTAATACTCCCACCATAGCACCCCGTCGATGGTACTGATCCCCCGGAAACAACTTACTCCACGGAGATCAAAGGTCGATTTCATTCCCAAACCATCCCGTGCCTCCCAAGTAGTCGCGTTAGAACCAGCCGTGGACAGATTAACGTAGGCGAGATGCAGAGGAGAGGTACCCCTTACTTACATTCGAGGTTTTCCGGGTACTCGGTGTGGATTTGCTCATAGAGCTCTAGCGCCTTCTGGTAGTTACCCATACGGCGGAAGCAGCTCGTGACCATCAATCGCCACTTTACCTTGGAACGGGGACGGGAAGGGGGGTAAGGGACAGATGGAGGCATTTTCCACGACACATAAAAAAGAGAGATCGATGCTTGGCGCAAGCACAACGGTCAAAACACTGATAACAGCAGGGTTATCACCCGTCCATCTGGATTTGGTGTTCGAGGCAGCGGTATTGTAGCTTTCACCGGCTCTTGGAACGTCAACGCAACAAAACAACAACAAAATATACACGAGGACACCATACAATGGTTTCGGGAGAGCCCCAACAGGCACATAGGACACTCTTAAATTATTTCGTCTCACCTCCGTGGGCTGAATCTGTGCCGCAGTCTCAAAGTAGTGTATTGCTTTCTCGTAAAGCTCGCTCTTCACGTACCACACGCCCAGCCACGATATCACGTCCAAGTTGACAGGATAATGCCGATAGCTGGCGCCAAAAATCACGTTTTACACACGCGAGCAAGACTTGTTTGATTCAACACGGAACCCCAACACTTTACGTGGTTGATAGTTCAACATCACAGATAAGGCGGCCTCCACCTTGTTAGCGACACTCCCTACATAAATGCGGCTGTTCATCACCTCTCTTTATGGTAGAAGTATGCCTGGCTATCATCATCTTCCTTGTTCGCGATGTGCCCCATTCGACTCAAGATGCCTGGGTCAGTCGGAACGCGTGCAAGTAAGATGTTGAACCACTTCGACGCCTGCGGGAGGTTCTCCATGTGAGCCTGACAAAAGCAAATCCACCAATAGAGCAACGGGCATCCACTTTGTATTATTATCGAACGAGCCCAACGAGTAACATGCCCATTGGTCACCAACATGCGCGCATGCCGCTTGTGAGAACTCTTGCAGCTGTCTTAGGGCTCATAGAAAAACGAAGTTCAGAACATTGACACACTGCCGCGCAAGTCTGCAACAGTCGAATGTGAAACGAGGGTCGTTTGATTGAGGACTGAATCCTCTTCCAGAGACAGACATGCACCCATCACCCGCGCACCCTGTCGCTAAGTTACCTCGTATAGGTTTGCGATGTGATAGATAACCTCCGTGTTGTTCGGGATGATCGTGTGGAGCTTCTCGAACGCCTGGAGAGAGTCGCCAGGGAGGCCCAAGTGAATGTTCACCAGACCCAGGTTGTAGATTGCCTCCACGCAGTCCACCTGTGAGGACAGTGTCGTCCAACGTTTAGGTTAAAAAGGAGCCGCACCATGGGCATGCTGTGCAAGCAAGTACCAAGCAAGCTAGCAGGACGGGTGGAGACTATTGGGAATAGAATGTGGTTCTGTTGATTGTCGAAGGAAAAAATCGTGTTCCACTTCACTGAACCGCTGCGCGGTAGACACGGCCAGGATTGTGCAGTTGAAGGAGGCAGCCCTCCAGTCATCCACAAAATGTTGAACGCTGTTCACCCCTAGAGTATTCGCCTTGTGGCCTTAAGGCATGCCTAAACAATATATTCTCGAGGCAGTTCTTACCTCCACCCCGATAGCCTCAAGGAATATTTCTTTCGCGCGCTCATACTCCTTCGACATGAACAAGCAGTTCCCCTTGTTAACAAGAGCCTTGGCGTTGTACCGGTTGTGCCGGATTGCCATATCTGCGTACGAGTCAGCGCTCTTGAATTCACCTAGGTCACAAGGATATGGCGAAGAGAACAAATTGCGCATGGATTAAACCGAAAAACAAGCGTCATGTATATCACAGAATGTCATGATAGGGTAGGACAGGCACCAGCAACAAAATACTGACAAGAACTAACGTCTGAGGTGGCGGTCATCCTGCGGTGAAAGGGGCCTATCGACTGAACCAAGTGGTATTGTGGAATTGGGATCGACAACACATTACCTTCGAGGAAGTAGATGAATGCGAGGTTGGTGGCCGCCATTGCTTTGAGATGCTGATCTTTCTTCTCGAACGCCTTCAGGTGCTCGATTGCCTGCGTTTTTTTTCGTCGTGTTTGGAGAGAGAACGACAGTGAACGGAGGATGGCGAGATCAAGTACAGTTGCAAGGCCCACCGAAGTTCTTAAAAATTGCAGTGTTCCCGAATCTGCGTTTCCTCATCATTTGCCCGATTCGCTCAGACGGCGTCAAGGGATGTCCCCGGTTACCTTGTCAAATTCTTTGGTCTTGAGGTAGTGCAAGGCCTTCTCGACTTCCATCTTGGACGCGAGGTACTCGTGGTCCAACTTGATCGTCTCCACCACCCAGTCGTATCCTGATTCCCAGTCCTTCTTGTCCATCACCGGAGCTATGAGCTTTGCCGCCGTAAAGACGTAGCTGCAAACACGCGTGTAAGGCGCAGGCCAGACTGATGTCGGATTTGTTGACCGCATTACTATCGTACTCGAGACAAAGCTAGCACAGCGATACAGCGACACAGATAGATTCTGCAGGAGGGACATCTGACTCACGTCAGACCAAATTTCCAAACGGTGCGCGGAAGCTCAAGTCCAGCACGAAGAGAACCCCCCACTCAACTCTCTAGCTATCTTTTACGACTCCTCACTGTTCTGCTTCCTTTTTTCGCCTCTGAAGCTCTGCCCGCAGCTTGTCTGGCGCCGCCTGTCCTGTGATCTCAGCCTCATCCGCCGCCTTGGACTCGTCCTCGTCGTTGTCGTCTTCGGTGGTTCCCTACCAAAAGTTGGATAGACAAGCGGAACAGGGTAAGTACTTGACCATCGTTGCCTCGTGAACACGGTGTTAGCACGTTAACACCCCAGAACGAGGCCTCTGGTCGGGCTCGACATCATGCTATTACCGACGAGGCCAGCACCATGAAAGAGCTAGAACTGCGTCGGGGGTAACCCCTAGAATAAAGTGTGGTCGAAACTTATGACACACTATTGAGTAGGCCCGAACCGTGACTTCTGCGCCAACAAGATAATCACCCGCAAGGTCTGTATTATGCTGGTTCTTTGTAGCGTTCTGGCCGGCAGCAAGCGTAGTTGTAATTTATACGTCAGAGTCGTTGGTGGCAGGTAACCTTATGTCGCAAAGGGTACCAAGTTTGCAGTTCGTTAGAACAACCCACCTCCCGCGTGATGTTTTATATTGCCTACTAGCTGAGGTTCTCTTTCTTGGGTCAGCCCCGAGCGGATCGTTTC
Organism: Ectocarpus siliculosus; assembly: GCA_000310025.1. NCBI lineage: Eukaryota > Phaeophyceae > Ectocarpales > Ectocarpaceae > Ectocarpus > Ectocarpus siliculosus. Next base: position 694,613 of record FN649744.1, on the reverse strand, counting down.
CCGCACATCCCAAGAACCCCAAGCGGGGGGTGTCTCAAACACTTGTACGATACACGGTGCTCTTTATGTCGCGGCTGTCGACTCCACGTGAATGATAGAAAAACGCAGTTTTTATCCATTTGCGAACTAATTGAAACCCGCGAACGAGTCGCTTGTTTTGTTGTCAGCAGAGAGGTAGAGACACCAACGTGCATTGGCAGGGCGTATGCTCTGGACTAGCCAGCCCAACCTATTCACATGATTCGCAATCCTTGTGGTCACCTCTCTTGGAGTGTACAACTGGAGGATTCACATTCACAACAATACCTGAACTGGAATAGCTGCAAGCCGTTGGAACGCCTTCTTCATCGAAAGTCCATCTTCCAGAGCGTAGTAGCACAGGACTAGATTGAAGCCGGTCTGGTGGTCGGGATTTCCCTGCATGATTGTGTCATACTGACCGATCGCGTCCTGTCGTGCACATTTGAAAATCAAGTTGAAGGGACCTGATTAACACGTAGCCGGCTGGGGTCGTTGCCAGGACTACATACATAAACACGTTCGTGACGTACTGGTGCTGTCGTGAACCAACTGGTGAACGGTTTTATCGTGACGGCGTCGATTGTTGAAATTACTCCAAATCAAATTACCGCACATATGGTGAGGAATATCACCTGGAATTGCCCCATGCGCACAAAAGCAGTCCCAATGTTGCGGATGATCTTGAAGCGCACTTCTTTTCCGGTGTTGGGAACCTCAACAGGGTAGGAAGAAACATGTTGCACACGACGAAATATGCAAGTGAAAGCAACACAGGCATCAACCATGTCAATCAGGAGCACTTCAGACCTCTGCGTTGTGTTACTAAGTGCCGTTTCCGCAGAGATGGAACAGCCCTTTGGTTCCAACCATGTGCGAGGCATACCTGATCCAGTGCCATTCTGTAGTTCTTAATTGCCTCCGGGTATTCACGCTGGAGCAGAGCAAAGCGGCAAACAAGGGCAGACGAATCCGAAGGCAAGAGAGACACGGTTCATTAACGAAATAACAAACAATCGACGGTGTCCGCTTTTCCCAGCCTAGGCAATTTTTTGTTAACATACCAGTAGAATACATCTCGAGGGCAGGTGTGACACAAGCGTCGAAGGGGGATCTTCCTTACGACTACAATATCCCGGGGGCAGGAACCCCGGAAAAAGATTTGTTATGACAAGTAAGAAACGTGACCCCCCTCAGAACACACACTACCACAATAGTTGATTATTAAGATGACAGAACTACACAAACACACATACAAGAGGTAGAGAGGGGATTAAAAACGACGCATCCCCCTGGAATAGTTGTCATTGCATCTGTTGCGCGCGGACAAGTACGTAATGCAGCAGGAGGGAGGATGCTTCGCTGTGGTAAACTTCAGCTTTCTACGCTTGCAAGATAGAATCTCTCGACAGGATTTGTTGATGTCGTCCTTCTTTATCAGGTTCGAAAAGCGCGATGGCTTGCAACAAATGCACCCTTGGCAAACCCGGAAGTCGGTTGGAGCAACATTGGTCGGCCAATCACCTCAAATTCAATGTTGTTGCGCCGGGATGGCCTCACCTGCTCGTAGTAGATATTACCCATGTTCGCCCGAAGTCGTCCAGCCTGTGGGTACTGTTTGTTCTTCACGATAGCGCCATACTCTCGCAAGGCCTGCGGGTAGTAACGCACGCTCGTTGTGATTCAGCCCACAGGAGCTTCGTAGACTTACTACCTCAGGAGGAACCAAAGATCTATAGAACATTGGACTAGAAGGGAGAACGCTGTTGTCTGGTACATGATAGGCATCACCTCTTTCTTCATGCCATTCTGGTGGTAGCAGTTGGCCAGGTTAAAGCAAACCGCATAGGTGAGGTCGAGGTTGATTTGGTCGACCAGGCCGTACCTTTCCCTCTGCTTGCACAGGGCCTTCTCTTTCTTGTCCTGAATGACCAGAGCAAGTGCAAGGAGTGGCACACCCATCACATACCAGACGAACGAGCCGCGCGTGCTTGTAATCCATGCGTGTACAGCAGTGTACAATACGATGGGTTATCGGAAGAAACTGCCAGCGAAAGTTAGCACCGATTTACTGTGAGCTGCGCTGAGAACAGTCCGTTCGAAGAAAGGGAGCACTGCCCTGGCTTCGAAAGGTCGTGTACTCATTGTTGCCGGTTATCCCGCAATGAAACATTCATCACCTTCCCGGCGTCCCTTAACCTGGTACCATGGAAATAAGTGAAACAACCAAACCGAAAGCTGTTCCTGACTTACAGCTTCTTTGGCCTTCTCTAGGGCTTGGGAAAAGTCTCCCGAAACACATGCGGTGGCACTTTCCTCCATCATCGCGTGTACCTATCCGGGAATGTTTAGAGCACACGGAAGTCGAACAGCACAATGTTTAGGTGGAAGCAACAATGATGGGAAGTTCCAGTGCAATTTGTTTGGAGCACCTGAACCTTTTACAAGTACCCCAACATGATCACAACGAGATCAGCTAACCGAGGATCCTTTCGTGCAAGTTCAATCTGCACAAGACACGAGGACAAGGTTGGAGGTACCTGCCGTTCCATCTCCTTTGCGAGATATTCTGGACCGTTGTCAGACTTCTCTGCCAGCGCAGGGGCGGGGCCATGTCCTTGGTTCAACGGGTCGAATGTTCCTTGTTTCTTCGACTGGTAACCGGCGCCGGACACCGAAGTCATCGGTCGCGCTTCCCCACTTGCCCTCAGGGCTGTCCCCGGCACGGTCTAGTGCAACGGGCGTCATACCAGAAGAATTTGTAAATGAGGTGGAGTTGACATCCGGTGCCATGCCACGAACAACCTGCAACGGTGGTGCTACCACCAAACGGGCATAGTTTCAACCTTGCCCGAACATGGCATGACACAATTAAGTGATCAGAGTACGCTGCATACCCCCCTATCCCCCTTGAACCTCCTGAAAATCACCCGACGTTATACCGTCTCCAAATCGCACACAGGTATCATCGGGGGGTAACATCAGGCGCGCCTGTCCATGGCAAAATCCGGTGTACAGAACGCGCCACTTAAGGACCTGAGTCAGAAGAGGTTTCAAAATTTCCAATAAGTAAGAACTCACACTATACAAATGTTGTATTGGTTCTGCTGCTTCCCACATACAGCGGGGCAGACTGGAAAGAATGCCCAGCCTCCAGATTCAGTGCTTGCCACACGACATCGAGCACCAAAGACACCCAGTGACCCACTTCGGGCACTATTCATCATCTACACACATCACCCAGACCACTCGTTCCGCATCCATTTATTTCCACATGTAGAGTGATGTAACGTGTTAGCGTTCGTATTTTACACCAGCTGAACTCACCCCAGTCATCATCCTGCCCATTTGTGTTGGCGGAGGCCTGCCAGTACTTGTTCCTGGGGCTCGCATTGCAGTCGACGGCCCAGAACTTCGCGTTGCCCCTGCCGTGCCCAAAGCACTAGTCCCCGGGTAGGTGTTGTGCAACACAGATCCCGGTAGCTGGCTTGGAATGCTGGAGGGTACGCATCGCGCGTATGGTTCATTTCGTGATATTGCACAGCACCGGTTGGGTCAGGCATATGGAGTGGTACTTCATCAAAAACACAGGTATTGTCTCTCCGAGGTACACGCTCCCATCTGATGTGCAAGACCACCACACAACCTCCAAATTGTTTGTATCTGGTCAGGAACAAGTCGTTACTCATCCAACCTTGTGAATCTACACGTCCGACCCTGCACCGCTTCTGCTTAAGAGTACAGCATTGCCTTCCCTCACGTGTACACGCCAACGAATGCCTTCCACAGTTACAGCAGCGGGTAAGAAATGTCGAAAAATCTCGCCGGGACTTGTACAGAACAAAATCAAATGCAGTAGGTTCGTGAGGTTGTGGATTCATGAACTTCCGAGGCACGATAGTCTAAATACTCTACAGCAGAGCATCGCTACAAGCTCAACCCACAATTCTGCCCGATGGCCCTCTTACTTCCTCTGTGACGCGATGCGAACAGCGACTATATTCGGTCTAGTACGGGAATCTTAATGAGCACCTGTTCTTACGGTCAAGTTTTTGGGTCCATCTTGAGTTTTAACTCCCAGATTGTGTGGCGTTGTGTTTACGCCTATGGTCCGTCCAGAAAAAATTTCCATTTGCGTTTCAGGCCAGCCATAACTTTCGAAATATGTCGAATTAGAGGGAAATTCAACCATGATATGCTAGCAACCATGATATGCTAGTAGTAACGCCCCCACATCACAACCAATAAAGGTTTCAACCACACACTATGGAAATTTCACCACTCCAATTTTCAAGTTCTTTTGACGTAAAAAATGTGTGAAGACTGGAGAAAAATCTCGGGTTAACGCAAATTCATTTTTCGGGAAAATCGGAAACAATACTATTTGCGGAATTTCGAGAGGAATCGTTTGCCACACCTTAACAAATCATACGAGGTATGTTAATTTATCGCTGGAGATTGAGAACATTTTTTCCGGTTATTTGGTGATGGAAGGCGAAGAGCAAATAAGACAAAAAAAGCGATCAACAGATTTGTGCGCCTGGAGACGGGGCGTTATACGGTGTGTTTGAAATTCTTTAAGAACCTCCCCTACCTCGAGAAAAGTGTACCAAAGCGTGGGGCAAAAAAGTGGATTGAAGACCCCAACCGGACCTACAAGTGTGTGTACGTCTCGGGTGGCGTGCGACAGAGGTCCCATATTTTCTCTTTTGCATATGTATGAATGAAGCAAGGGCTTCCCAAATCAGCAAGTGAGCAAGTGAGGCTCAGCCCGACTACTATCAGAGGGCCGGTATTGTTGCATGTACATGTACAAACTTCAGATTGTTGCATGAACTAGGTCAACAAGTCGAGAACAGAGCAGCTTCTGGCTTGCTTCCTCACTTTTGGATCCTTGGATCCTCAGTTTGAGTCAGGGAATTGAACCGCTGAGCACTACTTGCGCTCACACCTACCTGTAGTTGAAATCCTCGTAGAGATCATCATCTGGATCCGCTGGTTTCCCGAGATCCACACTCCTGTTACCGAACAACATTGTGAACTCAAGAGCTGAGAGAGAGAGCTAAGATCCACCACGCTTCCCGCAGAGAGAGGGAAGAGAGGAGATGGAAGGGAGAGGGGAGCGGGAGGGGGGGAGGGAGGAAGCGGCGGAAAAGTTTTTTTCTGGTTACGCCGCATTTTTTGGCGGTTACGCTTTTTTGCTATTTTTTCTGATCCTCGACTACACAACGTACTCCGCATGTCCGCATGTGTACAGCAGTACAACTTTTTTTTTTGTAGAAAGTGTACACGACATCATCATCAACCCATCATGGAAGGAATCCCACCCGGAAAGAACCTAAGGGAATGTGTGCGTAGAAGTCCGCACATAATAAATCCAGTGTCGCCATCGACGAAGACGCGCACACCAGCAGCTGCTGCGCAAACTGTGCACTCTGTAGGGTCCACCATGCCGCTCTCGGCTCTGAAGGCCGCTGACCAAGGGCCGCACGAGAGGCTTCCGGATTCACCGGTTGGCCAAAAAAGCGCTGCCGCCTTTGTACCACCAAGGCGCTCCCGTCGACGAGCTAACCCCCGTCATGACCCACTACAACTTCAGGACACTGTAAAGTTGGTCTCGACAGCCTGGAGTCCAGGAACCGAAGAATTACCCACTAGGTGTGTGTTGGGGTGCATAAAGGGGGTGTGCGTGTGAAAGAGTACAAATCCTTCCATATCGCTACCTGGAGTACTACAGCAGCACAGTAAATGTGAATTGCACCAATGGTTTGTGCATATTTCCACATAATATTCTCGTCCGTGTGCTCCGGATCGGCGGAAGCCATGCACAGCAGTTAGCGCCCGTCGTCAGTTTGGGATCGAGGATCGAGGCTCAATTTCTATTTCGTCACCACTGGTGCCCTTCTACACAATTCGGGATATTTTTGAAGTACCAAACGGGCACGTTAAAAATGAAAAGTCTAGACTACAGTACCAGCGTAGTACAAAGCAGCTCGGTCGGGCGTATGCCGGGGTTGCGATCGGGGGGGCGAGGTGCGGGGTGGAGGGGGGGTTGAAGTGGGACGGCGATGGGTCTTGTACAACCACGTCCGACGGACGCGTCGTGTGTTCGAAGAGGACACGAGTTTCCTTCAACATAGACACACGTGATCTGCTTTACTTCTAAGTTACCTCCACCCTTTCCCTCGGCCTCACCCCTTTTGTTGGTCCAACAGTTTCTGCACTCAAAGCGTCAGACCAAACTCATCATTCTGGGTTTCGAAATCTAAGCAATCGGACCCGTTTCTTCAGGTAAATTCCAATATGTCAATGAACTGTTTCGTGACAATTGTCGCAATGTATCTCAAGACGTTGTAGCGTCATATCTCATGAAGATATAGTTCGCCAAATCCTGTGTTATTTGGACTCCCTCTCCCCTCGTCCAGCAGTTGCGAATGGTAAATTAGACAGCCAGAGCGCTCCGAATGGCTACTCTTGATGTCCATACAACCACGAGCACATCGCCGGACAACCATCGTCGGCTCATTCCGTTTTCTGCAGTGTGAGACGCACTTCTGCTGGCCGGGGCCGTTTGAACACATATTGCGGCCTAAGTCACCTCACAATATCATTGTGCTCCTGCTGCATGCTCCTTCTCTTTCTCGTAGAAAATGGTTGCTGCAAAAAAACTAAACCTGGAACGGCTACCTTTCAGAGATGCATGTTTGTTCCAGTACGGTCTCCTTCCGGACCAGTACACGCCCCAAAGGTGAGTATCGTGTTGGTTTTGTTCGTCTCCGGCATGGCAATGTCGTACTCATGGGGTGGTATATCCATCGATGCCTAAGTCGGAATTTCGATTGAATGTGATGAAGCGAATGGTCGGTACTTCCGAAAAAAAGCCAACATCCTTGTCACGCGCGGAAGGAACGTCCCCCTCGTTCATTGAAAAACGCTAACCAACACCTAGTTCATCCGCGAAGCTGCTATCTATAACGTAATTTGGACACTACTGTCTTGTGCCGTCTTCATTACTCGCAGCCCAATACTTTCGATTGACCGGTGGTGGGGTCTCAGTTGGACACGAATATTACGTGTGCGCAGAATCATCGGGTGTGTTGTTCTATAACTAATTGAGGACCGCAGCTGAGAGTGATGAAGCTCGCACCACAACAATTGAAATAGTGTTAGAATACACTGCTCAATCTAGGCGACAAGATGAGAAACATCAATACGAAATAGGAGCGATCGACCCCGACGACATAGGTAGAACACTGTACAGATATAGTTGGGGGAGAGTATTGTTGAGAAAACGTCCCCGACTGACTACCACCCCCCACCCCCACCTGCGTAAACCCCACCCTAGTGCATTTTTTTCTGGGGGGATGCATATTTGCGGCGAGCCGACCCGGCCGGTGCGCCCTGGGTCCGAGCACACCCTCGTGCTGAGCGAAGCACGCATAGTATGATATGGCCGTCGTCGTCGAATACCGTATCATGGATAAGGAGCCGCCGTCGGGGCATGGGTAGTGCTAGAGGTAGACCCAGAGGAGGGGTTCAGTCATCCAGACACCGACAATCTCAATGTGCGCCACATGGATCTTTCGGGTATGTATTCAACGGGATAGAACGGTGTGTTGTGCTGCTATGTTGTTGTGTTGTCTACTGCGGTGTATTTTGATCCTTGCTTGTCGGGGAGTTACAACCTTCGAGTGACCCAACCGGAACCGTTGTTGCTGTTGCTTTGCTTCTAGTGTGTGTTGCTTTTTTTAGTTTGCGGTGGCGACAAATTGGCGGTGAGGTACTAACATGATATCCAAAGCTAACGAACGATGGTCTGGGAATTTGATGGAGACGTGGCGGAAGCTGAGGAAATCAGGAGGCTGACGATTATAAACAGCAAGACTCGGCACAATACACTGTAGAACAACAAAGTACGTCGAAGGATCGAGCGACTACAGTCCGGTACCATCATGTTCAGGTTATCAACGAGTTTGCTCCGTTGATTGTCGGCTCAAAACAAGAGGTTTGCTTCAACACGAATTGATCTCTTTCATGTCCGGGCCCGAACGTACTACTGCTACAATCGAGATTTGGTACTTTGCCGGCAAAGTAGATGTGAAAACATGAGCTTTGCTGTCTTTAAACATACTGCAGAACAATGGCTGACTGCCCTACTTCCGCAATCGCCCACAGGGACGATCAGTCAGCCAGCCTCCACCCTTGCGACAAGATCGACGCCAAGCTTCCGACGTCTCTTGTCCAAATTACTGCGAAGAAACAGCTCGAGAACGGGTCATCACCAATGTCCGCGGTTTCGGCGTGGGATGGAACGACAAAGAACGTCACGGCACCGTTGCTCTGGCGGAATCGAGAGCCCCTGTTCTAAATGACGACGCGGAATCGCGAAAGACAGCGTGGCAGTCTATTTATGTAGTCTAGATTCGAAGAAGATCAAGATCAATAGGTTTTACTGTCGAGCCAAGAAATTGTCAACTTCAACAGACTTGCTATTTAGTCTATCTATCATGACTTGCTAGTCTACAGGAACGGATCCGTGTTGTTCGCCTGTGGTTTTCTCTTACGATTCTGTACACTCGTTTGGGTTACTTCTCACCACGTACGACAATCAATGTCTGTTCGCCTTGAATAGTGCAAGGCAAACGAGGTACTGCATTAATATATACGTGTAATACGTGTACAATTGTAGACAATACAGCAACTATCTGCTAGTGTGTTTTCGTAGCATCTGTTCTGGGCGCCAATGTACACCTGTCAGTATGTTAAGTGCAACAGCGTACATATGGCATGCCTTTTTCACGTAGTAGACGCCAGGAACGAGGGTCCCTACTATTGGTGCACACGACGGATGCATGCGATGCACGCTGTTTGCTGAGCGGCTTTGAAGGTTTTGATGCGTTACGTTTTCGCACATACAGGGAATGCTAACAATGTTGATTGACAGCCTAAGAATTTCGTATTTTACGTGAGGCTCGCGCGGCTAATTGATGGCTACCTCTGTTCTGATTTGCCACGTTCGAAAAAGCGGAAATTGCAGTGTTGGTACACGTATAGTCTAACGTGTCAACATCAATATGTTTTGGTTGTTTTACCAGATGTACGTTCGCAACTGAGGCAGGCCCTATCCTGAAACCTTCATCAATGACGGGACTCCGTGGGTCAAACGCAAACAAAAAAAATCAACCCGTCAGCGATCAGTCTTGTCACAATCACATAGAATAAACGGTGGCGTCATAGAGCAACTCTCAACCTTCTTGATCCATCAAAGGGCAAAATTAGGCGCTACTACATAGTACAAGTCTGCCGTGTTCCGCTCAAGCAAAGCTCATGACGCTACCACCGCATCTGAGTCTCACCGTACTTTTCCGAAAGTAGCTTCATGCTGCGCGAATCTAGCCCGCAAGTGCGAACGCTAGTCGTAAAAGGTGGCGAAGTGCCCTGCTGAGATTAACCCCTAAAACCCAACGTTTGGCCCGTTTAACGAGAACCCCACACACTAACAGTTTCAAACTGTGCAGTAGAGCAGCGAGGTTGCGACGCTTCAAAGCGCAAAACATCCGGAATCCGTGTGCCGTGCGTCTCGTCGTCCGCGTCCACGCTGTCGTCTTCGTTCAGAAGTCCAAGCTCGTCGTTTCAGGGTTGTCTGAATAGTGAAGCGTCGCAAAAGCACCACAAGGAGGTAGTTCACCGTCGTTGTTTAATTTTCATCAATCAACCAATGTGGATATCACGTGAGCAACACAACACCGGCAACAACAAGAACAAGAACAAGAACAAGAAGACAAAAACAACAACCACCACCACAGCAACAGGTACAAAACAACAGAGCGAGGTACGAAAAAAATAAGACTCCGGTGAAACTTAATCCTAATCGCCACTACCACCGACTCCGTGGCGAGAACAACCGCCCTCCACTCCCTCCCCGCCATTGCCACCCTCACCCACATCACCCAAGTTCGCCTCTCCGCCTCAACGGCCTGGTCATACCCCCCCCCGGTGTTTGCCATCGGGGTTTGGGTTTTCGTCGCTTGGCAACGACGTTGTAAAACAAGCCCCCCACTCGGTGTTTGCCATCGGGATTGGG